>JAPSGF010000010.1:4021885-4247519 GCA_035772895.1 Perdix hodgsoniae | reverse complement strand
CTTATTCTAAATGCAGAAACAACATTTGATTCCCACACATACTTTCTAATTTTTATGATTCTTCTTATATCAGTGTTGCATTATCTTAAGTGCTTTCTTTGTAAATAATGAATTGTTGCTAAAATATTTTCCCACAGTCTTAATGAAGTATTTTGTACTCATATGTTTACAAATGCACGTCTCAAAGCAGCCACATGAAAATAAATAATATAAGAAGAGCACAGAGGCAGGAAGGAGTCTTTCTTTTGATAGCCTGTGGCTGAGAGCAGTTGAGGACATGGATTGTTCTTCACTGCACTATTTGTAATGCAGCAGCATTTAGTTGCCCTGGCCAAAGATCAGCTAAACCTGCATGTGCCTGTGTAAAATGTGCAACTGCTTCTTGAATCTTATCCTTAGAACATTCTGTCTTCCACCTCCAGAGTTCTTGTGGCACTGCCTCTGTTTACTGCCACGAGTTTCTCAGGCACAACAAAGAAGCACAAAAGCCCAAGCAGAGTCCAATTGGTAGGAACTGCTACTGTTTTTATTGTCTTTGATATTCAAGTATTTGATATTCAAATTATTCAAGTAACAGGAGATTTATTGATACTGTGCCAGAGAGAAAGTGTTTTTCCTGCTCTCTTGAGTTTAAAATCCGAGTACCACCTGTATGAGAGCTGCACAGCTCCTTACTGACCAGCTGGTGCATTCTGTTGGTTTATTTTGAAGTTTGTTTAACAGCAAATACCATTCCAGAATCCAATCCTAGATTAGTAACTGCATGTTAATGTCCTGGAAAACTGAGGGAAAAGTTAATTTATGGGCATGATATTAACTCACTTTTTACTTTGGGGCTGAGCTGAAAGCATTTTCTCTCAATAGATCAGAAGGAAGAGAGTAAAGCTGTATTTGAGTAAATAGATTGATGAAATGTGGGGCATGGAGGGAGGAAGGAAGCGAATGATAAGATGACAACGTTGGAAGAAAGCTGAAGGATGAGGACTGGTTGTAGTAGGTGCTAAGAGATTCTTTTGCAGAAGAAAGGGGATAATTAACAATGACCTGTAGGCAAGATCATGAGATAAGGCAAAATATGGGAAGTTATTCCTAATAGAGGGAGCTGGGTGTTTGTTTCTTGGTGCCTTTGGAATACATAGCTTCCCTCACAAGTATCTAGTTCCTTTCAGGAAGAAGAATTCTGTTATCAACTTAAAGCCTCATTTTGGCCTCAGTCTGCATTTACTATGGTATCATGGAAGCCACAGTTAACCCTGCTGCCTCTTTTCTCACTGTGTTTCCAAAAGACTCTCTGCAGCTCTTGTGCAGCATTCTTCCTTTTGGCTTTGGGGCATTCCCAGCAGCACTATAAATAATGCATCAGGACTGTCTGTCTTAATCAGAGAAGATAAAGCAGAAAGTTATTGGAGGAAGCTCTAAGCTTTTATTTCTCTCTCTCTCTCTGTTTGCATCCTCTCAAGTCCTTCAGAGACCCGTATGGATATTTGTTTTTCTATGTGTACCTAAATCCTACTAAAGCAGGATATTTCATTTCTCAGTATTTTTGAACATGAGGAATGAAGTTTCTTGTATTTCAACCTTCTTAGGAAAGGTCTAATCTGATTTCACCTGCGACTGAGAAGTGTTGATTTCTTTGTAGTTCTGCAAGGTGAAAACAGAATAAAGGAAGGATGGACTAGAATCCCAGGGCTGTAAGAACCTTTTGTGGACTCCTAAGAGCTTGGTAAGAGGTTTTCTGCAGTGAAGTTCAGCCAAACTTTAAAACTTATGTCAGCAAATAATTTAGCTCCTTTATGATGCCCGTAGTTGGAAGCCAGGTCCAAGTGTGCAGCTTCAGTAGATGCAGACTCCTAATTATTCTAGGGAGGTTGCTTTATGCATGCTTTTTTAAATCCTTCATTTGAACTGTGTTTTAATATGGTTTATTTGATGAATAATATAAACCAAGATGGTTGAAGTAGATGGTATTAATTATACAATATGGAGAGAACTTGTAAAACTTAAGGATGGAGGATCCATACTACAATACCAGAGGGTCCATTCAGCTGTAAGACAGAAGCTCTTAACTGAACGCTGAGGAGAATCCTTGTTGTGCAGTGACCTCTACAGCTAGAGGGATGATAACAGCTGCTTTTAGCTTATTCGTTGCTCCGTGACTGGCTTCTCCAGTTGCAACCCACATGTCAAAATCAATCTATGTAACTGCTGTAGGAAGACCCAAGGGGGGTTCAAATAAAATAAAACTTGTACCAACCTGTCCCCATTTTGTTACTGAATGAGAATCATGAGATACTTTACATGCTCTACTGACATCGGTGTTTTTAACAACAACAAAAAAAGCAATACAAAAGCATGGATGATTCATTTACGGTTTAAAACTTGATAGGGCAGACTTCCCAGTGGCAAACTTCCATATGTGAAATGTAGAGCTCGATATAGGCATAGCTCTTCCAGAAGTTTAGCTGTGAAGTTTAAACTTCCAGAAGTTTAGCTTATTGTACATTACACTTGTCCTACTTACTGAATTTTGTCTTTAATGACTTCTTATTTCCAGTGCAGATTTCTCTTAAAATGATTAAAAAAAAAAAAGATATGCTGTTAATACAAAGGAAAAAAGGAAATCAACCTCCCTGTGAGACATTTATTCATCAATTAACAATGAGATCTCAATTTGCAGATTAAATATCTGTAGTGAGTGTGTGACACAGTGAGTATTCTGAATGGTATACAATCCACTGACAGATCAGAATGCTGGATGGACTTGCCTAAAAAGCTCCATCCCCTACCAGATGGCGTCCCTGAGAACAGACCAGTAAGTATCCCGATAAACAGAATTATAGGATGATATGAGGTGAGCCTGATTTTTGTCCTTCCAAAACCAGAAGCAATTACTGTTTCAACATGCATACTTATTTTTTTCTTCCAACAAATCTTGTTTAAGACATACAGAGAGAAATGGAGAAATAGGAAAAGTATTTATCAGAGGTGCTGCTTGACATGCATCAAATGTTATCAACTTCAGCAGGGCTGCAGAGGTGCACGGTGCCTCATAGTTTTAGGCCACTCCATTTTTCATTCCATATCTTATTATGGGGGGAAAAAAAAAACAAACATTTTTCACTAAGTAAATATAGCAAGTAAGCAAAAAGAGAATCTGGTGAAGCAGGTATGTGATACAGTCTAGGGCTCAATTATGCATCAGTGGGTACAATTTGTAGAGCAGAGAGGACCAGTTTTGGACTAAGTCAGTTTTCCATACAGAGTATTAAAGCATGCACTGATAGAATGAATTAAATGGAGTGCTAGCCAGAAGTCACTTCTTTCAAAAGGTTATTTGATTCAGTCCTTCAGAAATTGGACTCCTGAACTGGAATATTTAGGTCTTTTGATTAAAATAATTCAAGTTGTAAAAAAAAAAAAAAAAAAAAAGAGAGAGAGAGCAAATTTATTACTGGCTGGCTTGTTCTTGTGTGAAAACCTTTCCTTTCATCTCAGACTCCCTATGATAAATCCTTCCCAGCTGTGTTCTAAGTGAGCGGTTTGTGCATAACTTGCTGGATGGTGCAGATGCTATAATGTATAGGACTTCAGAGCATCAAAAGCCATCTTTGTCTGCTTTTCTTAGTTACAGGACCAAGAAAATCTGTGAGAAAATGAGTGCTTCCCTTGCTCTTGGTGCCACACGAGTTGCTTTAATACACACTGAACTGTGAGAGAGGAAGTAAGTTCTGAGGATCCCAAACCTACTTGCTTTTGTGTGCCAGTAAAAGCTTTTAGGTAACTGTGGTCTTCCTATTACGTCCCTAGGATGCAGCCCTTGTTGTTGCAGACAGCCCAGTCTGGGCTCTCAATTACTCCTTTATGGGTTTGTATGTCTGCTTATGGTTGCTCCCTTACTCCTGTTGGAAGCTGAATTACCTTCCTCAAACACCTAACTAACTTGGAGTCTTTTGCTTTTCTATGGGAAAACCTCCTACAGAAGGTAAATGCAGCAAGCAGATATATTGGACTTATTTCTCCCCCACTTAAAATATGTGCTGCAGAGGAGCAGAGTTGCAATCAAACTGTCTTGAGTGCTTAGGCTGGGTTGAGGCCACATCTTAAGTCTTAGATTAAACAGCGATCTACTACCGCAAGAAAGGAAGGCAATATGCATTCATCTCTGGTGTGTTCTGCTGGGAAAGCTCCTATCAGCTCGTGTTAGCTGACATATGAGATGAGCAGAGTTATGGTGAGGGGCCCTTTTGCATCGCCTTCTACAAAGCTCACCCACCGAAGCCCCAACAGTGGGGCTTTTTCGTCCCTACTCCATCCCACTGAGTTCCCATTTCCATCAGAGGTTGATGGATGCTGGAAGGTGTGTTAAAACTTTACTATTTGTGCTGAGCAGTCTGTACTGCCTGTGATCTGAGGGTGAGGTTTTGCAGTGAGCTTTACGGTGTGTTCTGCAGATATTTTTCAGATGACTGCTAGCAGAGCTGCAGGCTGCCACGGCTCACTCCATTGACTCTCAGTTGCATTTCCAATGTTCTTTGCATGAAGGCTCCATTTATAACAAGCAGCCGTTCCACTGGCCATTAATTCTTGCAGACTGGTTGACTGACTGATCTTCCTGTGCTGCGTCACTTAACGGGATTAGCAGAAAGGCAAGAAACTGCTGGCATGCTGACTTAAAATAAATAAATAAAAAGCTGAGTTAAAAACACACACACACACACAAAAAAAAAAAAAACAACAAAAACCTGATATCCAGTTTGTCAGGATTTGCACAGTGAGTTCACCTCTGAGTTACCTAAAATCATATTTGGCTGGTTGCCCCTTAACAGACAACTGTCAATTTGATTGACAGCCCTACAACCGAGTATAGCGGAGCTGCTGTAAGTTTTATGAAGATGCAGTGACAGGGCAGGCTGGCTCAGGGCTGTCGTCAGGGTACGTCCTGACTGCACAGCGAGTGTGGGCCAAAGGCTGTGCTCCAGTCCAGCCCCACCACAGACTGCACGCTCCCTGCACACGTCCATCTGAGATGGACTCAGGGCCGTGCTGGGAGGCACTGTGAGCTAAAATGCCAGCCTGCCTGCAGTGCTGAGCAGGGCAGATGTGTCATGTTTGGTGCCCCGAGCACTGAGGGAGCGCAAGCAAAATTAGCCTGAATAAAGAAGGAAGGGGTTATGTTGTTAGTAAGTTTGGATATGGCTAGAGACTGAAAAATGACACAGGAAAAGCTACAGAACTGTTTCGCAGAAATCTGATTCCTTGAATTAGAATAAAACTTAGAATTATTTTCATGCTCCTGGCAGGAGAGTATTTCCATGTTTGTAGTACGGTGTAGCAGGTGTTCATGTGTCACTGGGTGCACAAGACCAAGAGATCTGGGAACCATACAACCATGCAAGCAGATGTGGCATTTTGAATCAAACCTTCTGTTTGAATGCAGAGGTGACAAGTGGGAAAAGCCTCTCCAAGGAGGAAATGTACGAAATTGCAAAACCAACATTCTGAGATTTTTGAGGTAAATGACTGTTTTTCATGTCACTTGGACTTCAGCAAGTTTGTTCCTAACGCTTCAGGTATTCAGAACACCCAAACATGGCGAATATGTGGTGGCCTTGTCCTTTTGGTAACATCAGCACTGAGGCCAAAGACAAAAGCAGAGAGGACTGCTCCCACCCACAGGGGCTCTGCCAGTGTTAGGAGGCACTAAGTGAGCTTTCTGGGCAAAGGGAAGCAGCTTCTGAGGATTTCATGATGTCCCTATTTTCCTCACAGAAACACTCACTCGGTTCGATTTTGCTTTCTTTTTTATCTTTCTTATGAAGATGAGAAAATATTTTCTTACACTTGACTATCAAGTGAAATGTTCCCTCAGCATTAGTTTTCTTTTTGCACCTTGACTCTTGTCACCATCAGCTTCTGATCAGCAGGGCAGCTGTACTGCTTTCCTTCTGCTGATTCTGTGAAGACAATTATGCTGTAACTCAGAAGGCAGCAATGCTTGTGGGATTTCCCTTAGCCTTAAGGACAGAACCAGTTCTGAGTTGGTCTTTTTTTATGTAGCACTACATGAGTGTAGAGTGTAGAGTGACTGTAATTGTGTGTCCTCATATAGAACAAGAAAAATATACACGAGGATGACAAGTGCAATCCTAGGACGTGTGTACAGATTCCTAAATTATCTCCTACCACCACCAGCCTTGGAACTGTAGAATAAATCCTTTCTCTCAAAGATGCTTCCAGACCTTGGCTGCATGCGTAGGTTTTTGTGCCAGTAGTAGAAAAGCAGTGTAGCAGTGGAAAAAGTTTATATTTGTGAAAATGTATTTCAGTCTTACATAGCCACACAATTCGTAAGTCACCACTGAAATAGAATCAGTTACCTTCTATGTGCAGCAGTAAATCTGAGTTGGTACACGTATACCCTGAGACATGGGAACAACAGTCTATCCTAACATTGGCAGGATAACAAAATCCTATGCTTGCATGAGACTTGGGCTCCATTTTGAAGGCTTTCTTCTCCTCTTTTTAGTAGCACTGTTGCTAATCGGGAAGTTCTTGCTTGGTTCCCTGCTGCATCTTTTGCCTCTGGGGTTTGTAAGCTAAAGCCCCAGAGATGTGATGGAGTAGTAGCAGTCAGAAAACAGTCACATTTCTACAGTGTGTAGCTCTAACAGGGTCCTTACTTTTGAATGATTAGAGAATGCAGGATTTAGAAAAATAATCTCAAAGACTGAGTGAGAGTTAAAGTGCTGAAATGCCATTAATATTTTATTGGGAGAATGAGATTGCATGTGAAAGTTCACATGGTTTCAGTGCAAAACAAGACTGACATGGTTTTCCACAGAAAAAGGAGGGAGGAGGGAAAGCAAGCCTGTAGTCTTACTAAGAGAACAACTAAAGTGAGAGGAGAAGCCAATCTCTACAGAGGCAGGCAGTTTGCATTTGCTGTCTGTGGGTACATACATGCATTAAGCTGAACAGTTGTTAAAGATAGTGGTCAGGCAGTAAAGGGCTGCAGCTCTGCAGGTATTTAAAACTGCTGGTGGCTTGGAGTGATGCATTGCACTTGATTTTTCATGACTGTATTTGAACAGGAGGAGAATTCACGTGGACAAACCTAACTTCTTATGGAAGAAATCAAGTGGTCCTTCCAAGACTCAAGTTACATACCTCAGAATGATGCATACAGATCTGAGTTAAGCTTTGTGAAATCTGGAGATCTGGAACTTGTGTCTATACCAGACCTAGAGAACTCAATGGTGAGAGTAAATACACCATCATGTAACATACATCTCTCTTGCAGTTCCAGCAGAATTTGCAATGCAGCAGTCGTGTCAAATAAGCTGGTAGGTAGTGCTGGTAGTACAAGCAGTTTGGCACAATTGTTGCAGTGTTTTTCCACTCAGGTACAGGCAGCAATATAACTGCTGTATAGACGCTCTGGATAAGCACTGAAAAACTGTGCACTGCAGACCTGATTCTTGTCTGACCATCATTGCTTTCCACTGTTATACATTTAGTACTATGCTTATGTTGTCTTGTAAAACCTAATTTCACTGCCGAAAGAGATTGTCTGAGGAACCTTTTTACAATGGCCAGGATCAAAGGCATTTAGAGAAAAATGTTAATAGAAAGGCAAGTGCTTGGCCAGTGTGCCTAACCTCTGTGCCTGTTCTGAAAGGGTTCACATCGTTCACATCTTGATTTCTGAACCGTTTGGATCTGAAAGACAGCTGGGTTTTGTTTGTTTTGAATTTTCGCTTGTTCATGCCCTTGTGGTCCAGAAACAATGAGTCATTTTTATACCTCCCCCCACCCAATAAATAGAAGAAAGGAAACGGTAGCCCAGTGTACAGAAACTTTCTGTTTCTGTACGGAGGGCAGAGCAGCTGGAGATCCAGGTGTAATACTTTTGACTGCGTGTTGGAAAGCCAGTTGAATTATGTCTGGATAGACAAGGCTTGTGAATTTGGTATCTGCAGAGCTTCTGGTAATATTCCAACCTAATGGCGTTTTTATGGTTTTCTATTTGTCTCGGTGGTCTTTTACAACATATGCTAACAGTTCAAGGAGATTTTAAAAGCATCTTTATATACTACTTATAAAACATCTCTAAGAGCTATAGGAAAATGGTTTGCCTTGCAAATGAAGGTAGTCTCTACCAAGTTAAGGCCTAATGGCTCTTAGACCTGTCAGAACGATATCTCAGTGCCCAGTTTCTGAAGGTGAATTGAACCTTGTTGCTCTGTGGCTGTATGTTTGTTTTGTTTTTCTGATTTTATTTTCATAACTCTCTTGGAGCTTTTCTGAAATTGAAGGAGTGTTATATTGAGAATTGAATTTGTGTTTTTTACTGTTGTTTTTTTTTTAACTGTTATTTTTATTTGGAGAAAACGTCCTGAACAAGTGCTTTCTCTGCCAGATCTTGGAAATTTCCAAAGTCCAAACTCTCCTCTGTCTGGAAACCAGAGCTACCATGAAGAACCTCAGCGTAAAAGAACAGCATAATAAGGGGAAGTTTGCAACTGTGACATATGCTTATAGTCACTTGCGTGTTTTATTTTTTGAGCAATTTCTCATGAGCTCGTCAGTCAGGTTTATAAAAACATCCACTGAGGAGAGTGGTACTCAGGTGTGAGGCTTCTATGAACCATCCGAATTAAGTGTCCGGCCTGTGGGAGTGCTGGAAGAGCTTAGTTTGGTAGGTGATGAGTCTTAAGCAGCTTCTGTAGCCCATCTGGAAAAGAAATTAGCGCAGGCCAAATAACACCAAGTGCCTTGGCTGGACTGGGAGTTGCTGGAATGGTTCCTGCTGGCTCTTCTAATGGAAATAGTAGCCTTCAGGCCAATTATGTTCTCCACACTACTATTTTAAATCCAGAAGAACTTGACATAGGTGGGAGGAGACGAGGCTTCAGTCAGCATCATTGATTGACAACTCTTTCTTTTCTTGCAACATTAAAAGTATAGTAACTGCCTTCAGACCACAGTCCTGCCTGTGAACTTCCCAGCAGCTGGTGTGTTTGTGATGGCAGCCTCACTCCCATTATTGCTGTTCTGAGTGTTGCAACTTTTGCCTCAGCTATGCTTTCCTGGGTCACGTTTCTTATTCTGGTTCACACTGTTCAAGTCCTGGCTGTAAATACACAGGAACTGTGCTACATGTCTTGGAGGATGGGACACTGCCTGTGTTTTCTTGTGGTTCAGCAAGCCTCGGGCAGAATCTGCCAGCAGATAACTAGCAGCCAGTTGCTAATGAAAGAGGGACAAGAGAAGCAAAGCAAATGTAGATGCTCAAAATAAAAATGTTAAAGGAAACAGTGCTTTTAAGCCACTTTGAAGTAGTAACTAGCTATCCGAGTCTCTTGGGAGATGCCATGTCTGCTCCTTGCCTCATTTGGGGAGGACGGGAAAGAATGTCACTTCATTTTATTTATTCCTTTAATTGCCATTGTTTTCATGTGTAGTACTTTTAAGTGAAAAAACAACATTTGCTTCCTTTCTCTGCAGCAGCTCAGTTTGGCAGTGACTTCCTTCAGGGGGCTTTTTATTGCAGAAATAATTTCGATTTGCTGTTTTCACTGTAGACGTCACACAGGTGAAAGATGATGTTTTTTGCATATCTGGAGCGAGATTTCAGTTCGCTTCAAAAATCTTACTCATTTACTTAAAGAAAATGCCAGATTCAGTCTTTGCTTCCTGTGTTAGTAATTACTAAAATTCACAATGATATTTCCCTATGCATTACATTATAGTGTTTCAGTTGCATCTAATGTACTCTTTGCTATCTTACTTGATAATCTTTGTGGTGGGTTAAAAAGGGGACAGGAGACTCTTGGCTGACTCTTGTGCTCAGGCAGAAGTTTTTAGTGCATGCATGCTCTCCCACCTGACCCTCTCACTCTTTGTGTGAATTGCAGCAGTACAGATGATTTCACTTCTAGCAAAGGCGATAAAAATACAACCGTTGGCCTTGCTTGAGAGCACAGGGTAGTAATAGCTTGTCACGTTTCACAGATTTTTCAGACTGGTGTTTCATTGTATCAGTCTTTTTTTTTTGCCTGATTGTTACAGCCCAGTACCACTATCAGCATCTCCATATGGGTAGTCTGTGGCCATGTCAGGTGGTTGTGTCCTGATACGCTTCTCTGTGGCTCCAGTGACCCTCAGCTCTTCTACTCTCCTCCCTCCCTTTCTCACATCCAAACAAGAAGCTTCAAAGCACTTACAGAGTTCCTCCTGTGTATTAAGAAATGGGTCAGGTGTATTTAAGGCCCATTAGTCCAAGAGCAACCAAGCCTAGCGTGGGAGATGGGAGTTTTCTGGGAGACTTTCAGTGCATTAAATCAGCAAAGACCCTAGTGCCATCAGCCTGCACCATGCTGAGGGAAGGGAATACTGTTCGCTGTAGTGTTTTATGGGGGGTCCTCAATGCCAGGACTCTGCTATCCAATTAAATGCCAGATTGTTCTTTTGCTGGTGAGAACTGTAGGACTCCTGTGTGAGAAATTTTTGAGAAACGTTCAGAGAAAAGCAAGAAGTAAAAGGGTGTATATCTGTAGTCTTGGTATTTGCAATCCTTTTATCACTAGTGCAGCACAGAGACTGGGCCATGATTGTGAATATGTTGCTTTTTTGTTGGTTTGTTTTGTTGTGCCACATTTCTGTAATACTTCCCAAGTTTCCTCTCTTGAACATAAGCTCAGTCTGCTCAGAACTTATTCCTCTACATTTCTATTGACTTCGCTAAAGCTGTTCTTGGCCCTCGTCACTTGAGAGGATGGAGCTCAGTGGGGCCAGAAATACTTCAGTCATGTCAATGGACTTCTTTCTGAGACTGGGGAGAGAACAACATGACCAGAACTCTTCCGTCATGTAATGGCACTTAACCTGCTGCTTTCTGTAACTGCAGCATTGGCAGGCAGAGTCATTGCTCATCTTTCTAGAATTCAGACTCATTTCTGAGTAAGGTTTGCTTCTCTGAAATAGCCCTTTTTGTTAGAGGTAGCTACTATAACCTGGGTGTCCTTGAATGAGTGGAGAAATGATCTCGTTCCCATTTTGCTCTTCTCCATATCCTGCTGCCATGTATTCTTTCCTGATTTCTTTTGCTGACATCTTCCCTACTTCTGTTCTAAACAGTCTGATTGAAAAACACTATTCCTGAACTTCTTAATTTTTTTTATGGAGCAGTTCCAAACGCTGCAGTAGAGCACTTTGTGTATCAAAAATAGACAGTCAGGAGTATTAGCAATAAATAGCTCTGCTCATTAATGCTATGTTTTTCTACCATGTGAATTCTTTCCCCTAATTATTTTTCCTTCCTTAGAGCCAATTAGTTTAATGTGGTAACAAGAATTTGCATTGGGGCTGCCAAGCCATATGTCTCTAAATCTCCATGGATTCCCAGCCTGACTTTTTGTTATGCACTGTGACAGATGCAAGACCCTGAAAGCAGTATTTAAATGTGTTCTGTTTTTCTGTAGCTTTGCACCAGAATCAGTTTTAGAAAAATGGGTTACCAGTAGCACTGTATATTTTGAGTGTCTCTCGGTCCTACAGATTGATGCATACACTGGGGTTCAGATGCAATAGGTCTTCTGAACATATCTGGTCTGTTTGCAGAGAGAAGAGTGAGCTGGGAAGTAAATCATGTAGAATTTGAACCCTAAACCTGAGCAGAGCATAAGGCTACAGCAACTGCAGCACAGTCTGCAGGGTGCTCTGTAGAAAAGCATGAAACATCTGTGATGCTCCTTGTTCCTCCATGCTGTCAGTAAGGCAATTCTGTATTGAGAGATTTTTCCTAGCCTCTTTCTGCCCTGGATTCTACTAACCAATATATGCTATCGAGGATGAGGATTACCAAAGAAATACTACTCCCATTGTAGCTTGCTAGGCTGTGATACTACTGATAGGCATTATATTTGGCAATACTGCACTGTCAGCATTTACCATGCCACACGTTTTTGTATGCATTCTGATCAAGATGTGAGGTGCCAGCTCAAAGTGTTGGCACTTGGGAGATGTCTGTGAATTGGGACTGGGTTTGATCGTTCCAGCTGATCCTCTAGTGAAGTAGTCAGCTGTGACACAATTTGCAATTATAAACTTTCCATCTTCATTGAAATACTGCTTGCTTGTTGAGATGAAGTAGCAACTGTTTGGGCTGCTCGGGACTCGTGTCCAGAGCTATCTGGGAACTCTAGAAGATAGCACCGAATGTGGTGACTCATGGGATTCATGGTAAAAACTACACTTGAGTAACCTCGACATCCAGAAGGTGCCCTATTTAGCAGTCCTTACAAACTGCACAGTCACACACATGGCTTGGGATTTGCTGGGCAGTAAACTTTAAAGCTCAAAATATAATTCTGGCCTCCATCATGACCGCAGTAATCCACAGCAGCACACCATACCATGGGTGCATTGTGTGAAGGCACAAGTTACTTTGTGTGGTATAGGATGGAAAGTTACAGATCTGATCTAGACACCAGTAACTTGATTTTCTGTTAGCTCTATCAGTGATTGTATGCTGCCCTTTCTATTTAAACACCTATTTATCTTACAATTAATTGTAAAGAATTTCTGGACTAGCACCAGTGCAGCAAGCTATTTAAGTTGGTGATATACCTGAAGCATCTCTTTGGATAGATGAACTCACCCTTGTGTACTTTGTTGGATTATATTTTAAGCATCTATTATATGCATATAGCAATATTATTTCCAGGAGTTGTTTGGAAGAAAAAAACCTATAGTTCTGGAACAATGATTCAAGCTTCAGTTATATTTTCTATCTACATATCTGCTGTATATGTTCATCTGAAAATACAGTGCATTTTCTTAGCAGTGTTCACAATGAAGCCCTTTCAGACTTTTACTGATATTCTTTATCTTTACTGATGATGCTACATCTGGGCACAAGTTGTTTTTTTATGGTTATCTGAGCGTTTAATGTTCCACACAAATCACTGTGTAATCAGTGCAGTGAATGTAGCTCCCACAGCTTTGTGTTCACTACCTCTGCCTCTTCAAATAATTTCAAACTTCAAATAATAGGTGGAGCTAGACCACTTCTGCTATGTTTAAGGCCATTTAAGTGGAAGTTCCTATTGCAATAATTGGAATATGGAGTAAGATCAAATAAAGAGATAATAATTAGGCTTGTCTTGAACTCTGTGTGTCCAACCCTGCCCTCTGCAATGGCAATATCCAGTACTGTGGGCTTTGATTTTCAAAAAGGTAAACTTCAAGACATATATAGAGTAGACACAGGGTGAGGTTTATCTTAGGATCACTCCAGAGTTTGCTAGCACTGAAGAGAAGAGTGTATTTGTTCAAAGATTAGTCAAAGCATGGAGGCTTAGCAAAAGGAAAACTATGATGAATATCAGAAAAGCAGTCACCCTTTGGTAGTGGAATAGAGAGGAAGTAGAAGCAATACCGACTGGGTTATCTCAGAAATGATAAGAAGAACATAACAATCTTTTCTTGGTTACACTACACCAATGTTATTTGGCTTTCTCAAGTTGATGTAATTTTTGCTCCTGGAAAGAAGAGTTTGGAAAAAATTGATTCTCTCCATCAACCAAATCTTCTGGTGTCACTGGGAGATGGTAGAAGTGCATAGGAAAGTAATGAAGGCATAGGAGTAAGATAAACCTCATTAGGTATGAGTATCCTGTACAGCCTGTCTGTTGGTCAGTGCTGTACTGAAATCATCTGGCTTTATAGTGTTTTCAGTCTATCTTGTCAAGGTCACAACATGCTGTAGGATGGTGAAGGATTGCACAAGAACGTGCGAGTTCTTGGAATAAGGTCCTCAAAGCAAGAAGTTATAGTCTCCTTTGCAGTAGGATAACTTAAATAGAGAGAGCTGAGCATAAGAGAATTTGTTTCTCAAAAAAGTGAAAACTAGCTTTAATGGGACCAGGAACCTGGATGTACCTCAACAGTGGCTGTGCAGAACAACACAAGGAACAGGAATTTTTCTTTTGCATTGTGTTAAGCTGTGCATCATATTGCAGAAGTAGAACCTTGTAAGTGATTCTCAGAAGAGGCTGGATTATTCACAAAATGCTTTAGTTCAACAAGACAATGTCCATCTCAGGAGCACTGCTGTTGATTTCAGTGGAACCAGGGTTGATCTTGTGTTATGTCAACATTTTTAAAAATGAATTTCAAGCAGACCTGATGCGTCACCAGACTAAATTGTCATTAAACTCCTGTGTTAACTCAGTCTGCTGAAACATCACAGTCCAGATATAAACAATGCTGATGGAAATATAGCTGCTATAACTGCATTAAAATGTTTACTACTTCTAACTCAATATTTTAATGGAGGGCTATGAAAATATTACGGGATTGGAAAGTTTAATTAGTTATTCCAAGGCTTGTAATGGTTTAAATTAAAATGCTTGAGTTTCACCATGGTTTTTGAGCAGACAGATTTAATCAGTGTACAGACATTCAATTCTGCAAGATGACAGAAATTAGTCAAACTGCAGTGTGAGCATCACTTGTGCATTTGGGCTGCAGATGTTTGTTACCTGAATTACAGACTCTAGCAGAAGTCATTTTCCATGACATCTAGTTTTGCTGAAGATGTGATAAATGAATTCCTGTTCACTTGTCTGATGTTCTTGTCAAACCACCCGTGGTGATAATACTCAGCTTCCCTGGACTTTACTGGGGAAGGAAAATAACCAGCAACAACAAAAAAACAAACCCACAGCTTTGCAAATGCAGTATGACTGTTCAAGGAATCTTACTTCATCTTCAGATGAGGGAGGCTGCCACATGTACTTTCTGTTACTATTTCACAGTGAGAGCTCATCAGTGGGTCTCTGCTGCATTGTTCTGAAGTTGTTTTCCTTTTATAATAATGGGAACTTAATGACTTCTCTAATAGACATTCATGATGCAAATTGACCAGTTTTTAATTTTATAATGGTTTTCCTTAGAAGGAGCAACATAATAGAATCATTAAGAGAGCTGCAAAAAGTTTTTTCCCCAGTTGTTGTGCTCTGGTAATGTCATCCGTGCGTTGCATTAACATCATGAGATCACTGAGACAATATTAGGAAATTAGACTTAGTGCCATTTTGGAGCAACAAAACAAACAAACACCACCAAAGCCATGGAATTATGCATGCTTGTGAGCTTTCAAGATTGATGCATTTAATAATGGAGACTGATTTTATTTAATCTTCTATTCTTTGTGGTTGAAGCTACAGAGCTGCAAGCAGGCTTTAAAATTCAATGGAATATTTTCTGTCAGGGAATATGCAAGTTTGCTAGTGATCAGTACTGCAGAATTGATGCTAGCCTGTTTTGTATTAGGCTAAATACAAGAGTGACAAGTTGAAGGTAAGTAGAATCATAGAATCATAGAATTACTCAGGTTGGAAGGGACCTCAAAGATCACCAAGTCCAATCGCAGCCTAACGATAGTACCCTAACTCTAACAACCCTCTGCTAAATCATATCTCTGAGCACCACATCCAAATGGCTCTTAAACGCATCCAGGGATGGTGACTCAACCACCTCCCTGGGGAGCCCATTCCAGTGTTTAACAACCCTTTCTGTAAAGAAGTGTTTCCTAACATCCAACCTAAACTTGCCTTGGTGCAACTTGAGGCCGTTTCCCCTCGTCTTGTCACCTGTCATCATTGAGAAGAGACCTACTCTGCTCTCACTGTAAATACCTTTCAGATGCTAGAAGAAAGTAATAAGGTCTCCCCTCAGCCTCCTCTTCCCCATACTAAACAGCCCCAGCTCCCTCAGCCTCTCCTCATAGGGCTGATTTTCCAAGCCCTTCACTAGCCTCGTTGCCCTTCTCTGGACCTGCTCCAGCACCTCCGTGTCCTTCTTGTACTGAGGTGCCCAAAACTGAACACAGTACTTGAGGTGAGGCCTCACCAATGCCAAATCCAGGGGCAGGATGACTTACCTAGTCCTGCTCACCACACCATTCCTGATACAAGCCAGGATGCCACTGGCCTTCTTGGCCAGCCACACCTCCCCAAGCCTGTAGGGTTGCCTGGGGTTGTTGTGACCAAAATGCAGGGCCTGACACTTGGCCCTATTGAAACTCATACAGTTTACTTTGGCCCATCAATCCAGTTTATCCAGGTCCCTCTGCAATGCCCTTCTCCCCTCAGGCAGATCAACACTTCCTCCCAGCTCGGTGTCATCTGCAAACTTACTGAGGGTGCACTCAATCCCCTCATCAAGATCGTCAGTGAAGATATTAAACAGAAGCAGCCTCAGCACTGAGCCCTGGGGGACACAGCTCGTGACCGACCACCAACTGGATTCAACTCCATTGACCACAACTCTTTGGGCCCGGCCATCCAGCCAGTGCTTCACCCAGCGGAGCGTACACCCATCCAGACCATGGGCAGCAAGTTTCTCCACGAGGATGTTGTGGGGTCAGTGTCAGAGGCCTTACTGAAGTCCAGGTAGACCACGTCGACAGCCTGACCCTCATTCACTAAGCGAGTCACCTTGCTGTAGAATGTGATCAGGTTTGTCAGACAGGATCTACCATTAATAAACCCATGCTGATTGGGTACAGACAGAAGACCTGTTAGAAAAATAATAATATGAAGTACTCAGGGTGACTGGGGCATGGTAGCATCCGGGCTTTAGAATGTTGAATATACATACTGTCCGTATAGGTAAAGATGTTTCTCTGGCATGGATAGGGCCCATGTGCTCTGTTATACCTGTGAGGCAGATTAAGTCTCTAATTTATGCTTCCTCAAATTAACCATTTCTGTAAGGAGCTCTCACAGCCATTAACTGATTATCATCTTTAACATTTCAGTAGAAATTTCCTATAGCCTTTTCTGTGTGAAGGCTGTATATTTGATTTTCTTGGAAGTTCAGTGCTTGCTGCTTTAGAGTTCATGCTTTCTTCTCTCTTCTGCTTGTACCTCGTCATCTTCAGTTCCCAGTGGCTGAGAAGAGCAACTGCCATTTCTTTGTTTCTAGAAGTGTATTCAGGTGGAAAAAAAAAATTGTGCTTTTAGTTCCTGCCATGTCCTTTGACTTTCCCACAGTTACGAGGACTTCCACAGGGATTTTTTCTTCCATTTCTTCTTCTTAGACCACAGACTAAAGAGGTGAGTGCAACTTCTCTCGAGGGTGGCATCTTTCTATTTATTGTGGGTTTAAAGCCCACATGGGAGTTTCTAATACTTCCTTTTGATTCCAGCAATGTTGGTCCAAGGCTTTGAGACATGCTAAGTCTGGCAAGTGAATAACTCAATTAAATGCAGCTCTCTCAGGCTGTCAACTCTTCAATTGATAGAGCTACAAATTCCCTTTTTATTTTTGGCAGGAAATCATGGACTGTTCTTAATGCTTCATTATCTACTTTCTATACTGTTGCACAGAGGTTCACCTTTGCATTGTCACGACATTTAGTAGCAAACTTCCCCTGATTCCAAATGCTGCTGTGTTCTGAGTTACGTGGCCAAACTCCAGGTTCTTACATAGCAAGGATTTCTGAGCTTGGATGTTACCCAGTGAGTTACTACATTAGTATCACTCCTTGCCACTTGAGAAGGCCCCCACAAACTTCCTTGATAACTGCTTTAGTTATTCACTTGTTTTCTTCCTGGGGTTTCCTGCCTTGCAGTTTAATGTTCCTGAAGTCCTAATGTCTGCCTCTTCTTTCCATCTTAGTGGGATGCCTGTGTCATCACAGCACTTTCCCTGAAAGAAACCCCAAACCAGGTAACAGATAAAATTATATATGCTTTAATAAGCTCTTATTTCCAAGTCAGATAAAAGCAGCATTAGCAGTCCAGACTTTATAATCCACTCCCACATCTTGTTTTCCTTGCTTATTCAGCCTTGCTTATATACTGAGCGTCCCCCTCCAAGAATAGGGAGGGGTCTCATTTTTGTCCTTTTTGAAATTTAGCAGAAAAGTGAGCAGGTCTGACAAGACTATCAGCAGCACTCTATCCCCTTCCAGAAATGGAGTCACGTGGGCTTTTTTGAGGTCTGCTACTGCTTTGTGTTCAGAATGGGAGCTAGAAAATTTAAGAAATCAAGTGGATGTCAGATCCATTTCTTTCATATGCAATCCGTAAGCAACCAAGTGATGATTTTGGAAAAGCAGTTTGCATAGAATACTTTAAGTGAAGGAAGCAACAAAGCTCAAATGCAGAGGGTACAAAAGAAGAAGGAGCAAAGGGAAAAACAGCAGGAATTAGGTGTCTGTGCTGGGTGTCAGATCCAACCCCTACTCTGTGAGGTAGGGGAGAAGGAAGGAGAGGTTTGAAATTCTTCCCATAAGAAACTAAGGAGAGGAAGCTGAGGAGGAATATTTGACTGACTGGCAGTAAGGACAGACTGTGGTTGTGGCTGAGAACTAGAGAAGCATTTGGCTTGTGGTGAGGAGCTGCAGAGAATTAGGATGAAGAGTGGAGAACAGAGAATTAAATGATGAATTGAGGGGAAAAAAAATGAGGTTTATGCAGACAGAGAGAAAATACAGAGCAGAAAGAGTTGGGACTAAACAGCAAGAGAAGCAGAAAAATCTGTTGTTGCTGATCTGTGCTTTCCTCCAGGATTCAGAGGTGCATCTGAATTTCCCAGGTCTCACTTTGCCTTTTCTGCTGGAATTTTACAACAGAATCAGTAGAATCCATTATAAGTGTATCTTTATCTCTGTGTGGTATTACTTGCATGTACAATTTCTTAGAATGCTTGTTCAAATTTCTTGATGTAAGAGTTTGGAAAGATGGGGAAACCTATGTTCTTGATGGCTGGGACAAGAAATTTATGCTTTAGGTGTCTTTTTTAGGTGTCTTCCTAAGTACAGCAAAAAGACCTTTTCCTGTATGCTTTAGATCAGCAAAAGCTTAGGCAATACTTGCATTTAATCTTTGAAGTGGGCTTTTCTTTTAAAAACAAGACAAAATGAAAACATCCATCATGTGTGCACTTACATGGCCACGTTGTGTTCTTTCATCCTGTCTTATCAGTGAACAAATCCAGCATGTTTGGTGAAGTTAAGACTGGTATAATCCCCTGTGCCCCCTCCTTCCTCTAATTAAGATGTGATATTGTGAAGACATGATCACTACTGTGGCCAGATCGCAGTGACACTGGCAATGCATGGGGTCTGTAGTATGCTTGTGCTTATTGCTTGGCCTTTCAACTAAGGTCTTAACCTGAAAGTCATCATTCCAATGTGTCCTGCATTTCCAATAAGCTAAACCAACTGTTTTGTCAGTGTGAGTTAATGCCTGCAGCACGAGGTACCAAACCATGTAACTAACTGCTTGCAATTGTAATAGATAAGTTAGAACTGCTGACATGTCTCAGTGAATTTCAGACTACTGTCATGAGGTATAAAAGCACTTTTCTTTCCCATGTGAAGTAGGCCATCTGTACATTGCTCAACGTAATACTATTTTCTCAGTCTTTAAAATACTTGAATGGTGTCACAGATGAGTCATAAGAGTGAGTCAGTCCAAGCACTCTGATTATATGTGGTGTATTAACACTTGTGGTTTCCTTAATATTTCTGCAGCCTGAAAATGGAGATGCATGAATTTGAGCTGAGCTATCAGTCAAGCAAATGCTCTCACCCTGGTGTAATGATAAACTTGTTCATGAAACCGAAATATTTCAGAAAGAAAATAAGCAAATAATACGAGTTTGAGTTCACTTCTTGCACAGCACTAGAGAAGTTGGGTTTAAGTATTTGTGCATTATATGACTTGCAAATTGTGGAAATGGTTGTGCTTATGCTGTAGGCTGCTCTGTACCCTGTTAGGTCTGTTGAAGAGCACAGACACTTGAGCAAGATATGGAAGGAGGTGGATCTCTCCTTAAGAGAACATCAAACCATGCCCAAGTACATAACAAGAAGTGAGCAGCCAGCACTCAGCGAGGCCGCTTTTGGGAGTAGCTTTGAAGGAACCAAATGGACAGCAAAAACCACTGGGAATCAGAATTGTTTGAGTTGGAAGGGACCTTTTAAAGGTCATATGATCCATCCTCACTGCAATGAATGGGGACATCTGTAGCTAGGTTGGATTGCTCAGAATCCCGTTTGACCTAATCCCAGGAATCAACCTGGGGATACAACCAAAGCTTCATGATCCAGTTCCATTCTCTGCCAGTTTGGAAATTGTGTGGCCTGGGCCCAAAAACATCTCTCTATAGGCCTATCCCAAGTTTGGCTTTCAGTATATTCCTTTGGTTTGTGGTAGGACTCAAAACTGGCATCTCAGAGCTCCTTATGTAGTTTGCAGCTTATGTAGGGCTTCATACTGCCTTGGGCTAGAGCTAGGTCCTAGAATCTAGCTAGGTCCTCTATATCTAGCTGGGAAAACTGTACTGCAGGGTGGGGGTACTCCATGGAACACACACAGACCCAGCAGCATGGGAGGTGGTTGTGCCAGGTCAGAAATGGCTGTGTATTTCTGTCTAAAAATGAACAGTGCTGATTCAGGGCAGTCTTGTGAAACCTGGCAGGTGTATGTAAAGAGCTGTGAATAAGCATGATGACACTAATGGGTTTTGTCATTTTACTCTTGTCCTGGAGAAATGATGTGGAATGCAAGGGCAAGGCTAATTTTCCTGGAGGTAAAAGGTCACTCACCGACTGCAGGAGCAACTCGCTTTGAGCTTTATGTGGCAGAGTGTTTTCTTTAGCATTCGAATCTTATTGCAGGTATTCTTCTGTGCAGTAAGATTAATCCCTCTTTTTCAATTATTTTGGTGATCTTGCTCATTTGTTCTTTTTCTCCTCCAATTTCTTTGTCTTTTTGTTTGACTTCAAAAGAAAACTGAGTTCCAAAAGCAATCCTAGATTAGGGGACAAACTGAAGCTTGTTTTCTGGTAGAACAAGGCTGGACAGAATGATGAAACACCACTTAGTAAATTTTGCCAAATTGAGCCCTTGTGCAAAATATATCTCCATATTAATAACCTTCTATACAATAAAAGAATACAAGCTTTAATTGACGTATTCTGCAGCATGACGGCTTATTTTTGGATACAAGTTAGTAAAGCTCTTTATCCTTTTTTAATTAAACAAAACAACAACAAACTAGACTACCTTATTAAGTTACCAGATTGAAAACCAGGAAAATTGAGGTTGTCCTTGACTTTGTTGCCCTCACTGCGTGTGGTTTTGGGAACTCGATCATTTTTGCATCTCAGTTTTTCATCTGTACCATTGGTTTGATGCTCCCTTCTTCATCTTTGTCCTGTATATAATCCTGAGCCTCTATTCGTATTTAGAGATGACAACCTAAACTGGAAGCTCCATGGGATAATTAAAATTATGTTCATATGTTGTCTTCATGCTAAGATATTCAAAAGCAGTTAGTGTGTGTAACTAACATGCCCAGCTAACAGCAATGAAGAACATATGGTATGTTGACTCTTGCTCCTAGAACAGAGGCATTTCACTGGGGAAGGGAAAGAGTAGAAAGGAGGCTTTTTGCCTCCTGACTGAGAAGTCAGAATCTAGGCTAATCTGGTCTGATCCATGGTAGGAAGTTTAATCTTTGAGGTGCAACGTGCCTCTTTTTACAGCTGAAACATAATGTAGGTGTTCCTAGAAAGTGCATGCATAGCAAATTACTTCTCACTAGTTTCTGTAACGTCAGGCAAACAGTCTGGTAGCCAGCTTAATCATGAGTCCATTCTATTTTACGTTCCTTGATTAGTATCTCAAAAATGCTGTATCAAAGATGTTATTGGAGTGCTCCGTATATTTATAACTTAAAGCTGGGTAAAATGATGAGATTGGATTTTATCTAAGCTGAATTCCATTGGCTAGGTAGGTATCATCCCTCACTCACCTAGGGGGAAAGCAGAGCCACGTGGAGCTCTACGTGCTGCAATTACACATAGACTTTCCTCCTTTTGCTTGGCCTGAGGCCAATTCCGCTTTAATATCTTACTGTGTAACCTCAAGCTAAAAATAACAGTTCTGAATAGCAGGGCTTCTACTGCAAAATCTGAGTGAAGGGCTGTCATCTTACATTAAGAGCACAGTTATTGAATCTGATTACTTCATGTAGTGTATTTGCCAGTCTGTCTCCTGTGTAATCATGAGGAATGCATTGACTTAAGAATAGCTGTGCATAAATAAGTTGTGAAAAAATCTGGGAGACAGCTGGAAGTCCCTACCACGACTGATAGAGGGGAGAAGTATGCCAGAGCCATCAGAAAGATGATATTTTGCATTATGTACTTCAGAAACTATGGACAAGAATCTGAAGAATTCTTCCAAATAGGCAGAAAGTTGACACAAGTAGTAACACCAGTGCTTAAGCCTAAAGAGCAGATAAATCCCAGTATATGTTGTTGACTGAAGGTTATCACGTTTTCTTGTAGAAAAGAGTTGAGGAAATAGGTATTTGGGCTTGCTGTGGTCATTAAATACTTTGCTTCAGAGTATTCTGTGTTTGTCTACTAAGACAACTTTTCTGAAGATGTAATCTACTGAATATGTACTGCTGGGTTTTCTTGCAGAACAAAGCACTTCAGTTGTGTCCCGAGTCCTGAAGTATGTTATGTTTGTTATTGGCTTCCTCTGTTCTGGTTAGATAAAACCCAACCATATAATCTTTTCAGCCAATTTAAGCAGTTTGGAATTGCATCAGAAAAAGAGCAACAGCTGCTTAGCTTGTCTTAGCCTGTGTACCTACAGCAGTGCCAAGGTGGTGCACCACCTCCCATTGAGCCTGGTGGCAGATGTGTTGCTTCCTTTTCAGGAAATTGTCCTTCAAATCTTTCTATTTCTTCCACTCTGCCATATCTAATTTTCTATCTTTTTAAGTCATCTTACTGCCAAGATCTTTCCTTGACATTTCTCTCCTGTCATCAGTTGGCATTTTGATTTCTTAGAGGATTTTCAGAAGGTTTGCTCGCATTATTTTAGCAAAGATTTGGTTTTGCCAAAGATTGGTTTAGTTCTTTAATAAAAAATTGCTTTCCATTTTACTGTTGGATTTCTGTCAACGATGGTGAAGGGAAATATTCAGAATTCCACTGTTAATAATTTTTCTTTAAAAACTGTGATTTGCAATGAAAACTTAAAACATCTCACAGGAAGCTTTGTAAATGTTTTATGGATTTTTTTCTCCAAGTCTTTAAGTTGAATATTCTTGGAAAATCCTTTCCACCTTGATTACTACATTGTCAGTGCAGAAGTACAGTGTCCATCCTCCCTCAGCTATTTCTCTGAGGGAGAGACCATGGTGCAGTAGCACTGTGGCATTAGAAGTTGGGTTTCTATGGAGGATCAGAATAGAGTTGGAGGCTTGTCTCTAAGCTTGTTTATATTTGTTCCAGACTAGCTATGACCTATAGAATTTGTTGTTTAGTGATTTAACAGGTGCCTATCTGCTAGGGTGTAACAGTCATCCTCCTCGTAGCAACAATGTTAGAGCTCTTCATGCAGAGCTTTCTGGGTGTTTGTAAAAAGTCTGCTCATTCTTACTCCCCTTCTCTACCAGGTAAAGCCCAGCTGTAGAGGTACTGTATTTTGTCCTGTATTTCGTGATTGATCGGTGCCAGCAACATGTGGAATTTTTCAGAACAGGGAAAAGAGTATAACGGCTATTGCAACATGCAGTTAAGCTGTAGAACTTCTTGCTTTAGGATTGCAGATGCTAAACATTTCCATTAATTTTTGTGAAGGAGGTATTCATATTATATAGACACCACTGAATACTTAGAAATGAGGAAGTCTCTAAGCTGCAGTCTGTAGGACGGTGTTCAGGACCAGTGCATCTCTCTTTCATGTTCTTCCCTCTGCATCTAGTTTGGTCACTGTACAGGCAGACCAGAGGACAAGGCTGACAAAGGCCAGAGGGATACTTAGTCCAACCCTGCATGGCTGAACATAGTGTGTTCTCAGCTAGAAGAAAGCAGAAATTGGTTTGTAAACATAGCTACCTGGTCATCAGAGACTGCCCCTTGCAAAAAGGGCCAAGGCACATCATCAGGTCAGTGTCGTGCGACTTAAATGCCTGTTGTTCAGGTAGAACCTGCCCTGTGGGTGAGCGTCTGGCTGCAGTTCTGAGTTCTGGTTGCCTGGCACCTTTTGTGAACATTAAATTAAATTTTCAAGTGCACCGTTGCCAAGAAGTTACGAGGCTGGAAGAGATACATGAGACACAGGAGGAAGCTGCACGAAATGAGCACTAAGTGAGAGGTTTTTCTGGACAAGATCTGTGCTCTGAGCTGTATGTAACTGCACTGAACTGGAACATGTTAAATGATTGATAGGAGATGCAGGCTATCTCCAAGCAGCGCAGAGACCCTGGAGACTGGTAAATAATGAATACAATTCTGCTGTTAGTGGTATGACTCACAGCTTGCTGTCTGTTGTTAGGGGCCAGAGGAGGACTGGGCATTTTCTCTAACCTGGATTGCAAGAAAAAACAGCTGGGTTTCAAGCTCTCACTGCTGTCTGGTTATTCTGTATCTGCCTGGGTATGGAAGATAGCAACAGCAGCTACTGGCAGAGGTGTGGTCTATGCAGGCAGGGCACAGTCATGTCGGGTAGTAGAGAACCTGGACACAGAGGTTTTTGTCTTCCTTGGCTCTGCTAGAAACTGGGGGAACGAATTCCAAGGATCTCTCCCTGTACAGAAGTCTGGGAAAGAGCTAGGGAAAGCCCTTCCAAGCAGCTGGGTATTTGGATCAGTGGTGTGCAGATCAGTAGTGTCACTGGCAAAAATCTGATGTGATGCTTTATCCCTTTGTTCTACAAATTTGATCAGGCCCAAAACAATTAAAAAGGGAAACTGTCCATTTTTCTCCTCCAGCATAACATTTAGAAAACCAGGAGGCACTTCTGCCTGATGTTTCCAATGGTAATGCTACTGCCAAATCTGTGCCAGTTCCACTGAATGGTGTTAGGGACAGCTTAAAGCTTTTGAACAGTGTGAGTAAAACAGCTGTGGTAGCAAGGGAAAGATGTTGCAAGATACCAAGACCAAGTAACAGATGTACGGCATCTCATCACTCATGCACCACTGTCACTTCTTTCTTTGCCTGTTTCTGGCTGGCTAGCTTTGCTGCCAAATGGGCACAGTGAGCAAATGTAGGTCCATAGCTGTGTTTTTTTATTTCAGATGGGTAAGTCATGTTAGTGATGTGAAATGAGAGAAGAAGTTAGTCCAATATTTGTAAGGTCATAGTATTGAGAGGCTAAACTGAAAACAACCAAAGCAGTTCAACAGAAGCCCAAGGACTTCATGACTTCATTTATTCTATAGGTGCCTTTGCATTTTTAGCTCTGTGAGGTTTCTGTGCAAATAAATAACTCCTGGATTTTATTCTGCAATAAACGGTAAAGAGGAAGGAGCACCAACATTCAGAAGTTAGCCTGTTCTTTTACTGCATAATAAAAAAGCAGTGTGTGGGATTATGTGGCTATTTGGCAGGTTAGTGTACTGCACTGGCTAATGAGGTTAGGCTTAGTTACATTAATGACTTCTGAGTCATTGACATAAATTGATTAACGTTCATATCACACAGATCTTCTCTTTGTAGTAATACCGTAAATACTGTGGAAGGGAACAGTGGGGCAGAAGCAGGAGAAAAGAGGCGGGGGGAATAGAGGAGGGAGAAAGATAAGGACTGAATGAACTCAAGCAGGAAAAAATATTCAGGGGAAAAAGATGCCAGACAGCATACCTCTTGTTAGAGGGATTGTGCTTGAACACATCCTAGGACTGCATTTAATGGACTTGTGACAAGAGAGACTGAGGTCACAGCAGATTTGGTTGTTCTTCTAGCACAGAAACCTTTCCAGGTGAAAGAAGTTTCCTAAAAATCCAGAGGCAGCAACTGGAAGCAGCAGCTTTTGCTGCTGTGTCTTAATTGCTGAGGTAGTCTAAATCATCCCTTTGGTAATTGGACTATTCCCCCATTAAAGCCCCTCATCATCTTCCATGGGCTGTTTTGCCTATTTTATTGATGGAGAATCTGGCAGCTGAGGACTGAAAGGTCAGTTTGATATTTTGTCAGCTGAAATGCTCTCAATCTCAGCTCCTGTCTCCTTGGCACATACAGACCAGGCAGCTCCTGAAAGGATCAGCTCAACCTCACAAGTAATCTAACAGTGCAGTGTGGCTGTAAATCAAGGTGGTACAAACATTTGTCAGCCCATGAAAAATTATCAGGAGTAAATGTATAATCTGCGGAGCCTTTAAAATGGGTTCACTTAACTTTTATGTTATCTTTTGCCAAGGGCAGAAAAGGCTGAGAAATAGTGGACTTATCAGCAGTGATGCATCTAATTCTGCAAAATACAAGATTATTCCCAGAGGCAATGCTTTCAGGGAAGGCAGCACTGAAGTTCTAGGAAGGGTGCTTGTGGCAATGAAATAACCTGCCTCCGGACCACACTGTTCCTTTTACTTCATAGGGTCTCAGCAAGGATGGCTCAAGTAGGAAACACATGGATCCTCATCCTCTTTAGGTGCCCACCTCTGTAAGGCTAGAGCAGGACTGAACAAACACAGCTGGAGAAGGCAAAATCCTTTGGAAACCTTGCTCCAAGAAAAAAAAGCCTTGTTTATAAATTGGGCAAAAGGTTGTGGCTTTATTAGTGTTTATTTACAATCAGCTATGAATGTCGTATATTGTATTTCTATTTAAGCACCTGGTTTTCTACTCTGAGATGTGAGAAGCTTAATTTACAAAAACTTTTTTCTCACAATATAGACCAAGACATAGCCAGCATCTGGTAAGGAACTGGGTGTTAAGTATTCGATAGCATGAGAGGGGAAAGGTACTGTAGGAGGGAAACCAGAGTAGGTTGACTGGAAAGAACTGCATTATTCCTTTGGAAAGGTTTTTACTGATATCATTCAGCAGGGTTTGTTAGTGCATAAAACAGTACCTATCCTAAATCTAGTAAAAAGCACTTTGTTACCCTCCCATCGGTTTGATGTGCTACAAACCAGATTTAACATCAAAGTAAGTGTTTGCAAAGAAGTACCTATCAGTGGCTGCAATAAAAGCAACTGGGACAGGACTGCTTAGTACAAAGTTTAAGGTGTTAGCCACTTTGAGACTGCAGTAAGGGAGGAAGTGCTTAGTGCAAACTGCAAGGGTGCTCTCTTGCGGCTAGGAGGTGCCATACAGGGAATAGATGGAGTTGAAGTAGCATTGTTTGCTAGGACATTGAATGCTTTTGCACTCAAACAGAAGAGAGATCAGATCTACCAGAAAACTTTCATGTCAGCATCAATATATTGTATTAGTTTCCAGTTGCTGCAGCATTGGTTTGTTCTGATGCAAGGTGCTTTTGTGCTCCTGGTTCTCTGAACAAAATGGCACATGCTGTTTGGTATTTGCTTCTCTTGTTAAATGTCCATAGCTGCATCCTGGATAGCTGTTTCTCTGTATGATTGCAGGAGGGGGGCTGTCACAGGGCAGAAATGAGTGGAGGCAGCCAGCTGTCTCCCTGAGGCACGCTGCATGCTTTAGTGAGCCTTGAAAACCATGAAACTCTGTCTGAGAGACAGGGTCCTTCTGCTATTCTGAGTCTGAAAAGTATTTAGCATGAATCTCCCATCTCACTTCTGCCTTTTAGGGGCCCCTGTGCTACAAATATGTGCTGCAAGTTTTCCTGTGGAGGAAGACGAGGATATTTGCAGACAGTATGTAAAAACTTTTGAGACTGTGTGTAATTAGGTTGCTGGCAGGGTCTTTTTCAAACATTTCTTACCATGTTTTGCAAAAGAAACAGTAGTCAGCTGACAGCTGTCAGAAAGTAATGTAAAAAGTTAGTATGGAATAAATATGGAGAACGTTACAGCAGTCTACCAGCAGTTGGCTTGATTACACCTGTAAAAGAAGAATTCCAGGTACCAAAGCCAGCTTCTGATGTGCAAAGGAAAGCATTGTAATGCTGCCTGCACTTGATATACAGTCTCCTTCTGTTACTTGGAGCAATACTCTTCAATATTCTCAATCAGGAAGCATCATTCCAAAGCGACCAACATGTTGAGAACAATCCAGTGCAGACAGCACAAAGGAGGGAGATTCCAGAGAGTGCTGGACGAGTTTCTCCTTAGAGCTGAGTACCCTCTCACCTGTGTGGCCTCTGGTGTTGTGTACATAGCCATGTGATACTGAGCATGAGGGTCTGGGCTGAAGGCATTTGGATGCGAATGGATGGCTAAAAAGCCTGGAAGGAAAAGCAGTGCCATTGGAGCTTGAGTGAGTAACTAGTAGGAGTGCCTTGGAAGGTCACAATTTAACAGTAATGTTAAATAGAATTATTATAAAATTCTTTGTTTTGAATATTTATCATATTAGAAAATGAAGTAGGGACATAGGTTTGATCAAGACAAATCTGAACGGTTTCCAGGAGTCCTTGTTGGAAATAGCTGGGAAAAAAAATGAAATAAATTGAATATTAAAAAGGGGAAGAAGTAATGGAAAATTAATGACTGCTCCTCAGAAAAACTGCATTTTTCCACTGTGAAAATGTAGTAGTTTAATCAAATGAAATAGATTTAGAACATAAATATGAACATATTTTCCTCTTACTGTGCTAAATTGTAACCGTTGCCAGTGGCTCTGCAATGGAAGCTGTGTGTCAGACTGCCATATGCTGCATTCACATGATGAAATTCTTGGCAGACAGAATCCTCATTGACTGTAAAAAGGGAAATATTACTCCCATTATTAAGAAAGTGAGAAAGGAAGACCTGGGGGACTACAGACTGCTGGAGAACTACAGATTGGTGATCCTCACCTTTGTACCTGGGAAGACTATAGAACGGATCCTCCTGGAAAAGATGTTAAGGTTAGTGTGGCTTAACCAAGATTGTGTTTCACCAATCTGGTGGTCTTCTGTGATGGAGTGATGGACAAAGGAACTGATGTTGTCTACCTGGTCTTGTGCAAGGTCTTTGATATAGTCCCACACCATATCCTTACCTGTAAAGTGGAGTAATTCAGTTTTTATGGTGTCCATATAGAGCTGGACTATAGGACCCTATGGCTGTATGTCCAGGTAAAGGCTACTGATGAGCGATGTCCCTCAGGGATCTGTCTTAGGACTAATGTTCTTTTATGTCTGCATTAATGCCCTACACAGTGGGATCAAGTGTACCCTCAGCAGTTCTGCTGATGACACCAAGACAAGTAGCATAGTTGATACAATAGAAGGAAGAGATTTCATCCTGAGGAATCTGGACATGCTGAAAAGGTGAGTCCATGTGAACTTCATGAGGTTCAACAAGGCCAAGTGGTCGGGGTAATTCCAGATACACATACAGCCTGGGAGAAGAACTCACTCTGAGCAGCCCTGCGGAGAAGGACTTGGAGGTTCTGGTAGATCAAAAACTTAACATGAACCAGCAGTGGGCTCTTGAAGCCTGAAAGTAACCTGGGTTGCATCAACAGAGGAGCATCCAGCAGGACAAGGGAGATGACTGTCTCCCTCTGTGGTGCCTTTTTAAGACCCCATCTGAAGTACTGCATCCAGATCTGGGGTCCCCAGCTCAAGAAAGATGTAGAGCTTTTGGAACAGGTCCAGAGGAGGGTCATGAAGGTGGTCAGAGGGCTGGAGCATCCCTCCTATAAAGACAGGCTGAGGGAGCTAGGCTTCTTTAGTCTGGAGAAGAGAAGGCTCCAGGGAGACCTCACTGGGGCTTTCCAGCACTTGAAGAGAGCTTATAAACAGGAAGGTAATCAAGTTTTCACACAGGTGATAGATTAAGGAGGAATAGTTTTAACCAAAAAGAGAGGAGATTTACCTTAGATATCAAGGGAAAAATATTCACTGGGAGGGTGCTGAGGTGCTGGAACAATCTGCCCAGAAAAGCTGTGGATGCCCCATTCCTGGAGGTGTTCAAGGCCAGGTTGAATGAGGCCCTGGGCAACCTCATCTAGTGCCTGATTTAGTGGTTGGCAACCCTTTCTGTGGCAGTGGCATGTTGAAACTAGATAATCTTTGAGTCCCTTCCAACCCAAAGAGGTTCTGCGGCACAGCTCAGCATAGCAGTTGTAAAAAATTAATTCCTTAGCCCACAAAAGCTGGAGTCAAAGCAAATACTGGAAAGTAAGTGAAAGCTGTATGAACCACAGAAAGAATAAATATTTATTTTGTAATACTTCAAACAACAAAATAGATGTGATTAAAATTAATAGTTGTTGTCTAGAAATAGTACTCTTTGCTTGAACTTTATAGTGCAATTTGAAGTGTATTACCTGAATTAACGTCAGCTTGGTAGGAGAAAACAGCCTTTGCGTTCTTTGTAAGGAATTGTCTCTGAAGATCCAGACGTTCTTCTGAGGGAGTACAGACCCATAACAGCTGTGATTACATGATGAGAATGCTCCATGTTTACCCCATTGTCACTGACTTGTGCTGAGATACCTTCCAAGGAACATGCTGCTTCATGATCTTCTGAAAACCAACACTGATGTCTGAATATTTTAATATTTTTAAGAGTTATTCTTCCCACTCCTCTCCAAGTAGGTTTTCAGATGTTTTGTTGTGTTTGGGTTGTTGGTTGTTTTTTTTTGTTGTTGTTATTTTGGTTTTTTTTGTGTGTGGGTTCATATTTTATAGACTTGCAAAGCAAATCTGATCTGAGGAGTAAAAATAACCTCTTAAATCAGCTAGCTAAATCCACCACGAGCCCCTGTCTGCCACTGAGGTGGGCATCTCCCCTGCTTTCAAGGCCGGTTTCAGCCCTCTGAGAATCACTGAGCGTGACTGAGGCAGGATCCCACTGAGCTGCGGTCAGCAGGCCCCAGGTGATGATTTTCTTTGAAATCTGTTCCTCTCACGCCATCTCCTGGTCAGCTCTTTGAGGTTAACTGTACTTAGATCTGAAAGATCCTTCTCCTAACCCTTCTCTGGTCGGTTCCCCGCAGGAAGATGTCCTCGTTTGTTGAGAATATTACCATACTCTTTCCATGTTGTTCCCGTTGCTTCCCTCTGGTGTGTGATGAACAGCAGACGTGTTGCTGATGGCACTTGCTTGTGAGTAGATGTGTTGCACAAAGCTGCCTGTATTAAGCATGGTCTGCTCACAGCTATGCATGTCACACTATGAGCTCCATCCTCCTCTAAATACACAGCAGTTCTGCATAACCAGATGAGCACAAGGAGTCAGTGATCTAATCAACGCACCCATGAATCATTTATGAATAGAGAAGAAATTGTTTCTTCATCATACTTTGGAATTGCCACAGACAGTGATTGTCTGAGAAGTCTGGATATAAGGAAAAAGTCTTTTACAGGGAGGGTGGTGAGGGCTGGAACAGGTTGCCCAGAGATGTGGTGGATGCCCTGTTCCTGTAGAATTTCAAGATGAGGTTGGATTGGGTCCTGAGCAACCTGCTCCAGCTATGGATGTCCCCGTTCATTGCAGGGGAGTTGGACTAAATGACCTTTAAAGGTTCCTCCCAACTCCAAGGATTCTGAGATTCTATGAACTTGAACTCTTCTCCAGAAAGAGTCTGTCTTCTGTAGCTAAGAAGGAAGAGTGAAAATAAGGACTGTATTTCAAATTAAAAGAAGCTAGAGAAGTACTACGCATTTCCCCACCCTTCAGGCTGTTTTATGTGGGTTATAATCATGCTTTCTTTATTTTCGTTTCTATCTTGTATGGTGTGTGGAAGAAAAAAAAAAAAAAAACACCAAAAAAACCCAACAGGAACAACTGGTAGCTCTTGGTAGCTCCTGTACTGCTCTATTGCTTGGTATGTGGCCCTCTGAGGCTGACTCCCAGAGGAGATTGAGGAGTTGCAGTTTGGGCTGTGAAGTTCTCATGCAATTCTATGGGTACCAGGTAGGAGTGATGGCCATTTAGAAGGCTCATCTGTGGCTGTTAGATAAGCTGTATTTCCAGAATGTGCCAAATACATGAAATCAAAGGGTTGGTTTCAGAAATGAGATACGTGAATCAGTCTGAATTTTAAGCCTTTGACTTCATAGAAGATTAACAAAGCTTTTAAAAAGCTTTGTAGTTTTTGAGTTTTTGCTTCTAGGCAACAACAGAAGCTTCAGCCCCTGAGAAATAAATGTGTGTGGGCTTCTCTCCCATGCCATTCTTTCCCTTAAGCAGGGTAGTGAAGGGCTGACTTGAGATTCTTCCTCTTGAGGTTCTTCTGGATACGCAGTAAAGTCAGGCATTTAGAGATATTTTGTGTGACTAATCAATCTCAAAAGCAGCAGGAACTGGATGACTGGAGCTATGGCTGCTCCCCTTGAAGAAGAATGCAGCTCTCAGCTGTGCTAGGAGCTGCACATCTGTTGACACCTGAAGCAGTGGGCAAAGCCATTGAACAAGTAGGTATATAAGAGACCCAGGGCACGTTGAATGATAGCCATCAGATCAACATGACTGACAGTGGTCGTGGCAGTGCTGCTCTGGATTAAGAGATTACTGTATTTCACTGCTTTTCTTCCATCTCTCTTGGTAAGTTGTGCTCTGCCAAAATAACCACACGTGTAGGCACTGCCTAACCTAGTTCTGTCAAAATGATGCAGGTTAGGTGGTGGTGATGATTTTTTGTTTCTTCTTAATAGGGGATAAGGAGCCTCAAGGCCAGGTTCCCTCTTTTGGCCCTTTCTCAACTTCTATTAGAATAATAGCATGTGACATCCTTATTATACTCTGTTGAAGTGTGTGTGATCAGCTCTTGATTGGAATGCCTCTGTAAGTAAAAGAAATGGAACAAAGAGCATGAGATCTTATGAGCAAACACTCCCTCAGAAATCTGCCAGTTCCTGGAAGAGTTAACTCATTTAAAAACCTTTTAGTGAGAGATATCAGTGACGTGGATGTGTTTGCAGCAGCTGTGGATGTTGCAGTAACAATGAGTGGAGGCAGTTTATCGGCACATCAGTTATTTTCCTGGTATAAAAAGGAGCTTTAATTGGACCGATGATGGTTTTTGATCTAATGATGAAGCTATCTGGCCATCACAAAATTATCTTTCAATGAGCTCATCTGTTTTGCAAGGAAGAAACTCATAATCTCATAGAAAGGAAAATGTGCTGGCTATTTTTAGTCACTGATTTTATTTGTAAGGAGTATCATGACTTCACAAGCGCAGCGGCACCAATCTCCCTGGTAAAGCATTTATCTTAATCTAAAGGGAGCTGTTTGCCGCAAAGCCAGCTCCATGCTTAAAAGGGCCATTGAACAAATTTGCAGTGCTGCCTCTCATTTGCCTGTAAAAGCACCCAGTGATTCAGCCTGTCCTGAATGCATAGCAGCCCAAGGGCTAGGCCACTCTGAAATCTGCCAGCAGCAGACATAAATGGAAAATGAGTTAATCAGAAGGCAGAGGTGGCTAGTGAGCCAGATCTAGGGAACCAGACCTGCTTGTTAGTAATTCCAGTCATTCAAAGCCTCAGGTGTGGATTTGATGCAACGCACATCTTCAGCCAGACGTGGAACCAACCTTGTAGGATGCATGCATCCATGGAGTGGCACCAGAGCCATGAGGGCTCTGCAGGAAGGGAGCGTGGATGCACAGCATCTGCACTGCTGCTCTACCTGGCTCTGGGCTTCCTGCCTTGCAGCTGCAGCATCAACTGTCAGCTAGCTCAAGGGCTGCAGCTGTCTGGGAAAGGATAATTCAGCCTTGAATCGTGCAGGAACAGAAAGAGGAGCAGTGCTCCCTTTTCTCACTCTTTACTTGCTTTCAGCCTGTGCTACTGTAGCCTCCCCTTTTGGACCCTGGGCTCGGTGACTCTAAAAAGATAAGCAGATTGGTACAGGAGGATAAGCTATGACTGTGTCAGCTGGAAAGGCCAGATGTAATAGCGTTCCTTTAAATCATAATCCTTCATGTAGTATCACACTTGGTTGTCATAGAAACTGTGACATCATTGAGATTTACAGCTCTGATCCAGCAGAACGGTGGAGCATTTGCTTTTAATATAAAGAATGTGCTTAAATCCCAGTTATTTTTAAGGCATTGCTTGTCTGTCTGGGGGGGGGGGGGGGGGGAGCCCGCACTTTAAGTGCATGCTTTTTTTTTTTCCCCCCCTAGATGAGAGTGATGTGACACAGTAAAACGTTCTGGTTGCTGTAGTCACATGACTGTGTCACAGTCATCAAAATTACCAATACAGGTGGATCTAGAGTTAGTACAAACATGGGATTTCTTAAGTGAATATGTTGGAAATTGAATATATGTTTAGATCTCATCACTGTCTCTGCTTCTGCAACCTGAAAATGCATTAGAATGAGCTGTGTTATTTTCATAACTACCTCCAACACTTAAGATGGAAATTTTAGTTTTCTTGATCGTATGGAGAAAAGAGTTTTTAAAAGAATCTAGAAAATGTAGACATTTGGTCATCATTTCAGTGTAACACAAGCGGCCGTACTGTCAAGTTAAGTAACTGTTTGGACATACCTGCTCACATGGTATCTTACACTTTTCTTTTCAAACTTGGTTTCTGGGTTAAGTGTTTAAGAATGGCTGTTCTCATTTTTAAGGAATGTTTTAGCACTCTAACCAGCTGAGAAGTACAAACACATTCCCCTGCCTCCAGGAAAGCAAACAAATTGGTTCAGAGTTGAGGCGTTGTTCTGCCAGTGTTGGGTAGGCAGAAGTGGTGGTAATAACTTCACAATTAATGCAGTGCACCTGTGTCACTTTCTGACAGCACAGAAACCAGATCCTAAAGCTTCTATGGGAAAAAGCCAGCTGGATCACAACTCGCTTCCAATTCAGAGAATTCTTGTGGCTCGTAGGCAGGTCTTTCTGCTTGCTAAGATCAAGGAGCAGGGGATCACTGGTCCTAAAACCTCCGCGTACAAAAAGCTGAATGCGTGCGAATGGAAAAAAAAAAGACTCGAAAACACTACCAGCTAATCTCCGTGCCTGGAGGGGAAGCTGTGCATCTTCCTATGACTGTGCAAAGATAAATCACTAAGTAGCCTCCTCCTGAACGTAAGGGCGAATGCCTGGCGCTGTGGGACCGGCTTGGGGGAACGCCTGCTTCCATCCCTCCGTGCAGCACAGCCGCTCGGCGCCGGGTGGCAGTGCGCGCTCGCTGCATTGCGCCGCGTTACCGATAGGAGCGGACGGGTCCTGCTGGGCACGGCCCTGCCAGGGCTGGCAGTGATGGTAGGGCTGCGTCAGCTGCGCCACGAACTGGCACGGGATTGCCGGTGAGACGTTTAGCTCGTGTTTGCTTTGTTTTTCTCGCTGAAGTGTTCAGCTTCCTCTCTAGATAGCAATGCTAAATAAACTGTCACGGAATCGCAGGGCTTGGAAGGGAACTCGAGAGGTCATTGAGTCCAACCTCCCTGCTAAAGCAGCTCCTTACTGATTGGCATCCAGGTGGGTCTTGAATATCTCCATAGAAGACTTCACCATCCACCACCTCTCTGGACAGCCTGTTCCAGTGCTCCGTCACCCTTACCATAAAGTTCTTCTGCAAGTTTGTTTGAAACTTCTGTGTTCAAATTTTAGGCCATTACTCCTTGTTCTATCACTACACACCACTGAGAAGAGCATGGCCTCATCCCTTTTCCCCCCACCTCCCTTTAGGTATTTATTACCATTAACCAGTCTTCCCCAGGCTGGACAGACCCAGGTTACTCATCCTTTCCTCACACGGGAGATGCTCCAGGCCCTGTATCATCTTTGTGGCCCTCCAACGGACTCCTTCCAGGGGATCCCTGTCTTTTTGGAACTGGGGAGCATCAGAACTGAACACAACATTCTAAACGTGGTCTCACCAGGGCAAAGGGGAGGATCACCTCCCTTAAACTGCTGGCCATGCTCTTTTTAATGTACCTCAAGATTCTACTGGCCTTCTTGGCCACCAGGGCACACTGCTGGCTCACGGCCAACCTGTTGTCCAACAGTACCCCCAAGTCCTTCTCAACAAAGCTCTTCTCCAGCAGGTTCCTCCCCTCATCTGTTCTGATGCATGCAGTTATTCCACCCCAGGTGCAAGACTCTACACTTGCCCTCGTTAAACCTCATCAGGTTCCTCCCTGCCCGACTGGGTAAAGGGTGAGGGGATTTACAGTGTGATACCAATCAAGATGCAGTGTCATGGTGACATAAAATCATAAATCAATAGGAAACCAGCATTTAAGAGGCTTGTGGCTAAAGATCAAGGGATTATTTTTTTACTTCCGATTTTTACAATTTTCCATACCTCTTGGAATTATTTCCTTGTATTCCTTGTTATTCAAAATGCCTCTCTGTCATCTGATAATGTCACTTGTCTGTCACTGTGAGATGACTATGAAAGTCTCAAGAACAGCTGTGACCCAGCAGCACTGTGATCTGTTTTAAACATGCAAAATACCTTTCTCTGCTTATTCCTTCTGCACAATTAAGCCAGTTGTCAAGTTGTGTGGTTACTGTAATATCAAAAGCAATGTAAATTAGTATATTTTTACAGCTTGTTATGATTTAGTCTTTCATTTAAAGCCAGATATATTGGTTTTGCTGGGTCACTTTTATTGAATGATTCTGATTTGCACACTTTTATGCTATAGTAATTTTCTTTCTTTATAAACTCTGGGGCAAATATAAGTAGTTATGTGTCCACTATCCTTCTGCTTTAATGTTTGGGTTTTTTTAGCTCAGATATTGTACCTGATGGAAAAGTCAGATTTACAGAGTTGTAATTGCTAGGTTTGTTCTTCTCTGTGTTTCATCTTGTGATTTATTCTGAGACTGCTGCTTTCTGGGATGTTTTCTGTGACTTTTTCTCAGTAATCATGTGACTTCTCTTATAGCAAGTCATGTTTATGACAGAAAATTCTTGTCTGTCCTTTTTCCCTTGAAGTTAAGAGGGTTAATTTTTAAAAATGTACTTCATTACTTTTTTTTAGTGCTCTCTACCAAGCTCGATTTTTTTGTGTATTGGATATTTAAGGGTTACTGGATGCACAGTATGTAAAAGATCCTATGCCAGCACTTTGCACATCTTGAATTGTTGTTTATGGACCCCTGTGACCTCCAAATCAGAGACTGATTGAAAATCACTAGCCTAGCTCACCGGTGTTTTAATTCCAATGGATAGTGTATGAACTTGGGTAAAGCATGGCCTACCCTGTTGTGATGATAGTGAGAAAAAATGCTTGTGAGGTGCACTAGGGAGCACATTAACTCTTTTCTATTAAAAAAACTTTAGAATGAGCCCAAATGGGCGTGCTTCTCCAGGGGCCCCAGGCCTAGAGCCCCCTTCAAGCCTCAGTGCTCCATGTTCCCTGTAAGCATTCCCAGCACAAAGGGGTGGACAACACTCCAAGTGTGGATGCTGACAGCTCCAATGGTGCTTTCTATGCTCCCCTTCAACAAGGAGGGTGTGAGGGTTGGAATATGGCCAGAGACAGTGCAGTTGGGACCGTTCCAGATTTGTAACAAAGCTGCTGTAGGTTAAGCTCCAGACTTGGGGACTTGGAGTATCTTGCCAACTCAGATGCCCTGTACTGATATTTTTAGTACTGACAGATTTAAGTATTACCCTGCTTATCAAAATAAGGAAAAAGAAAGGGAAATGTTGCATCTTAGCAACTTTAGTCCTCTATCTGATGATCTGCTCATTTACCTGCCTCCCCCTCTTCCTCCAGAGGCATTCAGCAGGACTGAGACTGGCATCTGACCTCTGCTTCTGTCCATCCCTTTTAAGCTGCTGTGCTGACAAGGGAAGATAAGCTTGCTGAGCCCCTTAAGGTTTATGTCTCTGTGTGGACTGCAAAGAAGGTTTGTGAGTCCCGGGGAGTCCAGGGAAGTTGTTCTGTTCTTATGCTCTGAATAATGCTGCATGCAGCCACATCTCCTCTCAACCAGATGGGGCTTTAGAATTATGATAACAAGTTTTCTTTTTTTCTTTTTTTTCATGGCTCATTCTGCTTGTTATTAAATGGCAAGCTTCAGATATAGCTGCATGATTCCTTACTGCTTTCATAGATGTGTTTTTAATCTGCTGTTAAGAGGCTACATGAGCCATAAAGAACACAAGTTGTATTCCCTCACAGTGCATTTTGAAATACTTGCATGCCAAGAGTTTGGTTTTGGATATGCTTGTACAGCGGATTCTAATCCCCATCTGCAGCACTGCAAGGCTGTGATTAACATGGCTTTGCTTTTGCCTCAGGTACTTTTTACCAATAAATCAATTCCTGCAACTTTTACATGGAACAAAATCATTCTCGCTTGCTTTGCAGACGTTATTTAGCTTTTGAATGTTCTGAAATATATACTGCTTAGCTATATATGTGTATGAATACAGCTAGAATGACAAATCTACAAACAGTAAAGAAGTCTGCAGAAAGATTATTGCTGTTTTCTATACAGGTTTGCAAATGCTTTTTGCTGGCTAAGCAGCACAGTCTGGGGAGGAACCTATTGGACTCAGTTGTCAACAACCATGGGGATGGACTGAGAACTGGGCCTGGAAACTACTTCAGCAGTCTGAGATCATTCTGGGTAAAGCTGTGTTACATTGCTAGGGTCTGCTTAATATTAAAGCTTGTGGCTGTAAAATAAGTGCCTGCTGACATGCACCTACCCCTGTCAAAATTTGGGCTCTATTTGTCTAAAGCTGCTTTAGGGTGGGTTGGTGTCCAAAGGATATTCTTTAGCTGTTGCAGCCTTTAAAATTCATGGAGGTATTTGAGGAACTAAACAATCTTGGTTCCATTGCTTACTGTGTTTCTTGAAGCCATACTGTATAGCAGTGTTTTTAACTTTCATGCACTGACATACTGTCTTCCTAAAATACTTTGAAAGCAACTTCATTATTGAAGCTATAACTTGGTTGCTCAGAGCTCAGGAGTTGACATGAAGGTGTGGCTTTAGTGACTGAGGCAGCTTGGACTGTATCTTGGAAAAGCCAGGTCTTGTTGACTCACTGTTTCTGCCTTGTCTGAGGTTCCAGCTGAGCTTTCCTCCTTCATTTTTCTCCATATGAGAACATCCACTGTTATTTACCTTTTCTGGGTCTGCATTCTGTTGCCGCCTGTGAAAAAATAGTTTATTCAACACCAAGATCAACTACTATCAAATTGCCTAATATAATTGTACTGTATGTCCAGGCTGGATGTGGCTCTGGGCAGCCTGGTCTGGTGGTTGGCGACCCTGCACATAGCAGGGGGGTTGAAGCTAGATGATCACTGTGGTCCTTTTCAATCCAGGCCATTCTGTGATTGTCCATCACTAAAAACAATTTAGACTTCCCTCCCATCTCATTAACTTTATTTTTTTTTCTTTCTTCTTCTGCTAAGGTTTGAGGTTACAAAAGATTGGAATCTTACTTCTAAAATGCCACTTCCTTCTTTGGCGCTCGCTATTTATTTCCGATAAGTGAGATTAGAATTAAACAAAGGCCCTTTCTAAGGGATAAGCTGTAAGTGACAGAAATGAAACAAACAAAATCCAACCTGCAAACACAGAACCATAAACTATTCTCAGAGAGTCTAATCAGTCCTCTGATAAGCACAAACACTCACCTGAGCGTGCAAATGCTTCAGTCAGGGGTCAAGCTGGAAACACAGCACAACTGAAAGACACATTCACAAGAACAATAGGACTAAAATACACTGAGATCCATCTGTGCTCTTTTAAGTTCCTTTCTATGAGTCCTAGACAGCTTCTGGCGCTTCCATCAAAGCTCATCCATCCTACATCATCATTCGTTTCCTTCTTACTGGCTCATCTTGGACTCATCTTCTCTTCACCCATTGCTGCTGGTCTCTCTGTCCCACCAAGGACATGACTAGCTGGTACGTTGGAGACAGGACTAGCAGTAAATGCTAATGGAAAAAATAATTTTGGCCTAAACTATTTTTTTTTTCTTGCCAGTTCTGTTTGAGAAAGCAATGATGAATCTTCTGTTTTCTGAAAGTTTCAATCGAGGGCTCTTAAGAAACCTGTTCTAGATAAAGAAATAAAAGAAACAGAGGACTACGAAGGCATGTCCTCTTCCTAACAGAGAGGTTTGGTAGAAGTGCAGACCCATGGAAGGGGAAGTCTAGATCTGTAATAAATAGAGGGATGTCCCCATGATGTCAAAGATGTACAGATAGGATGAAAGGCAGAAGATGATGGTGCTTACAGGCAGTATTGATCAGGGGAACTTGAGAGTGTCTGTAATCACTGGAATTTAATGCTGTGCTCCTGAGGCTCTTTATCAAGATTTATTTCCTTTATTACCTAGAAATGTCATGTCTTTTCCCATGTGCATTCATTTTGGTCTTGGGGAAAGTCAGGATTTCCTAAGTCATCCTGTGACCAGCATAGCATTCATGTCAAAGCCCTGGGCAAGTCCCCAAAGGAAGGACTGAGTCAGACATGATGAACAGCTCTCTACACCTCTGAAGCAGTTTCTGTGTTGCAGAGAACAAGGCATCCCCAGTGTGTGTTCTCAAGGACTTTAACACAAATGAATTCACGGGCAGAGATGCAATGTCACAGCATTGCACAATGCCTACTAAATATGGAGGAGTGCAACAGAATGTAGGGGAGTGGTGGCTGTGCAGCTGCATGTTGCTTCTTGAAGCCTGCAACGAAAAGGCAGACTGAAGGAACAGGGGAATGTTTTGCCAGACTTAAACAGCATATGGCTTGCAGGCTGTGCTTGGCCAATGTAGCAGTTTGTTTGGCCTGCCAGATGGCCGGGAGACGCCATGCTGTTTGCATGGCTGGGTGCCTTCCACCAGCTGGGCAGCCAGCACAGGCATGGCACCTCCCAGCCAGCCGGCATGTCCTCACCCTGCAGCTGCCCAAAAACTGGGTGTCACAGGCAGCGAGAGGCAGCAGGGAGGGCAGGCGGGTGGGAACCCTGCAGGAGGATGGGGAGAAGATCGGGAGAGCAGGGGTAGGAATAGAGACAGTTCTGGAAAGGGTGTGACAAAACAGTCGTTTGAACTTGCTGAGCCTACCTACCTCTCTGCTGTGGTGAGGCATTCTAGGCCAAAATCCCATTGTGTGAGTGAAATAGGGCTGAGTCACCAGATTCATTCCTCTGCTGTTTCATGCATCACATCATGTAACACATAACAAGGTCTGGTTGGTTTGGTTTTGTCTCCAGTGTTCCCACAGAAAGGCTCTTCCAGGTCCTCCCTTTCCGATAGGTAGACTTGTAATTTTCTGTTTGCTTATTGCTTATTTGCCCTTACGCTTAAATCTTCTTTGTGATGATACCTCGACAGACAACTGTCAGATTTGCTCTGCTCCCACTTTGCAGGTTCCACAGTCAGAGCCGATGCAGTTCAGCCCTACTAGGAAAGCTGAGCCGCACTCACTTTACAACAGGCGTCTTTCAAACGATACTTGGGGGAAAAAAATAATAAAACTGTATCTTTCTACTCCCCTTATTTTTCCCAGCCTCTTTCATGCAGAGCTTTTAGCTACTGTTGCGCCTTCCTGGCCTCTGTGGTAGCAAAGCCTGGCCTCCATGGGGAAGGACAGGAGCCATCAAGCCCACAGATGCGGGGTGCTTGGAGCTGGGCCTGTGCTCGACTGTTTTTCTGGATTGAGATTGGAGTTCCCACCACTTGAAAAGATTCAGGCTGTGGTTTGTGAAATGCTGCCAGTTCCTCTGGAGTTAAGGAGTTTTATGTAAAATATTAATTTTAAAAGGGCAAAAGAAAAAAACAACAGGTGTGCGTAGTACATTAACTGAAAGCTGATTGGAAAAGTCCGCAGGAATTCCCTGCAATGGTGTGACTTTATTGCAGTCACCCCTTTGTGCCGTTTGAGAGAGCCCTCATCCCCAAACACACAGCTGTCAGTGGATGAAGCGGCGATGGAAAGCGTTGAAGGAGGAGAGGGGACTTGACCTGAAGAGGCAGAGCTAGGGGCAGCCTCTGCCCCTCGGCGTTGTGAGCATTCGCTTCCCTCCGCTCTCAGACTTCGGGGGAGGGGAGAGGATAGAAATACATGAACTGCTGCAGAGGAACTAATGGGCGCTTTTTGTTTTTCGTTGGCCTCTGTCGCTTCTTTTCAGCTGGACGCGCAGTTGCGTTCTTACGGATCCGCCGGGACGGCGGGACCGCGCGGGGCGGAGCGCAGGTAGGGGGGGGGGGGGGGGGGGGGGGGGCGGGGCCGGCCAGCCCTGCTGCGTGCGTCCCGGGCCGCGGGGCCGGCCTAGCGCGGGGAGGGCGGGGCGGGCCCGGCCTGGCCCAGCCCGCCGGGAGGAAAGGGAAGGGGGAGCGGGCCGGGGAGCGAGCCGCGCCGTCGCCCTTCGGAGGGAGCGCGGGAGGCCGCGCCGAGGGCCGCCGCTCGCCGTCCCCCGCCGCCGGGCTGCGCCCCGGGCCCCCGCCCTCCGCCATCTTCCGCCCCGCAGGCGCGGCCGGGGCCGGGCCGAGGCGAGGCGGCGCAGGCCCGGGCCCGGAGATGAGGCCAGGATGTCGGTGTCAGGGCTGAAGGCCGAGCTGAAGTTCCTCGAGTCCATCTTCGACAAGGACCACGAGCGCTTCCGCATCGTCTCCTGGAAGCTGGACGAGCTGCACTGCCAGTTTGTGCTCCTGCCGCCGCCGCCGGGCTCCGGCCCGCCGCCGCCGCCTCCGCTCACCATCCACTGCAACATCACGGTGCGGGCCGGGGCTCGGCGCCGTCGCGCGGGGCGACCCGGGGGTCGGGGGGGGGGGACGTTCCGGCCTCCGCCGCCTCGGGGCCGCTCGGGCCGCGCGCTGCCCGGGCCCGCGAACAAAAGTTCGGGAGCGGGCGGTCCGCCTCGGGCCGCAACAAAGGGCGCGGGGCAGCGCTCCGGCCGGGCGGGGGGCCGCGGCTCTTCGCTTCCCGCGCGTTGGAGGCCGGCGGCGCGGCGGCCGTCCGCCGTCGGGGCTCCTCGCTGCGGTGGCGGCGTTTAAAGTTGTGCCGGCGGCGCTGTCAGACGGGAGGGAGGCTGTCGATCTCTGCTTTTCCTTCGTTGTTGGCTCGTAACGAGTGGGAGGGATGCGAGATAAAGCGGTCCGTGTGCTGAGCCTTTCAAAGTTCACGGTTAGGGCCCCAATCTGTCGGAGGGTTTGCGTGGATCGGTGTCTGACTCGCACACGAGTGCTGAACGTCTCCGCGTGGTAGCTGGAAGCAGACCTAAATGCCCCATCGACGTCCAGCTTGGGAGCGAAACGCTGAAAAGTTCTGGCTGGGTGAGCATGCAGTCGGGCTGTGCGTTTGAGGGAGGTGAGCTGCACAGCTCTTCTGTCCTTTGCCTATAAAAGTATGCCATTTCCAAGCAGCGTGGGGTGGAAACTTGCGCGCGAGTCCAAATATCTGAGTGCTCAGAAGATAGAATTGTGTGTGCAGACAGGCGGGGCTGGCCGTCTTGGCAGGATGTCCGCTTGTCTTAAAGTTACTTTATTAAATAGAAAGAGACGTGTTAAGAGAGTTATAGGGTTTCACAGTTGACAGCCTGGGAAGTCCGTTCTGTGATCTGCTTGCTTTACCCCATGCTGGTGTACGCTTGCAGAGCCTGAGATGTCATTTAATAGTAAAATCAGCAAGATACATCAGTGTGCTTGTGTTTAGATATGGTGTATCAGACAAGTGATTGTGCAACTTTCCTCCAGGATTATTTATGTAATATAAAGTGTTTTGTTAGGCAGCAGCCTGTCTGTTTTCTCCCCACAGTGCAATCTTTTTTTCTAACTCTCTTCCTTAAGAACTAAAGGGAAGGTCTGATAACTGTGTCCTTAGCTGGCAGCTGAGTTCAGTGCATTATTCCTTGTCAGGTGACAGCTGACAGGGAAGCCTAGGAGGGAGGCCTGAAGAGCTTTGTGCCTCGGATTTGTGCTGTGGTGCGTTTCTGCTTCTGATGCTTCCCTATCCAAAGTATTTTCAGTGGTAATTCTCTTGCTCTGCACAGAACTCTGCCCTCTTGCTTATTGCCTTGGTTTGTGGTGTGCCCCAGCCATCCAGTGAGATACAGGCTGAGGTCACTCCTGGCCTTGTTGTGTCTCATTGAGGAAACTGCACCTGCAGTTGGCTACTGCAGACACTTGCCCTAGAAATCGGGAGAGTTTCTGTGTGCTGTCAGAACTGTGATATCTGCTTCCAAAAGGAGCAGGAAAAGATTTGTTTCAAACTATAGAGACAAGACTTCTGCTTTAAAAAGAAGTTGTGCCTGAAATTCTTGAAACTTGTGTTTCACGGTTGCCTGCAAGCAGCTTGGTTCTTCCGTTGTAGACTAATTTTTGGCTCTTTGAGGTAGGTGGCTACGAACCTATCTGCTAAAAGTAAGTGGGAAAGGGCAGCTTCAGATGCAGGGGATGGCTCTCTAGAGGCAAGTGAGAAGCTCCTGAGAGAGTCAGAATGAAAGATAACCACTGGACTTGTGTCCTGAGCTTTGGACTAAGGTGTTAGAACTCACTATGAAGTTTTTCCTTCCTCTCCTTCCCCCGCCACTGAATCTGTTGGCCCAGGCTCCTGCTTGCCTCTGGTTTATTTCTGTAGGTACTGTAAACTGGAAAGGTGTAATTCTAGTTTGCTGTGCTTCAGCTGATCTGCAGAGCTTCTGGAGAGCTGAATCAAGTTACCATGGGAGCTATAACTTGAAATTATGGTGCTAAAAAAAGCTGGTAAGGCTATAAAGATACTGGTAAATGTTTTCTTTGGGGAGGAGACTCACCCTCTGCAGCAGAAGCTGCTATCTTAACAGTTTGCATTTGCAGTGCACATAGGTGGCTTCAGTTATTTGTTGCTTCTTAAAAGTTTAACCTCTACAATAATGATGAAATTCTCGAGGCTGTTTCTTGTATTCACCAAGAGCTTACATGGGTTGGGACATCCGGACACTTAGGGATGCTGTGAAGGGGGAGAGAAGCGCAAGACTCAATAATTATGTTTTTGTTGTTGGTTTTATTGAGGCACCTTGGTATTTCAGCTGAAGTGAAAGCTGTCTAGCAGTGTGTACAGGCACTGCAGTTGGTGCGTAGAGAATAATCTGGTAGGGAAGGGAGCTTTCAGCAGCTTCTGCACCGTGGCTGAAAAGAGACCTGGTTACTCAGTTGCTCCAGTTCTCATAATGGATCCTTTTATTTTCTTGGATCTAGAGAGAGGAGGCAGAGGAAAGAGCAAACAATCTCCTGGAGAGGTGAGGGAGAATCTGCTTAGGAACTGCGTAGATCTCCTCCACCAGTGCCCTAGACTGAATTCCACAGCTCAACTAGAAGTCAGCCCTGGAATTTCTAAGATGATATTCTGACTGTCTGCAGTATGAGTTTATGGAACTGCCACAGTTAAGCATTTGCTGCAGTACCTTGGGAGTGCTCTACCTGTGCTACTGAGCAGTGCTTGACTGTACAGGGAGATGTGTTTTGCTTGGTAGCTCTTGTACTTAATAAAGTGACAAACTAAATCTAATCCTAAAACTAAATCCTAAATCTGCCTGTCCTTTCTGTTAGCTGCCCCTGTTGGGAATTTAAATGGTTAATTTGATTATTTTAAGAGAGACTGTAGGGTGGAGTCATCTGTCAGAAACATTGCTTCTTATGCCTCAGAACTGTCTAATTATTGAACTTGTTCAGGCTGTGCACCTTCACATTCCCTTTCTGTTGTGCCAGCAGTGGTGTCTCTGTTCTGGAGTCTGATTTCTGGTTGTTTTTTTTCTTTTTTTCTTTTCAGGCTCTTTTCACATAGCAATAGTATCCCATTTGAATTCAATAAGCAAGTGTCCTTGCCAAGTGTATATATCCTTATATTTTTTGAGGTAGTATCAAATCATTATTCACAGCAGTGTGTTCCTTACTGATCATTTAGGTAACAATTTGCAGTCACAGTTTGGTACCTTAGGAAACTTCAGTCACAGTATTCTAAGATGTGATACAGTTCAGTCTTTAACTTTTTCTCCCTCCTGCTCAATAGCAAGGCTGCTTTGAACTCTAAAAAACAAAGGAGTATGTTTTTGGTTTTTTTCTTCCCCTAGAAAAAGAATATTGGTTTTTAAATATATGCTGTGGAGAACCTCCACAATAGTATCACTCCAGTTGCACACAAAACTTCCACTGGAGTTCTGAGTCCTTGAAGTACCTCTTGTAGGTAGGCATAGGGTTTGTGCCAGCTCTCTGTGGGAGTGGATTTTGCACCCAGACAGATACAGGGCTGTGACATGTAATGATATCCTTCACACATCAGCAATTTCAGTCCACGTGAGCAGGCTGACTCTGCTATACACTTGCTGCCCTGCTGGAGAGAAAAATCTCCTGCTTTACTGAAAAATACCCTGCTGCTGAATCAGAGTTAGAAGGTACTTGGAAACGTTCCTGTCTGTAGATAACTGCAATTGAGGGGAGAAAACTTTTTTCCCCCTTGTAATCAAGAATGGATGAGAAGATGTCACCTTTGAAGCTTTTGGCAAGTTGTATACTGAAAGTGAGTATATTAGAACAGCATATAATTCTTAAAAGGCACAAGGTTTTAATATTAAACACGCTCCTAGCTGATGCCTGGGCAGCTGACAGACTTTTAAGGAGGTTATTTATTTGTATGCAGAACTAACCGCATAATGAATGAGGTTTCCAATTCAAACCACAGATACGTTTTTAAATGTGACTAGGCACTCCATAGCAAGGCTGAAACCTTTGTCTTGCAGCGTGTGGATGCGAGGACTAAATAAAAGCATACGCAACTCTACCTGGATAGCACATATTTCTCTAACTAGAATTAATTAGATATACTTTGAGTTCTAAGGAAGGCACTCAAGTAACTTAGGAAAGATAATGCTTGTGCAATAGAAATTGTCCAGTCTTGTTTTATTTATCAAAACAAAATGCAAAGACTGAGTGTTCCTCTCTTTCTATACCAAGGCTGTAATTGGAAAAGAAATACTGTGAGGAGGAGGAGGAGGAATGGTTTGTCTCTAGAATACGTAGGACTTAACTCTGATGCTACAGCTTAGCTGTGCTATGTGTGAAAAGCTGCAGCCAGCACTGCAGACTTTGCAGGCTGGTTGCACTCTTCCCTGTATAAGGTGTGAAGTGTGCCTAAAATATCCTAGAATGCCACAGTGGTGGGCTTCACATATCAATGCTAGCATATGTTGAGGCTTTAAGAAATAGCACTTACTCCAAATAGGCTACTTATATGAATTACTTACGTAATTGTTTCAAAACTGGGACCATTTGCTGCCCTCACAGGAGCTCTCTCTGCCTTTCGATAATTGGAAGAAGTTTTATGGAGAAGAATTATATTCTCTTTACTCAGCACGCTTCTTTGTTAACTGTTTGAAAGGCTTTTGGCCAAGACAGAAAAATATCTGGTAGTTTTCATGACTTTTCTGATTTTCTGTAACTTTAAAGAAGCTGCAATTTGACTGGGGTTACTCATTCACTTCTTAAGAGTCGTCTCATGGTTTGTATTGGTTGATTTGATGTGTGTTGCCACCAATTTTTAGTTGGCATCTGTCATGGCTTTATGATTTTTTGCTATTGGACAGTGTCAGAATTGAAGTGTTAGTAGTTGGCATTACCTGTTAATCTTCTTATGTTACAAGAAAGAAGGAAGAGTATGTGCTGTTACAATTGATTATTTGTTTTTTTTTTTAGTTTTTTCTCACTACTTTTTTTTATTGAGGAAGGGATAAAATCCTAACTTTTCTGTCTGTCAGTGCAGTGTGAATAAGGGAGCAGTGTGTAAAGTGTGTCCTAATCTCAAAAGAACGTTGCAGTTCCAGATCCTTTATGGCAATCTGTCCGCAGTGGAACACTGTGAAATCAGAAGTTATCAATGTGGCTGATCGTTTGTGCTCATGTAATGGAACTTCTTCCTGTGAGACACGGATGGAAACAAATCTGTGGGCATTTGGTCTGTATTCTACCATGGGTACTGCTCACTGACAGGTTGGTACCCTCAACGTGTATTAAAAATCAGAGCTGATAGGAAGATTGAAGTATGATTGTGTCCTGTGTGCTTGGTAATCCTATTGACAGCAGGCTTCCAGCAAAGGCTATGTAAATTGTGAGGTGGCCAGAACTGACTTTACTGGGTGAAGGGCCTGGCTGGCACATGGAAATTCTTCACTGGGTCATTGTTGATCTGGATAATTTCCCAGTCTGGTTCACTGTGTGGCTGCACAGACAGCTGTACCAGCATAACAGAGGGCAAAGGAACGAGTGAATTCTGGGGAGGACTGCTGAAGCCAGCACTGCTGATGGGGAGCTGCTTGCCAAGCACTGTCTGGGCTTTCATTGGTGCTCGGGGATGCTTGTGTGTGGAATTCCTGAGCCAGCATTGATCCAGTGGGCTTATGCCAGTGTCTGATCTGCTACAGTGACAACTAAACTGAGAGAAGCAGACTCCAGCAGTCTAACTGGGGTGAAAGCTCACTTGTAAAATCGGTTCCTATCAGGAGGATGGAAGATAGAAACGTGGAGAAATTCTCCAGATAGTATTTGAGTCATTTGAAAAGCAGCAACAAAGAAGGTCAGAACTTCTGAATAGGAACAGATGTTTGCAGAGGCTGATAAACAGAAATAGCTGCTATTTCAGGTTTGCCTCAGTGTGAACCACTGTTGGGCAGTGTCAGGTTGTTTGCCTCTATGTAGCGTTGAAAGGTTATGAAACCCTGAATTCCTGGCTCAAGTTCATTTATTTATTTTGGATTACAAATGGTAATAGATCACTTTTAATGGACTTGATAGTTTATGATTTAAGAAACGTTCTATATTTCTCCAGCTGTAAGCTCTGCAGAAGTGAAAATGACTGTCACCTGCTCCCAGAAGACAACTGGAAAACTAAATGGCTGCTTACAGTAAGGAGATGCTGTGTAACGTTCAGATGTCACATCAGCCAGCATTCAGTGTGGTTGGAACTACTGGGAACAGAGCAGCTCCCAGCTGATCCTTGCTGGAAATGAGCATACTCATTAGCCTATGTGGTGCCAGCTTCCTGTTTCCAGCTGTCATCTTTGAGCGTGGTATTAAAGTCATGATTCTACATTCTTTACCTTTCTCATTATCTCATGCATACAAGACATTCTGAATGGTGTTTGAAGTAACTGCAGAGAAACAAGTGCAGGATTTCTTGAAGTTTAGTATTTTCCTTCACCCCAGAGCTCTGAGTTTTAAACCCTCTGAAAGAGAGTTTTTCACAACTACAGATTTTCTGATAGCTTCTTTGATGAGTATTCAGGAAGGGGAGAAGGTACACTCTGTTGGAACTTGCACAGTGACATTGGAAGAAAATTGAGGTGTTCCTTTGTAGTGATATTCAAGGTGCCTGGGGTTTCCTTGATTTTTGAGCTAGGAAATACCTAGTGAATTGTTTAGCTTCTTAATGGTTAATGTTGGTGGAACTCCACAGTGCTGGAAATGCACATTCAAAGGAGAGAACAAGTGACTGAAGACAGCAACCTGAAGGCGGTTGGCTTAGCAGCAGTCATTGCAGCTGTGAGAGCTTGGAGCCAGGTGTGGGGCTGCAGGAAAGAGGAAGGCTTTTGAATTGTGAGGGGGAAAGGGCACCATGCCTTCAGTGGTATGGAGTGGGTTGACTGAGTGCTTGAAAGACCTGCACTTCTGAAGGTAAAGAGACTGAAGAGAAGGAAGGGTAAGCCAGGGTTTTTGGGTGGCAGCAGGAGTGTCGTTGGGCTTTGGGTGGCCAAAGTGCTAAAGGCAAGAGTGCATCTGCTGGGAAGAGTCAGGCAGGGGGAGAGCATAGCATGTTGAAACTTAGCTATAACTGCTGCTTCTAACCTCATTAGCCATACTTGCCTTGATAGTGCCTGTAAATACATTCAGAAGAGGTATCCTTGCAAAAAGAGGTGATTAACAACTCTTGATTTTAAGTTGACAGTTTCCAGTAACTGGAATTCCTTCAGAAATTTGGTACATAAGGTACTCTGCCAGTAGTGAAAGAAGAGTATTGTAGAATCAGATTGTCAGAGCATCTTTCTCATCAGTGCGTGTGTCCAGCTACTTACTGGGTTAACCATTTCCAGCTTGAATCCTTGTGTAGCGCATTGGGACAGTGAGCTCTCAAACACTCATTCCCTGACAGCTGTTAGGTGAGAATACAGGCACACAGGGATATGTCTGTCAATGATACTGGCAAAAGAATGTTAGTTAGTTCACTCTCTGGGTTGGTCCTGAACAGCAGCTTCCATTTGTGGAGACCTCATACTGCTCCTCAACAGCTGACATGTGCAGTGCAGTCAACAGAAGAAGCAGGTGTAGTGTTAGCTTCAGAGCAGAGACCTGCTGAGTTTTACTTTGGGTCCCTACAGAAGTGATAAGAGCATTTCCTGTGAATTTGTGTGGATGAATTGATGGCATATTGCATTGTGGTGGTGACCTGAAGAATAAAGTGTTCATTCAAAATAAAGATAAATAACTGTGCTTTTATCAGAAAAGTGACCAGTTAGCATTTATGCTTTCAGTAGATATTTTAATTGTGTGTGGATGTGGCATGCTGGACAGCATACAGCATACAAGCCTGCTGCCTTTATGGGGTGAGTTGTTGAACAGCTTATAAAGCAGTCCACTAAGGCTCATTTTCCAAAGGTATCGTGCAGTTCCACGTGTGAGAATCAGCAGGTGGGACATCTTGAGTAGACAAAATAGTTTGAAGAATTGACTGGGTGCGAAGACTTGTTCCTAAGAAGCGTACGAGCTGCGATGCCACATCTGCATCATATAAACACATTCATGTTTATAACCATTTAAAGTAAAGTTTTGTCTTTGCTGCTTTGCTTGTGTGTGTTATGGCTTCTTCTAAGGTAATGATATGTGTGAGCTGTGTGTGTGCCTAGATAGAGCCGTGGATGTAACACAGACATGGCTGAGGTTGTGTCACAGGCTTTGTGATTGCTGTATGTGCTGGATGGAAAGCAGCATTTGGTGAAGTCTTTCCTGGGGATCTTCACTGCCTTCTCCCTACCCCTGTTCTTCTTTGGTAGCCTTCTGCAATCAGCAGGACTTGTTTGTGTAGAAAACTGTACTTACTTTTGCTTGGAACAGTTTGTGATTGTTACAGGTACCTCCATAGAGATGCAGTTTGTGGTGGCCTTTCCCTCTGCCAGGCACGTGCCTTTGACGCTGACTTCTCTGATGTGGCTGTATTTAATAACATAAACAATTCCGAAGCAGCACACTGCTACATTTGCATCCTTCCCTGGAGAATGTTTTGGAGAGGAAAGCCATGAGTATGTAAGCTGTGTTATGATGTACTTCTGAAGGTATTCAGTGATGTAGCGATGAACTTATGAGCAGAACCTGCATAGGATAAGGCCTGTGGCATTCTGTCACCTACCTCCTGTGAAGATGTTTGAGCTTTCCCAGTGTCTGGAGCTCTGAGCAGAGCACTCAGTATTGTCTGGCGTTGTCTGGTGGCATAGGCTGCTGCTGCCGAGGCAGTCAGTGAACTTCAAGCTGGTATTGAATGATTTTCTGTGTTTAAAAGATGTATGCTTTTTAGTCAGTTGATGTCGGTTCTTTTCGGAGTGCGTGGTTTGGTACAGGTGTTGGTCTGTGACTTCAGGAAGATTGTAAGAAAATTAAAGCTAACAGAATGCTTTCTGTGGCTCTGGGGTAGGTAAGGATCTTTCCTTAGCTGAACTCCAGTAAATAAAGTGTGTCCTGCTGTTTATACGCAGTTAACCATTTGGCAAGTAACAGTATGTCCTATGCAGTGTTTTCAAGTCCACAAAGAAAGGAAAGTGCAGGTCTTCTGCTGATCAAAGGCAGGTGGGTGAGGGGCTTTGCTCTCTTCACCGTGCCCTTCCACACCCCCATTAAATTTGACTTTTAAACCTCCCACTGCATATACTTATTTTATGTAAAGCAGCATTGCTGCTCAGTTAGCTAATTAAGGAAATTAGAATTCTTTCATATGTAGAAGTGCAATTTTTTCCCTACGTGTGAACATGGACTGTCAGAATACCGTAATGTGTTCAGTGTCCTGTGGGCTGCATCATAAATGGTGATTTCTGAATGTCTTGATAAGAAAAGAGATTCCCAGAAAACCCTGAATTAAAACACAGGAAAATTTGTAATTAAGTTCTAAAAAGATGTAAAAAGAGTGGTACTGATTTCTGTCAGTGCTTTTGCCATAGCTTAGGAAATGGAATCCAGTTGGCTGACTTTTATTTAACCAGTTTACTAAGGAGATTTCAGAGAAGAAAAAAAAATAGCACTCAATCAAAGGTTATCTGAAAATCAAAGAAAATTAAGAAGTGGCGGTGAATAACAGTTATTTTAAGCCACGATGCTGAAGATGTAGGTTTAAGTGGATTTTCTGACTGTTTGTCATAATAAAATGTGTGGGCATATTGTGTTCCTGTGTTACATGTAGCAGCTGTTGTGTACAGGTTGTGGGAGTCTCAGGGATGTGAGCAAAGTGTTGTGGTGTTGGGTTGGCCAGGGAAGGGTTGTAGGTTTGGGGTTTGCCTTTTAATTTAGTAACTTCACACCTGAAACAGTGTTGTAGAAATAGAGGAACTGCTTAAGTCTCATACTGACATCAGGACAGTATTGCTGGAGGTTTGTAAAACTAGAGGAAGGTTACTGAGCAGTGCAAGTAAAACAGCCTTGTTGGGTAGTTAATGGTAATGCCACTTGTTCCAGTGGCAGGAATATAAAGCTGTTCTTTCTTTGATTTTATTTTTTGGTATATTTATTATTAGACTCAATCCTTTTGCTGTATCCTGCAGCAGAAGCACCAGAAGTGTTGGTGTTGACAAAGCTCCCGGTCTGTCCTGGTGTTGACACAAAGACTCTGTAGAAGTGATGAGCCCATGAATTGTAATTCTATCTGGCTTGGCTGTAAACATGCAGCCTTTGTCCTGCTGCCCCAGTGCACGCTAGGTGTGATGTCATCCCAGCATGTCATGGCTTACTGAGCAATTGCATGAGCCCTGCAAGCTGTACGGTGTGCATTAGCTTTAGAAAGCTGCCCAAATCTGAACGTTTGGCCTTTCTCTGTTATGATGAGTTTTTGCATTTAATTGCAGAGAGCAGGAAAATGCTGGTGGCCTAGAAGAGCTTAACAACTTAATATGGATAATGATGTGGTTGATACTTGTGCAGCTAAGCTTGACACGCAGCGACGCTGAAGGTCAGCTGTGCAGTCATAGGACCAAAATAATCTTGGTTTTAGTCACTGGGAAATAATAATAATTAGTATTTAGAACAGCAGGTGTCTAGTACGAGAAAATAATTGTTCTTCTAGGGTCGTTCTCATGAATTACATCTTCACGTTTGGGAAGGTTGTGTTTCTTACATGATAAATATTAAATCCATGTATCCTTTCCATAGGATGCAGACACAGGAAACAGCTGAGCTAACTCCCAACGACACCGGCTATAGTGCAGTTCAGTTCTTTGACCTCACAAACCACAAGCTCCATTTTTTGTTGCACGCTGGGATTACAAACTCATCAGCCTGTTTGTATCTCAGGGTCAGGATGTTTGTTTGAAGTTGGGGTGTGAATTCTCTATTTCAAAATACAGTTGACTCGTAGCTGCATGAGGCTCAGCTTTTCCACAGATATGTGTTACTTAAAGAAGGAAGAACTTGGTGCCATTTATGTTAAGGTAAAAGAACATACTGAATGGCAAATCTGCAGAGTTAAAGTGTTGCAGTGAGCTGGAAGTTAGACTTAGGACTTTTCTGATACATATGAGTGGATGTGCTTAAGAGACGCCTTTCAGATCAATGCATGGTTTCTGTTTGTGTTTCAAAAGCTGAAGCAGGCTAAAAATGAATGTTTAATGTGTTTTGGGGGGCTTATAGTAATGTATATATGCCTTACATTCATAAGGCAGACAGCATCACATCCTGCTGTTTCCTTGCATGTGGCAGGACTTGGAATGAAATGGAATGAGGAGAAGGATTGTCATTCATTGAGAAGGCATCAGCGTGTTCACGTAGCCTCTGTGGTGTGATAAAACACAGTGGGATTTCTTGCTCGTCAGACCTGAGCTGCAAGTCATGTCCTCGTCTGAGGAAAGATTTGCTGAAGATTATTCGATAGGCCCTCCAGACTGGGAACAGAGAAGGTCTGCAGGCAACAAACATCTTATCCTAGGTTTGCCCCTGGCCTGCTGCTGGTGGAGAAAGGAGCAATGAGGGTCTTGCTAGCACTTCTTGAAAGGCTGATGGCTGTGTCAGTTCAGTGACTGAAAAGCTGCTTGTCATGGATTGCAGGTGGTTGTGGACCACATCTGTTCTTTGTTGTATGTGCTCTGACCATGGCTTGTTGTGTAAAAGGAGATGGATTTCTAGTCCTATGAACCCAGTTGCGCTCACTGTCAGTAGGATGCATTTTGGTGCTTGCCAAACAACTGCAGGGATCTGTTGATGTGTGTAGTACATACATTGGTTTGAGATGTCCTTCAACAGTGGCAAACTTTTCAGTACTTTCTTGTGCAAGTCCATTGTTTGATCCAGATGAAAACAGTGTAATACTAGAAGAACCAGTTATCTGGAATTCTTTTGACTTCTCTTGAGTTGCCTCAAGTTACTGTGTTACTTTTCTTCCATGTTACCCAGCTTGGCGTAGGGTGAGGAGATGATACTGCACTGTCGAAGTTTGGATGTGAATGAGCTTTAAAAGCTTTGAACTTTTTTGTTCATTCGTTGCTATCTTTTAAAAACAGGAATCTTACCCCTCTTCATCACCAATATGGTTTGTAGAATCAGATGACCCAAACCTGACTTCAGTCTTGGAGCGTCTAGAAGATATTAAGAAAAGCAATACTCTGGTGAGTTCTGGTTGCTTTGTTGTTTTTTTTTTGGTTCAATTTGGTTCAAATTTTTTTCACATTAATAGGCAATGGGTTCAGTCAGAGTCTCATTTTGGGGTCTTTGCAAGCACGAGTTTCCTCTTCTAAAAAATTACAAACAAAAAGCAATCCAAAAGATTTGAAACAAAAAGAGGAAGATGACTTAAAAGTGCTTATTTTCTCACTGTAGTCACGTTTCAGCTCCAAAAAGTCTGAGGCTTTCTGAGAATAATTAGTGAAATTATTCATCATCAGAACTCAGTGAGGAAAAATAGCACTTTTAGTGTTTTCTTTGCATGGAAACTATGTCATCTACAGAGGCAAGAGGACAGCTAAGGAAATGTTAAATACAGGTTTTTAGTCTGTGACCTCTGCCTGTGGAGACATAGGGCAGTTTAATAGTGGAATGCTCAGCCAAACCAGCTTTCTTCAGAAATTCCTTTCTACAGAAAGGGATCAGCGTGAAGCTGATGTATGCAGGTAAGCTTTAGTTTGAAGCTACCAGTCACAAGATTGCTTGTGGAAAATGTTTATCACAAATATGTGGGACTTGCTGCACTGAATAGCATGCAGACATATAGAACACTGGTGTTTGTTGTAACAAAACAGCTTCCAATATCAGAACTGTACTTGCCGATTTAAGAACTGATGGGTTGATGTAGCACCTGTGGATGGCCCGTTGGCTTCTCAGGAATCAACCTCACATTGTGTAACGTCAAAATAGACATCCGAAGACAAAACAGAGACAGTTACTTTACAAAATCAGACTTTGGGGTCAAAAGGCTTGAGTCTGTGGGTACTGAGGTGTTTTTTCTCCCTTCCAACTTTACCCTTTATCCTCATCAAGGAAGTCTGAGCAGCTTGCACACACCCTTCCTGTGGTAGGGCAGAAAGGATAAGGAACTGCCTGCAGAAATGAATGCCAAAACTAATTTATATCAACTTAGCGTTTTGGATTTTTTTTTTAAAGCTGTACACCAGTTTTCACTTAACTTCAGCTAAAGGTCCGTTGTTTCATGTTGCTTCAAACTCATAATAAAGGTTACTGTTAAAACAGTTCAAATGCTGATAGAGAAAGGGCATTAAGCTCTCCAGGAGCTCAGCAGAGCAAATGTGCTAAATGCATTTCACCAGATCTCTGAAGTCCTTTGGCGTTATTCTGCCCTTTCTGCTTGCTTTACAACTTCTGATGATTATCAGCTGTTTGGGAAACTGAAAAGCATGCTCTTCAGACAGACATTAGACAGGCTGTGTATGTTGAAGCTTTTCACTTGACATGGTAAATTTCGATGTGGTAAAAATGCTCCCACAGTGCTTGCATGCTAGTCAGGCATGTTAAGTTAGCCAGGAAATGCATTAAAATTATTAGTATGAGACAGAAATCTGCTACCCCTTTTGATATAGTCTCTTTGTTTACCACTAACGCATACAAAATCATGCTAGGCACTGCTTAGAACATGGAATTGACTCCCAGATGTGCCTTCTGGCCCAAATTGTCCTATAATTCTTTCATACATACGAACGAAGCGTAAAGGCTAACGATTAAGGTGATCCATGGCCGAAGGAGCAAGGGTGTGAAATGAATTCCTCTGTGGGGAAAAACGTAGCAGGAAGGAAGAGTGGTGTCAGGTATTTTGCTTTAGAAATTAAATTGCAATTTTTCAGTTGCATTGAGCTAACCCTGAATTGCAGACCTCCCCTAAGGAAGGGGATCCTTCCCTCAGCTGCATGTTCCTGCTTCCCTGTTTATGATGAAATTTGTGCTTTTGTGCTGCAGTGCATTAGGAATTGATCTATCTGGAAGCTTGCAAGTTGCTGCATTGCTGTGTGATTACTGTATGCCAGTGTTTCTAGGTTTGCTTCTGGAGCTGCCTTGCTGTGCCCTGAAGAGGGATCCAGGATGTGGTGTGTGGGTTTTGTTGCATTTTGTTTTTAAAACATTGCTCTTTAAACTAGAAAAGTGGATTGCACCAGCATGTCCTAAGGAATACAGACCTTTGATGATTCCCAAGTGATTTGTGGCTCTGAGATCTGTGCCTGCAATGAACTATACTGCCAGAGCAGATAATTCTTTTACTCACTGCTTTTTTTTCAGCTTGATGCGAGAAGAAAGAGAGAAGCCATCTTTAACTTGCTGTGTCTTTGGTATCCCATCATGGTGGCTTTTATTATGACAACTGCAGAAAAAAGAGGCGTCTTTATTCTAGTACCTGCAGACTTAAATGCTGTAGGCTGACTGAAAGTTAATACCAACTTGCAAAGATACTTTAAAATGTGTTCTTTTGTGGCTTGGTTTAAATAGATGATTTTGTGTTTTCTTTTTTTTTTATAGCTTCTCCAGCAGCTGAAGCGATTAATATGTGACCTCTGCAGATTGTATAACCTTCCTCAGCATCCAGATGTTGAAATGTTAGATCAGCCATTACCAGCTGGACAGGCAAGTTAAAACTGAGGACATCGTATGGAAATCAAGGAGTTATTTTTTTCAACTCTAAGAAAGATAACAGTGGAATGCTGAAAACTTTTGTGTGAGCCAGAACTTAGATGTGATGCAGTGTAGGCAGGGTTGCCAACCACTAGACCAGGCTGCCCAGTGCCACATCCAGCCTTGCCTTGAGTGCCTCATACAACAGAACACTACATGCTGCTTTATGAAGAGTATACATTTTACAGTGTGCACTTGAATTAGTTTACTACTGATGCTTTCCTTCCTTTTCGGCCCCTTGCAGAGATATAGGATATCAGGACCGTGTGCTGCTTTGGGCAGAAAGCATCTGCTTGAGGTGTCTTGTTTACTTCTTGTGCACTTGACAAATTAAGAGTTGTGAAGGGCTGCTAAACGTTCTGGTTTAACAGAAATGTTTTCTGCTGAAAACAGAACTGGTAGCTGACAGTGAGCATGTTCTTTTTGTATTTTTAATAGGACTTTTATCTGCTTTTGCTTGTACGTGTTAAGATGACAATTTCTAAAGACTCTTCTAGTGTAACAGATGGTTTTCCTGTGGTGACTGTACTGTAATAACAACAAATAACTTGCTTGATTTTTGGTCTTCTGCCGAACAGTAATGCTATAGTTCTTCTGCCTTGGCCACCCACATGGCAGTGCAACTCCAAGGTCTGTAACGTTAGGAAGCAGCTTCATTGAAGAGTCTTGCTTATGCTCTGAAACTCTAAAATTACCTCATGAAAGAGTTTCACAGCTGGAAATTTTGGATAATTTTCAAGTTAAATAAGAGGCTTTGATAAGTCAGACAGAAGATCCATCCAGTACCTTGCATTGTGTACAGTAGGGGCATTTCTTACTTGTCAAAAAAAAGGTAAAGAGAGGACAAAGATATGCTTCCAACTATTTCTGCAGCTCAAACTTCCTGAGCTTGAAGTGGTATCCTGAAATGAAAAGCTCTGAAAAACCAACTCAGTGTACTGTTTTAGTATGTCATCAGATAATGTAATAACAGTGGCTATATAATGTTAGTGGTTGTGGCAGTAGTTCCAGGTAGTGTGACCAAGAACCATTAATTTATAGAGGTCTAGCATGTATATGCTTTCTAGTCAGAGCCATGATCTGATTTTCGTGGTTTAAGATATCATGAGTTATAATCCCCTTGTTTATTCTGTTTGTCACCGTTGTCTCAAAAATAGGATGTCTTTACCTGGATTTTAAGTTTCCATTTAGAACTCAATGTGAATTTGCGGCATTCTGTTTATCCTTTGTTTCATTCAAATATTTCTTCATTGTCACGTTCCAAAAAAGCATCTTTGTTTATCCTTCCATTTAAACTTCAATCTTCTGTAGACCTTGATAAATGTAACTTTCACGTTTACTGTTTGCTAGAAGACTTCCTGATTTTTGAGAGAAAGGAACATGTGCATTTAATGCAGTAACCTCCCTGTTACATTGCAGAATGGAACGACAGAAGAAGTTACATCAGAGGAGGAGGAGGAGGAAGATATGGGTGAAGTATGTATGCATATGAGATTGTTATCCTAATCTAGTAGAATACTGGCATTATGCTCTGTGGTGACTGGCTAATTATTAAGCCAAAACTGTGAATGTTATCTCTCTAAACTTCAACAGAAAAGATTATTAAAAATTTTAGGACTGTTTCAGAGCCGAAACGTTGGGTCATATGCTCGGGATACGTGGAGGTATGAAATTGTCTTGTCTTGTATTTCCCAAGCTGCTCCATCTGATCATCAGCCAGAATGTTCACCTTGAATAAAACACAAGTTGTTTTCTACTATTTAACTTTCTTGGAGGGTTGCTGTAGCCCTGCCAGGTGTGTTCATCACTCTTTGCCAGAAGCATAAAATAGCTAGGATTCTAAAATGAAAAACAAGTCTGTTTTTATGAGCATTTTGGAGATACCCTAAGTTTGTATACTTTTGGAATGGGCTTAAGAATTCCTTAGCTTCCAGTTTTCTATCTACCTACCCACTTTAATAGGCTAATTTTTACTACAATCTTCATTTCTCATAGAGGTTTAATTGTGCTTGTTTCTAGTTTCCAGAAACAGGTTGTGAATCTGGCTCTCATTTGTATTGTAAGGGTTCCTTATGCTTCCCTTGAATACTATTGGCTGAATTAATTAGGTCAGAGCAAAACAGAAATGGCATCCAGCAATTACTGCAGTCACTAATACATAGTGCTGTGCAGTGTACTGACTGAACTCATAAATGCCCTTAAAAAGTTTTCTTGAGTGAAGATCATAGTTGTTAACAATGAATCTTTCTCTGTCTTGTAGGACATTGAAGATCTGGATCACTATGATATGAAGGAGGAGGAACCAGTTGACGGGAAGAAATCCGAGGATGAAGGCATTGAAAAAGAAAACCTTGCAATCTTAGAAAAAATCAGAAAAAATCAAAGGCAAGATCACTTAAATGTGAGTTAATGAAGTATTTTTTCCTTTGCAGTATTCCTGGCCTTAGAGCAGAAATGATTTTCAGCAAATAAAGCCTGTGCTACATGCCTAAAGATAAATTAACATATAGACCACTTCTAGCACACATAGGACAAAAATCTGGACTCATCTTTTATCAAAATCTTTGGCGTTTGAAGTTAATTAAGAATCAGCATTCCACAAAGGTAGAAAAACTGTTTCAAAGCACTCTTTTGTTCAGTCTGTGAAAATGCTAGTGTAACTTCTGATGTCAAACTGGATTAGGGTGGCATTGGCCTTTTGGAGAAAGAAGCATCTTCTGTCTTTTCATGAGTGTCAACCATTATATGCGAATCCATATTTCACTCTTGTTAATGGTATTAACTGCACATCCAATTTCCAGAGGCATCTATTTGGCTGCCCTTATGTTTCTTGCTTGATGCTTGTTGTTATGAACAGTAATTCTCCTTGCAGATGAGATCATGAAAGTTTCCACTGGGGAAGTGCTGAAAGTTCTTTTACCATAAATAAAGCAAGCTTTATCAATGCAGTGATCTTCAGGACATAAAACTGTAAACAGTGACTTGTGTGGATTTTAAGTTACTGTCGATAGGCTTAGAAACACCATGTCATTAATGCTAAGTTCAAGGGAAGCTTTTAGATCTCAAAGATGCACATAAGAAAGAATGATGTCATACAACATTTGTTACTTAGGCTGGCTTCCAAAAACAGAAAACTTCTGTTTCACAGAGGCTTATTATATATAAAAGACATGAAACTCAATACTTCTGCTCATGACCAATTTCAACTAAAGGTAAGAGTTCTGTAGTTGTTTTTTTTTTTAAGTCACCTTCAGAAAGAATATGCTTGAAGTAGTGCCCCCCGCTGTTTGAGCTCTTCCATATGTATCTTTTTTTAATGCTATTTGGCAGGCTAGGAGGTGTGTAGATCTTGTCCAGACACTAGATGTGCTGTTTCTCTTCAAGATAATAGTTGAGAATGTGAGTAGCAGTCAGGTGTAAGCTCTATGTGTTTAGGGAAGGAATAGGATTTAGGATTGGTACCTAGGGAACACCTGATCATTTTTTTTTCCCCTAAGTAATTAGCTTTGTTTGTTCTGCTTCTAAAACTTTGTTATTTTTCCAGTTAATCTTATCTAAAACTGTTCTTAAAAATTAGACTCAAGGGAACTACTGTTGTAAAGTTCTTTTCATCTGTAGCAGAAACTATTTACATCCAAAGTGTTCAGAGGCAGCTGAGCCAGTCTGCTAGATCTGAGTTAGCAGAATCTTGTCTGTTTTTTGTTGTGAGCTACTGGCACTAAATAACTCCACGTAGTATAGGAAAGACTTCTTCCTCTCTTACTGATGCTTTCACTTGGAGAAGAGATTCAGTTTGTAGCTTTGCAGAGAAAATAAAACAGCAGTATTCCTTTTGGAGTTAGTCAAATATGGATCTTCCGTTCCTGTCCCACTGCTAACTTAGGGAAAAAAAAAAACCAAAAACAAACAGCACATAACTTTGTTCTGCAGAACGTTCAGTATGTAAGAGCTGATATGCATGACACCAAACTGATCTTGCCATACAGAACGATTTTAAGACACAACTAACCATAAGCAATATGGTCACATACTGTTACTGTTTAAACTTAATATGTTTATTCAGACCTTGAGCAAATGCCTTTTGAAATTGTCTATTTTTCTGTATTTATCACTTGGATGTATTTGTAAAGACTCGTTAATCAAGAAATGAGAACTCTTGCAGCCTGAATGACATTGTCTGCTTATATTGCCTAAATTTCAGTGAAACTGAGAAGGACTTTTTTTTTTTATAGTGTCAGCATTCTTCGTTGGTGTGGAAAGCCTCCTAAAGCTGCAGATTTCTTTTTGCTGTTTCCTCTTTCCTGTCTAGCAACCAATGCCTTTCCCTTTGATATTTTTTTTCCCTCCTCATCTAATAGAACTGAAATGAACGCCACTGGTTTCTTTTGTTTGACAACAGCAGACTCAACTTACATAATAGCTGATTCTCATGCCAGCACACTCTTGCTGATGGTGGTGCATAAATAAGGTCAGCTGAGAACAGGGAGCAGTGTATTAAGCTGCTGCTGGGGAACTGTGATATTTTTGTGGGTCACCAGAAATAGCTGCTCTGGTTAAATTATTTCTCAATGGACTTGTGAAGCTTTACTCTTAGTGCTTAAGAGCTGACAACTGTAGTTGCACTGCTGACCCAGGAAAGAACTAACCCAATAGCACTAAAATGTGCTTTTGCACTGCAGAAACATGGAACTTCTAATGGAACCCAATCTGTAAGACAGCAGCATCTTGCTTAGCATCCTAAGGTAAAGCAGTTATGTCTGCATAGTTCTTCCGTGGGTTTTCTTAAAGGATTTTCTTAGCATGACTTTCAGCAACAGAAATAAACTGCCTAAGCACTGTCTGTTTTTTCACACTGACTACAGCTCTTTTGATATATTTCATTTCCTCAGTAGAGGGAAGTGAACCAAAACCCATGCCATGTATGTGCTTCTTTTGGAAGAGGGAATGTTTAAAGCTTAACGGACAGCTCTGGGTAATGCCAAGTGCAACCAGAAGACTTGTAAATTTCTTTATATATTTTTTGGCTCAAGTCCATGAGTTTTCCTCTCTCCTTGGTTGATGTGAAGGTTGCAGATAGTGATTGTACTGAAGATTCCCATAAGAAAGTAACACATGCAGTTCCAGTTCTGCGTGCTCCTAGCAGGTTAAAAACAGAATTCTGTGGCTCACAGCTCATTTTTTAGGAGCCTTTAGAGTCTGTGGCTTTTATATAAGTTCAGAATATCTACCTGCCTATTTTGTAAATGAGTTTTGCCCTTGGTGATATCTATAATCCTATTCTTGTTTGTATCAGGAAATAGCCCTAAATATATAAGGTGAAGCAAGAATTAACCCTCCTCTGAACATTGTGGTAGCTCTAAGAACAAACTGCTTGCTTACTGGGAATTAAAAGAAGTCCCTGAACTGGAGTCATTAACTGAAATCTGTAATGACTTGCTGCTACTTGCTTTTCAGGGGTCTCTCTCCATGCAATGTACACTTCTCCCCAAATACTAAGAGCGCCAAATGATGACAGAGGAAACTTTGTCTTCCGTAGTGCTCTTGGAGTCACTTTAGACTTAATTTCATTATTTTGTGTGAATTTCCTTCTTTTGTTGCTGTTTCACCAAATAATTTTTGGTATTGCAGCCGAGTTATTGGAAATGTGTTGGTGGGGCAATATACTGTACTGTAGTGAGGTGTGATGATGTCCCTCTGATCAGAGGGATGACAGGCAATCTGCTGTTTATGTTTTAAAACTGTAGTGAATTGTCTGCTGCCTTGGATAACTCAAGCAACAGCCTATGGTTGTGTTATGGGGGAGTGAGAAGGCCATAAAAGAGTGTGCAAAGGAGGAAAGCTTAGGCTGCAGGAGTGATCATTAGAGGCGTAGTGCAGCAGACAGCTAAAGCACTGGTGTTTGCTGTGAGCTCTGCTGACTGAGTGCTCAGTTCTGAATTTTCAGCTTTCCTGAAGTTGTTTATCTCTTTTAGAATGATTTTTATTCATAAGTGCATATGTTGTCACTGAAATATCAATGAAGGTTAGAAGTGCTTCTGTAAAACGTAATGCCTGTATTGGCTTGGGCCAGAGTTTTCCATTGCTGATAATGAAGGCTTTGTTTCAAAGCAGTGGCATTTAGCATTAAGGCTACCATCAGGTGTAACATTGAATCTCCCTATGCATCCTCTTCAGTGTCCTCCAAGAGCAGTTCAGAGGATGTAAATTAAGCTCTTACACTAAACTTCTCCAGTTAAGCTTGTTAGACTCCCTTCTCTTGGTCACAGATTACTGATCTGTGGTCTACGGATTCTTGAGAGAATGGAGACTAACTTTAATATTGCTGTAGAAGCAATGGGCAGCACAGTGGGAAACCACTCCTAGGAAAAAGGGTCACAGTGTTTATAGACAGTCTACTGAGACTACTTCACTTCTTTTTATATACCAGTTCTGTTTATCAGCAGTTACAGTGGAAGTTCAGGAGTGTGTAGGTGTGCTATGTTTTGCTTTGTAAATCACTGCAGCACAGAAGATGCTTACATTTCATGTGGTTACATGAGCTGCCAACATTATATACAGAAATTCACTAGCTTAATTTGATGGAAATATAAATGCTGGAAGGAAACTGGTATTCCAGAGACTCTGTTTGACAATCTAAGTTGCTTTTACATTATTTATATATAGGGGCTGTTATTCTGTGAAGAGCTAAAGCAAATTCCCTCTTTCAGAAAGTAATATAGCAGATGAGACAAAGGTAGTGCTCAGCTTTGCACTGAAAAAAAGCCCAAATCCTGACAGTTCTGTGTGAAGTTGCACTCCTTTGAACTCGACGTGTTCATGACAGTACCGTAACCATAACACAAGTTTGAAAGAGCACAGAAATTTTAAGTAGAGTGGTAGTTAATGCTGCATTGTATTAGCTCTTTAAGTGTAATTCTTCCTTTTTCAGCAAATAATGTGCATAAATAGTGTTAATTTGCTTTATAGGAGAGTCTCAGTAATACATATGTGCAGACTGTAACCGTATCTACTAAGGCTGCAGCTGCAAATAATAACCTGTAGGTAAACATCCACTGTGTTATCCGAGAACTGTATTTACTTCCAGTTAAAGGAAGAGTAATCCCTTCCTTCTCTGGCTGATTCTACAGTGTATGCAGGGCCTGCAGCAAACTGAGCTTCTCTTGAGCCCTGTCTTTATGTAGGTTTTATGAAGTCAGTTGAAAGGAGTTGGCTTTATTAGCATATTTAATTACAAAACATATTCTTTGTGCTCACCCGTTAAGAAAAACTAGTGGAATTTAGGCAGTCTACGTAATTAAATGGAGTGTAATATGCAAATGAATAGCCTGAAAGAACAGTCTACAGATTACAGTATGAACCTGACCATGTTATATGATGTTACTGAGCAGCAAAAACAAAGGAGTACGTGGAGGCTTTAGAACCAATTAGCTGGCATTTCTAGTAAGAGTAACTGATGATTTATCCTTAGTAAGAAATGATTTGATCCTACAAGTAAGGTATACATATAGCTGTTGATTCCAGGCAGACAGGGATAACATTTCAGATGTAAGGCCAATGGTTCAGCAGGATCAGATTCTTCCACAAATAATTCTAACTTCTGTCCAAAAATAATTTGTTTGTGGATGTTCATGGTATCTGAAAGGAAATGCTAGGAACTATTTATTTCTTTTAATACTTGGAGTAGAAAAACAGACTAGTCACTCAGGACTTCATATAGAGACTGAACTGAACTTTATTCTGTTTTTTTTTTCTTAAACATGGAACAATAGTGATGAGCCATACGTGTTAGTCTGTCTTCCAGTGGAAGTGCCTGAAGTCCAAGCAGCAGCAGAGAATGGCATGGATCTCATGGAATAATGTTCCTTTGGAAAACTGACTTTTAGTGAAAGCCAGGAAAAACAAGCAACTTTAAAACTTAATAGGGTTGGGTTTGAGAGAGAGAGAGAGAGAGAGAGAGAGAGAGAGATATTAAATATATAAATATAAATATATATATAAATATAAAAAGATCATATATATAAAGATTAAATATATATATATATATTTTTACCTTGTTTGGAGGTTTTTTCCATGTTTTAAATCTTGTAATGCTATTTTTTTGCCTTGGCATTCATGTCAGAAGTCTTGAATGTGAAGTGGTCATTCAGGCGAAATGTAAAAGCAGAGTAATGACATAGCATGTAAGATTTAGTGTCAAAAGCTTTCCCATTAGCTTTGGAATTGAATCAGAAAGAGTAATGTAGTATTTTTGATCATTGTGTTCTTCTAAAGAAACACATGAATTTCTTGAGAGGAAAAAGTACAATCTCCCTTTAGAGCCCATGGAATTGAGACAGAGTGGTTAATACTAAGGTCACAGACGTGTCTGTGCTCAGCATGCATGCAAAATGTATTAAATCCAGCAGTTGTCGATATGAGAGGACACAAGTTACCTGATAGCTGATGTGTTTGTTAATTTGTGAATTACTGGCATGTTTTCGAGCCTATTGTGTTTTGTATGCAGGTCACTTAAAGGTTGTTTCACCTTGTGATATATCTTCTGTTGCAAGACCGAGGAGAGAAGGTGTATGCTTAATTCTCAGTGAGATATTGAGTAATTCTAAACTGAGCTCTAAAAGAGTGGAGAGCTTTTATGCTCTGGTTGCATAACCTCAATAAGTGTGACATGTCATAATAAAATATTTGGTGTTTTAAAATTTGCTTTCCTTTTCCTCTGCACAGCTGTTGATTTTTTTTTTTTTTTTTTCCTTTGCTGCAAATAATATTTTACGTTTTCTGAAATATTCAGGTTGGTTTTACTTCTTACAAAAGCTGGTGTTCTGTAGTAGATAATTCCCGACTCCTGTACCTTGTTCTCTTACCAAATGAAAATGAAATTCTGAGAAAACAGTAAAACCTTACGTGCAGAAGCTTTAATTGGGATTAACCTTAGCCTTCCTTCATTGTGTAAGAGATGAAGCCAGAAGTAAATTCGGTGTGTATTGTGGATCTGTCTTGGAAATGAAAATGCCAAAAAGGTTAAATTCCTTATGGGAAAATATACCTGTCATTTTACCTTGATGAAAAGTTTTTACTTTACCACCTCTACCATGTAATGGTTTGTATATATATTGAAGTGCTACTCTTAGGGGTGTGTATTGTTTCTTTGCTCACTGGAGTACTCAGCTTCTAAAAATGAAGAATGAGTAAAGAAATGAATGTACTGTTATTAACATCGAAGTAATGCAATGTCTTATGCAAATAAAGCTGTTTGTCAATATTATTTTTTGCTTATATGATTCTCTTGTTTGTTTCAGGGTGCAGTCTCTGGGTCAGTTCAGGCTTCAGATCGACTTATGAAGGAACTCAGGGATATATATAGATCACAGAGTTATAAAACAGGTAAAATGCTTCAGATTCTTAAAGTATTCTTTGAAAGATTTCTCCTAGCAAATACTTCCTATTAATCTTTTTCTGTTCTATATTTGTATGTGTGTATCTGTAGATATTAAAAAAAACAACACAGATACATTATATATATTCTTATTGTATAAAACAATGTGTCTATGAAGTAAAAGGAAGTCAGGATGTATATCCTCTAATATGTTCTTTTTTGTTATGCAAACCTTTATAACACAATTAACAACAGGACTGTAACTATGGGAGTACTCAGGGTGAGATGGTTACAGGAACATCTTAAGATGTGTACTGTGAGTTTTCAGAACTAACTGAAATTCAGCTCGCCTGGTGTATAGGGCAAAAGCTGTGAGCATTTCTCAACGGGTGACACTCACACAGTATACTTTGAGGAGTAGGAATTTGTGTTCAGTATCAAAAGGCTTTGTTATTACACAATATTTAATTTTAATTACACTCCCATTTTATTATTTTGTGATCGTGTTTATCTGATCACGAGCTCCATATGTTCATTGAAATAGGGATAGAAATGAAGAGAAAATTTTGTCTTTTAAGTTTGTTTGGATAAGAAGCATTGATCAGCTTTTAGGTAGGTGGTTGGCTGTACTCTTTGCTCCATACGTGGGCTTTGTCTAAACTAGTTCAGGAAAGGAAACTGCATATTGAATTATCTGCGTATTATTGTACAGTAAGCAGAACTTACATGTGTTTCAATCAAGTTGTGTTCCTGTAGGTCAGTTCAATAGCCTGCTTCATCATAGCAGCCAAGAATGAGAGGCATCTGGTGCAGGCCAGGATGTGAACAGGAGGAGTGCTAGGTTAGAAAGTCAGCCTAAACTTTAATCCTCTATCTTCTACTTGTCTGATTTGCTTCCCTAGTTTGTTCCTAGTTGGCTGAAGTCTTGTTTGATGGCCATTAAAATGCCACCACATGTGTATGTAGTGTTTTAATGTGTATATGTAAGGACAGATTTGAAGAGGTAGTAGGCCTCTGTGTTGATCAGTGATGTTCACTTCTTACATAAACAGTTTTAGGTGCTAAGGTACTGTAGATGGTGGTAAAATGGTCGAACTCTAAACACAGTTGTAACCTCCTGTTGATCTGATGTAGCCTAATACTGTCAGGTTTTATCACAGCTCCTTGCCAGTAAACCCTAATCACTGTCTATCCAGTAGAGAGTGGATTAAAAGGATTAAGGAGGAGCCTAGAAATGGTTCTTCGCTAAATCATGGGGGATACTTTGCTGCCTGTATGTGGTCTTCAGAAGTTGCTTTTAGAGGCAGAACAAGGGTGGTGTATAAGAAGTCTGTTTGACTGTGGAAAAACTGTATGGCCCTTAATAGTACAGATACTGCTGGAGGGGCAGCCGGGAGCCCCTGTACTCACAGAATGGCTTAGTTTGGACAGGGCCTTTAAAGATCATCTAGTTCCAACCCCTGTGCTGTAGACAGGGTTGCCTCCCAACGTATTAAGTTGCTCAGGGCCCTGTCTAGCCTGGCCTTGAATGAGTGCAAGAAGAGAAAAGAAAGTTGATGTACTGTATGATGAGTACAGTAGCTTATTAGTTTATGACTTAGGAATGTCTAAAAAAATTGCAACTGAACACTTTATGTGAATCTCTCAAAGTTGTAGAAGTCAAGTGGAAGAATTCCCAAGTCCAAGAAATTACCAAAGCTTTTCTAGACTGACAAATAACCAGTATAATGGATCTTTCAAACACTACTTCACTATTTATTGAATCACTACTTCAACTATTTATTTAATTCTAATATTTCTTACAGGTTGTGATATTATTTATGGCAAGAGGCATTATTGCCCTCTCTGGTAAAAATGTGTGCACTTATAAGGAGCTAAATGGCATACTCTTTTCTCTAACAGTATAATTCCATACCACTTCTCTAGAAGTCTGAACAGAACCAAGTAAGAATATCTTGTAACTGCACTATGTCCCAGTCAAGGAACTGTCTTGTTTGCCTGAAGTTGTGCAACTCCTCCTGCTCTTCAAATCTCTCTGTATAAATAAGTGCCTGATAAGAATATTTGCTTCCCTGAACAAACTGGAAATATCTAACTGCAGGTTGATACTATAAAACTGATGGTGTTTCAAAGCACGATCACCATCCTACTTAATCCATTTATTAATTTTTTCAGTAAATGCTATTTGTTATAAAACACACCTGGATTCCTTCCTTATGGCTTCACTTAGCTGTGGGGCTCCTGTGAATTTAAGTGTCAGTGTCTTCTTTTGTGCAGAACTTCTGTTTCTATAGCCTTGTTCTGTGTTCTGTTGTGAGATAGTTGTCACCATCTTAGCAGGGACATGATTAGATAATGTGATCTTGGTTCTGAGTACTTGTTTTTGTGGTCATTTTCTCCATAACTTAAACTTCTTTGCTATGTGCATATGAAGGGGATCACTGTGGAACTTACATGTTCAGGGGACTGTTGTAAGGAAACATCACACCATTTTCTTTTTTTCTTTTTTTTTTTTTCAATGTAAGTCAGAAAGTCAAAGGTTGCTTTTCAGTTGCATGGAGTTCACTTTAATGTCTGACATAATGTGCTTTCAGGATTGACAGTAGAAAAAAAAAAGTAATTGAAAACTTGGCTATGCTCTTTTTTTCTTTGCTAAGGGTGTCTGCTCAAGATAGTATACATCTTAAAACTGAAGTTTCTTTAGTGGTCAAAATACCACTGTTGGAGTTCAAGCAAAAGCTAAATAGAACTACAGATTTGCTGTCAACAAGAAAATTGCTGACCTGCCTGGAAAGTCTAGTTGAAAACTACTCTTAAAGACAAATAGAAAACCTTTCTTTCATAAGCTAACATTAGCAAAATAAGTAAATAAATAAATCCAGCAAATTAAAATACTCAGCTGTACTTCAGGCAGTGTCATTAATCTTTTGGATAACAGCCGTCATAAGTCCTCCAAACTAAGAATTCTCTTGTTTCTCAATACAAGACTGGGGATTTGGTCAGTTCATAGAGGAAAAAATTCTTAAAGGTGTCGAATATTTTTGAGAGGATGGGGAGGGAGAAGGAGACACTTTGTTTATACTTAAGTGAAATCATTTCTGTTTATGTCTTTCCTGGTTTCGTTGTTCATATAATTGCTTTTATCCAGAGATTGTGTGGGATTTCTTTGTAGTTAGTCAAGTTGCTGTAAGCAAGAAATGGCCTCCCTTCAAAGGGGCTGTTTTTCTTATCTTTTTGTCTCCTCACTTCTGGCTTGCTTCATGGGTCTTTGTGCTTGCTTTTTTATTTGATTGCCTCTATGGATATGGATAGCCTCTTAGTGGAATAAACGAAAAAACCTCATGTTTAAGTGAGGGGAATCTATCTTGATTCCTTCTCCTACTTGAGGAGCTATCAGAAACCAGTATGTAGAAGTTAATCAGGTTAGATTAATTGATCTTGAATAATTTTTTTCCCCTCTAACTGCCTTAACTAAGAAAAAAGTATCTGAGTTGGTTGTAAATAACACATCTTGACTATTTAAAACAAAACAATGACAACAGAGTTCAACTATAGGTAGTGCTGTTTAAAATCTCCTATATCAAAGCAGTGAGCAACTGTGTCACTGTTGCTGTTCATGAGCACACACAAATACTACTCAGCTCCAAAGCTGGATGATTAAAAGGTTGACCAAGTAGCTTATCTTAGTACCATCTTCACATCTGTCCTGAGCTGTGCACATCTTTAAAGAACCGTTTTACAGCTGCTGACTTTGGTACAGTACAGCTCTTTATGACCAGAAGTTACTCCTTCAAGGTGGTTACAGTCCATGGTAACCAGTAGAGTTGAAGGACCAGTGCATGACTTCTGGGTGGCAGTAGGGCAGCTATTCCTTCGATGCATCTTTCAAGGTAACTGACTGCTCTGTTCAGCTGTTGGGAGTGTGCTTCACCCAGTGCAGCGTCATCTTCTTGGGTTTCCGCTCCATGCACTGGCTGGGCTGCTATCCCTATTTGCCAATGCTGTTAAGAGAACCTGTGAAATATAATGCTGCATGCTTGAACTGTGTGTTAAGTGTTTTTAAAAAGCATGTTGGTCGTGTACTAGGTTTAAAATATATTGGGTTCTAAGCAAGCTGGAGTCCTACAGCTATGTAAAGTTTGAAAGGTAACTGGATGGGGGGAAATAGTTTTGGAGCCAGAGAAGTATATTTATTTGAGTGTTTTTGTTGTTTTTTTTTTTCTTTTCCATATAGAAATGAAAGAACTCTTCCCTTGTGGCTGCTCAGTAGTGCTTCTACTATTGAGAAAAAGATGTGATCTTACTCATTACTCATTACTTACATCTACTGACAGTATTTGTACTTAAAGAATGAGCTTATACTACATTTTGCCTTTTAAAAATTGTAGTGCATAGCTAATTCTATCTAATGTTTCCACAGGGATATATTCAGTGGAACTGGTAAATGACAGCTTGTATGAATGGCATGTTAAGCTTCTAAAGTAAGTTCTTAAACTTCTTTGATTTTTCTGAAGAATCTACTAAAATTGCTGCAGAAAATCTGGTTTGGAATGAGAAACTATAGTCAGAACCTATAAAATGGTGTGTGGATACAACTTGGCTAGATGGAAATAAATACAGATATTGAATTATAGTAATTAAGCAGGTAGCAAATAAAAAATGCAAAAAGCTTCAGATGCTCCTTGCGCAGCCAACTCTCTGTGTATTACCACAACTTTTATTACTATTGAACCCTCCTTCCAAAGCTACTCCAAAATGTGAAACATCAAATGATGAAATTAGTTGTCCAGAAGTTTTCTCTGGGTAGACTTGTTTGTTTTTAATTTCAAGAAAATACAAATTCTGTTTTCCTTTAAGACATAAGAAGGAACTGTTTTAGTGGGATTAGTTTAGCAGGCACGTAGGACTGAAATGTTGAGGCATAACGTAATGATTACTTATTACATAATTTTTTTTTTCCTAATATACTACTTTTTACTTGTTTGTACTGGATATGGATGATCTCCGAACCAATTTAGAAGAAAGTGACAGCTCATATATTGCTATGTCCAAAGTGTAATACTTTAATTCTAAAGGCATTATACTGCATTTAGTCTCGGTAACAGGATTATCTGCCATCATCCTACAAGTTAACCTGTAGGAAGGAAAAGCCTATGAAAACTAGGTTGGGTGGCTGCAAAAGGTGAAGAGATGGGAAAAATTCCTTCAGTTCAGCTACACTGTGGTGCATAGACACAGAGACTTAAGTTTTATCAGCACAATAGCTGACATGTCTTTAGGAATTGTTGCCTTGTCCTGGTGGTAAAATCTCTGTGTCACCATCTGCTGAGTTTTATTTCCATCTTAGTGTCATCAGAAGCATATGAACACTTTGAAGCTGAAACTAGCAGGAAAAGAAATCATTCCCATGTTATAGAAGGACTTCTTGAGCGAGTGCTTAGACAGCCAAATAATTGTGCAGTGCATGAAATTTCTTCTCAAGTACAGGTTTGGTTTTCTGAAGAGGGAGAAGCAATGGAATGCATGCAAGAGATGACTTCCAGAATAACTAGGAAAAGAGATTCCGGGCAAGGGGTGATGGCTTTAAACTGAAAGAGAGAAGATGCAGATTAGGCGTAGAGAAGGCCCTGGCACAGGCTGTGCAGGAAAGCGTTGGGTGTCCCATCCCTGGAGGTGCTGAAGGCCAGGCTGGATGGAGCTTTGCTTAACCTGATAGTGGTGGAAGGTGTCCCTGCCCATAGCTGGGGGTGGAACTGGGTGGACTTTAAGGGTTCTCTCTTCCAACGCAAACCATTCTGTGAAGACATCAAGAATTGTGTTTATTCATTCCAGCAAAAAGTGTCTGTAAACAAATGACCTGTATGTTCAGAGCACTCGAGGGTGTAAATGTCACAGAGATGAACTCTTTTGCAGACAGAATGTTATTGTTACTAGAACAAGTAATTCTGAACTGGTCTGGTGCTGGTTATGGCTGGAATTGGTGGGTTGCTCAGCACTGAAAGATTTATATTTTTTTCTCTGAAATAGCTTTTGATCTGTGAGATAGAGACGTAGGGCCCAGGTCACTTTGAAATGGGTTCTCAAGTTTGTGGCTTCATATGAATTAGAGGATTGGACTCTTGTAGTCCCTTTAACAACATCTGTTGTCTTGTTTACAGCCTTTTTTTGACTAGTCTCTTTAAAAACTTCTGGGGTGGCAGTGCTTGGGTTGGATTAATCCAGCAGTGTCTGAATTAACACCCACAGTGCTTGCCACCAGTATTTTGCAACAAGTGGTGAAATTCTGCTGAGAACAGACACTGCTGACTTCAGTGCTTTCGCAGATGCAGATCACGTTTAATGTCTGATACAGAGCTGCAGTCATGTACTCAGGAAGGGTTCACTAACTGTGCTGAAAGCAGATCGCTACAGCCCTTCTCTTAACATATTTTCTTCTCTTGGGACATAGATCTTCAGTGAGCTGAAGAGAGTTAAAATGACTGATTTTCAAATAGAAGCTTATTTATTTGCTATCCATGTTCAAATAACATTTGATAGTGGTGGGAGCGTAGTGCACTGCAACAAGCTTTCATGGAGATCTCATGGCAAAGTTTTCTTGCTTAAGACAGCAAACATTTTCTTGTGTTTAACTTCAAATTACCATTTGTAATCTATAAATGCATGAAGGAGCTGAGTGATTACTGTTTTCAGGTAGTGAAAATATTAACTTAATCCAGGGTTCACCCTGCTTCTTTTATAGGGTTGATCCTGACAGCCCTCTGCATAGTGATCTTCAGGTCTTGAAAGAAAAAGAAGGCGTGGAATACATTTTACTCAACTTCTCTTTTAAGGTATGTGTCTATGGGAAGAAATGCAGGAGTTAAGATTGTAGCCAAGTGTAAAAACTGACTACAGTACACTTAGCTGTTATCTGGGTAAAGATAAAGTAAAGTGTAACACTTAAGGAGGAAAAAAAAAATGTAGTTATCAGTGTGGCACTAAAACTTCCCACAGGTTTCTTGTGAGCCAGAATTGTGGAGAAGTGGTTTTTACAGAACTGAAAAATGTTACTGCTTTAAATCTAATTTGCCAAATAAGGCTACAGAAATAGCTCCTGGTTAGGAAAAAAACAGTGTCACAGCATAGTTCTTAACCTGTTCTTTGTTTATGTATTTCAGGATAACTTCCCTTTTGATCCTCCCTTTGTGCGAGTAGTATCTCCTGTGCTCACAGGAGGGTAAGTTGGAGCTGCTTTATAGAAATCTTACTTAGTGGTAAAACATTATAACTTGAGATTGGCTGTCTGGGTTTGCAGGGAACATTTTGAGGCCAGCAGGTGGACTTGGAGATATTTTCCCAAAATAGCAGTCATGAGCTGCTATGCACCTTGAGTTTGGTGAAAGGCTCGGGATGATAAGGAGATGTGCTTCTCAAGTAGCAGAAACTAACAGTGGGCAAACAGCTGAGTGCTTTTTTCAGCTCGATGTAGTTCCTTAATTTGAATTGTAAGCTTAGAATCGCTTAGGATGGGTCCAGCTTTGGAAGTCTCCATCAGCCATAATATTTGAGAGCTGATCTCTGAAACTTCTAACACAAGAAGTAATTCTGTTGTTCCACATAGCAGTGTGTTTTGAGTTGTTGCTTTGAAGGGGTCTTTCTTGTCTGTATTGGTAACACTGCTGTAAACTTATGTCTAAAAACTCCTCAAATGCTAATCTGAAAGTATTAAATTTAATTGGCACTGTGCTTCAAGTTATCTAAACCTTGGCTGAAACGTTGTGTGCAGTGTCTCCTGCAATGCAGCCTCTCTTCTGACAGCTGGTGCTGGTTTTGATTTGGCTTTAATTGCTCTTCTTTTTATTTCCTTATAAATTATGTATAAATGAATGTTGTTTAAATGTGTTGATCATAGTAGAGACCACCTTAGGAGTGGTAAATTCAGCCTCCTCAGTCAGGCTTTGTTACAGCCAGGCATGCTGTGCTGACTGCTATGACCACAGAACGTGGTGAAGTGTTATTGAAATTGAAATATGTTTTTGAGGAAAAAGAGCAAGTGAAGATTAGCTTTAACTTGTTTGCAGCTGAATCTTGGTTATTAGTTGCACTTACATTGTTTGAAATTGTGTCAATATCCCTAACAGAAGTGGCTTGGATTTTTTTCTAACTGCATCAGCACATCCATAGTGTGGTGACAAAATGCAACATTCCTCTTTCATGGTCTGGCTACTATGTAAGCATTTGTGCAGAATAGCTGCATTGCTGATTTTAACTGTGTATGTGGCCAAGGAAAGCAGTTTCTTTTGTCTCATTGCACTAACTGATCTTCCCTATGCTATGGCTAACTAGTTGCCATAGTATATTACTGCTGAAGGGCATCTCAGTTGTATGTAGAAAAATCAAATTGGCCTGAAAGAACTTGTGTTGTGAATGGTTTCATATCTTACCAATTGATATCACATATAATTTTCTTCTCACGTTTATTTCTAGGTATGTCCTAGGTGGAGGTGCATTATGCATGGAACTTCTTACTAAACAGGTGAATGCCAGCTCTTCCTCTCACTACAGAATTGTCACAAATAACAGTGAAGGGTGCACTTTCCAGTAGAAGGGCACTTGATGGTAGTAGCTTTGATTCCCTGTGTGAAATAATTTCCATACAAAACGTGTGTTCCAAAGCAGATTTGCAAGATGAGCACAAGAAGCAAGTATGTGTAATTTATTTTCTTCCTCCTGCAGGGCTGGAGCAGTGCCTATTCAATAGAATCAGTCATCATGCAGATCAATGCCACTTTAGTCAAAGGAAAAGCCAGAGTTCAGTTTGGAGCCAATAAGGTAAATGCACAGCATGTATCAATTACACAGATCGTTGTTAGGCTTCTTCCATTGCTTTGCTGACTTGTGTAGGAGATGCTTCATGACAGAATTGTCATTGCAAATATATCTGCGTCTTGATTTGTCTCAGTCACACGTCTGGTGCATGTGTGATTATTTTCTTGGCTGTTAACTGTGATTTTTAAAGAAAGATGAAACATTTGAGGAGGGCAAGCATTGGATGGGCAGGGTATTTAAGTAGATGTGTACCTGGGGAAGAGAAGGGTGGATTCAGAATTGGAAATCAGAAAGATTTGGGAATCCTGGCTCTGAGAAGGGCTACAGATAGCCTTGCTGACAGGCTTCATATGCTGATGTTAAGAAGTTTGCCTTCCTTGGATAAAGTACCTGCCAGTTTTCCTGAGAGGAGGAAAAATACTGCCATGCAAACACTCCTGAACTTGAGCCCTTCAGAACTGATCTAAATCATACTTCGGATCCAGTGTGCACGTTGCTAACAGACTGCAACTTATTCTGAAGTGCTAAATGCTGTTTTCAGAAGAGGTGTAAACATTTCAGTGAAGTTGTGACTTGCTTGCTGGTGTTTTAAGTGCTGATTCAAGAGTTGTTTGGATTTTTTTTTCCTTTCAGAATCAATATAACCTAGCAAGAGCACAGCAGTCCTATAAGTCACTAGTACAAATACATGAGAAAAATGGTATGTATGCCTTGCATTTTTGTTCTTGTATGCAGAGCATCCTAGGATTTTGATATTTGGCAGCAATCAAACTTGAAGTGCTGGAATGCCTTAGGTTGGGTTGGGAAGGCTGGGGATGGTGTTTCTGCTTCTCATCTTTAAGGGTTTGTAGTCTTTCTAATTAAAGTAACTTGACTGATCATCTTTGCAACTTCTCCAGTTTACATGGAAGTAACAATGTTCTGTATGTTCCTATTGCTTTTCAAAAAGGAGCTTCCTTTTTAACTAGTTGACCTAGTAGCTTTGTTGTTACTGTAGCTGTTGGAGTGTCTGTGTGTTAGTGGAGTGCTGGATGGAAGGTTGTCTGCCTCTTTGTTCCTATGTGGCAAGTGCTGAGAAATAGTAGCCATTAAAGAAGATGGTTGCTGGCTTGTCTTTCCACTTCAAAAAATAGAAAAAGCCCAAGTCAGGTGCGCTGGCTGGGGAATGGGAGATGGATTTTTTTTTTTTCTTCTGTTTAAAGCCAGTTAATGTTCTTGTGGCTGCTTCAAGCAAGTATTAACATGCTTGAGGTATAATTATATTTGTTGCGGCAGGACGAGAAGGCCGGAAACAATCTGAGGCTTTAGATGGTTTGAGTTATGTGCTGTACAAAAGCAGTCGGCAGAGTTGGTGCCCTGCTCTCCTGATGAGGGAATTAGTCCCAGCTCTGACTTCAGAGATGCACAGTGTCCTTTGCAAACTCACGTTGCTGTGAATGTATTTTGGTGTGATGAGCACCTTGGTTTTCCCACTTCTGATGCCTTCTGGGATGCTAGGAAGAAGAACACAGAAGATTTTAAGATGCTTTCCAGTTTCATAACATTTTGATCTTACCATTAACTGAGTCCCTTGATTTTTTAGTTTGCAACAAAAGCCAGCATGGCTGTTGACTTCTAGCTGCACGCTGGCCATGACTACAGTGTTTGCTGCTGCAATAGGAGCTGTACACAAAACGTTATGAGCATTTATTGCTGCTGCAAAAGGCATCTTTGTCAGCTTACTGCTGCTACCAGTTCTCTGGGACAATATAAGTAGGGCCTCTACTCACTGTACTAAAACCAAGAGGAATTTTTACCGTAGTGGCTTGGGAGACTTGAGGTTGGAGATCTGGAGGCGGTCAGAAAAGGCCATGTACACTTGATCTGATTCAACATGCCAGATGCTATCAGGAGCCAGAGTTACTCACCTGACATTTCTGCCACCCATTCAGAAGGCAGCCGGTAAGCTCCTCTGAGCAGAACCAGGGCGGTGCCTAATGCATTTCTCTGTTCTCCATAGGCTGGTACACTCCTCCAAAAGAAGATGGTTAATACTGAGGACTGTTGTATACCTGGACCAATGCCAACAAAAGCTCTTTTTAACGTTTTCCAACACAGAGACTCGAGCTATGAGTGCCCCTATAACAGCCGTACTGAAGACTTTAGCTATTAGATAAGTTAGTGGATAATCTGTCAACTGACACGTCGAGTATAAGTTGCAGCCTTACCATTCCGCTCTTCTTAGGCATTTTGGACTGAGCAGTCTGGGCCTTTGCTGTATTTGTTCTTCATGGATTAAGCGTATTTGGGTCACTCCCTCCTTTCTCCCTTTTCAAATTTGGAAGTGTAATGCTGCAGTGGGCTGCTGCGTTCCCCAGGAGCGTTCAGCAGGAGTTGGTCACACTTCTTACCTTTTGCAGGATGCAGAGCGCCGAGGGTTGAGTTGTGTTGTTTCATTTAAAGTCAGGAGGTTTAATATGTTGTTTAATACTGTTATAGGAAATGTCAGACCTTGCAAATCACAGTAGTTTTTCTGGTCTAAAATGACAGCGTTTGTAGTATTTCCAAATTAATGATATAGGAAAAGCACATGTATGTTAAGTCATTAAACATTTTCATGGCTGGATGAGAATACGAACTATTTTTTGGAAGAGATGCTCACGGTCAGATGGTTTTGCCCTCCTCCTCTCCTCTAAGCAGTGCAGGCCGTGCCACTGCAGCCCCTCAGCTCGGCCGTGCTCCGCTGCTGCGGGCGGCTCCCTCTGCTGAGGCTCGAGGTTATTTAAATTACTAAAAAACAAACAAAACCTTTTTAGGCGTTCCATTTTATTAACGGGTTGTTGCAATCATTTGTAAACTAACGAACTGATACAGCGAGCGATTGGCACGAAGCGAGGCGGAAGCCGGGAACGAATTCTTTTCCGCAGAAGCTCCGTGCGCAGCCCGGCGCGGAGCGGCACCCCAGCGGAGGACGGCCGGCGACTCCCGCGGCCATCCCGCCTCGCTGCGCCCTTCCGGCTGTGCCTGCAGTCGCCGCCCCGAGGCCGCCGCCGCCGCTCCCCCCCTCCTCGCCCGGCGGGCGCGCCGCGATTTGTAAACTTGCATCAAGTTGAATAAAGGCCGTTTTGAGAACCGCTGTGCCGTGCCGCTTCCGGGGCGGGGCCGGAAGGGATGCGGGCGGAAGTGCCGGGGGCGGAAGTGCCGCCGCCGGAACCGGAAGCGTGGCGGCGTCGCGTCCGGCGGCGGGGAAGGGCGCTGCTCCGCAGCAATGGAGGCGCCGGGGAAGGGCGGCCTGGTCCTCGGCAACCTGGCCGAGGTGGTGGAGCGCGTGCTCGGCTTCCTGCCCACCAAAGCGCTGCTGCGCGCCGCCTGGTAAGCGGCGGGGGGGGGGGGGGGGCGGGGGGACGGCGGGCGGAGGTCGACGCCGTTTCTGAGGTAACGTGGGCGGGGCGGGCCGGCTGTGTTGCAGCGTGTGCCGGCTGTGGAGGGAGTGCGCGCGGCGGATCCTGCGCACGCGGCAGCGTCTCGCTTGGGTGTCGGCGCTGGAGCCCGGCCCGCCCGGCGGACACGCGCTGGTGCAGGCCTTGGCGCGAGAGCTCGAGGTGGGTCCGCGTGCGCTGCGGGGCCGCTTCCTCCCCTCCCTCGTCCCCACGGTCCCGGTTCGCGCCTCGCGGTACGGGGCGGTGCCGGTACAGGGCCGGCGTTACCAGCGCGCCCGCGCCTCGCGTCTTCTTGCAGAGGGTGCACGTCCTGCCCCAGACCGTGCTCTACATCGCCGACGCGGAGACGTTCAGCGGGCACGAGGAGTGTCACGAGCACAAGAAAGGTACCCGCGGGGCGCGGAGCCGCCGGGGCTGCGGACGGGGGAGGGACTGCTGGGCGGAGCGCTCCGAGTCTGAACGTAAAAGGATACGCGGCTCCGGCTGGCGGCTGCGCCGCGTGGGATCGAGGCGCTGTACCCCGCGCTTTTGGCGGCGGTAACGGCCGTGGGGTGAGAAGGGATTGGCTGCGGGCTTCGGTCTGTCGGGTTTGCCACAGTTCGCTTCTGCTTCTCTGCGCCGTTTTTGTTTCCTTTTCAATAGCCAGAAAAAGAAACAGTAAAGAAACAGCCGTTGCGATTGAGAAACTGTTGCCAAAGCGATGTCAGGTCCTTGGATTGCTCACCCCCGGGATCGTAGGTAGGAGCCTCCCTTGAGTGCTGTGCTCCCTACTGGTAGTGTGTTTGTGCTTTCCCTCTCACCTTCAGTGCTCGTCCCACAGTATGCAGAAGGGAAACCTTTCTGCTCATTTATTTTATTTCAGGGCATAACTCATGCTGTTTGTCTCAGCAGCGAGCTTTTAGATGTTAAAACATTTTCCAGACGTTTGCTGAGCGTTTGCTTCCATTCTCTGTCACCGCAGCCATGACCGATAAGAGCAGGTCTATAGCACGAAGGGGTTGCATAAACACCTGTGTGAAGGCAGTAAGAGCCGTAAACATTGATTCTGTGCCTACAAAAGTCTGAGTACTTGTGTTGAGAGTAAGGAAAACTACTGTATATCTGTGTCTCCTCATTTAAAGTGACTTTAACGTCGTTTCTGGGCAGTGGAACTCTTATGCATTTCATCTTTCACAACAACAGCAAAAAAAAAAGCACACCAGTTGTCAATTAGATGTGTTGTGATGGGAATGAGCTGTCATGTTCTATATTGCATACGCTGCTCAGCCTCTTTTAGCCTGAGCTGCAGACAAAAGTGTCAGAATCACTAACATCTTTATGTGTGTGTGTCATTGTAGTTACCCCTATGGGTTCAAGCAGCAATCAGCCTCAGGAAATTGAAGATGGTGAAGCTGGGTTTGCTCTTTTGTTTCCCAAAATTGATGGGGTTAAAATCCAAACCTTCCATTTTCCTAAAGAAGTAAAGAATAGAGTCATTGATGAAAACAAATTTGCCGAAGCAGGTATGTCCTTATTGTCCCTTTGATCTGGGCTTTTGTCAAGTGTTTTGCTGCTCTTTGAGGCTCCAGTGTGAAATTGCATGTGGGACCAGCAGCTCCTGTGCTGTGTTCACAGAGCACTGAGGCTCTTCAGGGCTGCTCTGGTTACGACCCATCTCTGTCCACCTGTTCTCAGGAGTACTGAGGTTGTTATCCTGAGTTTGTCTCAAACTTCTTCATTTGTGTTGCAAGCAGAGCTGCTAAGAAGGAGCTGTTAGGTTTGAAGTAAGACAGTAACTGATTAAAAGTAACAGTAAATGAGTTTTGTGCCATTGGGAATTATTCTGGCCACCTCTGTTTAGAAAGTAGTGGGAAGGAACTGCTGCTTTTCTTCTATAAAGTAACTTTGTTTTTAGATGCTAGGTCAGGTGTTGTAGTAAGGAAAGGTATAAAGAAAAACAATCTATTCTAATACGGTTTACATTCCTCATGTTGTATTTATGAAGAGTCATCTGAGAGCTCTGTGAATCTTTCTGTGAGTCTTCCTGGAACTTGAAAGTTTCTTTCTTGGGATAAGCAACAGGCTGATGCACGCATTTTAATATTTCTTAATTTTTTAAGTAAAGCTATTCACTCCATTGTGGTTCTTGTTGGATAACACATATGTTCAGTTCAAATCTGTAAAAAGACAATTGAGAAACTGTGAAGTAAGGCCAAAGAATTGTGCCAGTCAAATGCTCTGGGAAATAAGCTGAAAGCAGGAGGAAGCAGATACAATCTACTTTTCACCACTCAGATCTTTTCTGAAATTCTCATGTGTGTAGAGAATGCAGCCCAGCTCATGAATACACGGTTGCCTTGTGTCTAGTTTTTCACTTGCAGAAACAGAAAGTCCTTGCTCGAGGCACTAGGTGTTATTTAAGGAGGGAGTGAAGAGTGTATGTAGAACTCTTAGACTTCAGGGGAAGTCAAAATAAGGGGACTGAAATTCTTGTTTTTGTAGGCCTGAAGAATAATCCAGATCTTCGTGTGGTTCTTCTGTTTGGCTACAACTCTTGGAAGTCTGGAGCTACTCGTTTTCTTCATCAAATAGTCAATCCTTTGAATGAAAAAAGTATCATCCTAGCTGGGGGACAAGTGGAGAGCTTTACATCGCTGATCTCTGAGAAGTAGGTATATTTTTCAAGGTAAATTGTGAAAAAGATTTAAAATGGGTAAAACATGGCAGAAGCTGTAACATTTTAGCTATGCCATATACCAATCAAGAGTTGTAAAGTGTTACATTTTGTTTAAGAGAACAAAATCCAACTGCTGCACTGTGATCCAGGAGGAAAAGCTGGAAGCTTTGTGTGAGTGTTACACATTGGGTTCTGGACACCCAGCCGGGAGAACAACTAGGGGATGCTTTCAGCTTCAGAAACCTTACATTTGTTCATTGTAGTACGTGCTTGCTCTCAGGCTTTCAGGTAAATTATCACTCACTGTGGCAGAGACCATGGTTTTATGTCAGTCTTGTTTCGGGGCATGTTACAGGGCTGAATATGCAACACATATTCAATACAGAGCTGTGCCCTGTGAGCACAACTAGCTCCACAAGGATGTTGCACTCCAAGGGCTGGGCTGGATCTGACCCAGTTAGCCCCAATCCTTCCACCAAGAGCCCTGCAGGGAAAATTTGGGCTTCTTTGCTCCAAGTGCTCTGCTGACTTGCTGGTGCATCCTAAAGCATCCTGTGCTGGGGAGTGTGCTGCAGACATGCCTATAGGTTCTTCTCATGCAGGGTTGGTCTGGACTCCATAGTGATAGTTGTTGGTTTTTTTTGTTTTGTTTTTTTTTTCTTTTTTGCATCTAATTTATGCCACCTGCACCATTATTCCAGATCAGAGAACTGTCTCTATTAAACTATTACTAAGATAACGTGAATAGGTAACCACTAAAACCAATGTGAATCTGGCCAACCAACGAGCACAGACCCACAGCAACAGGAATCTGAAGTCTGGAACAGCTGCTGCCCTGGTTTCGTACATAAACGCTGCTTATCTTTGCTCAAGTTTAACTTACAGTTCAGCTGGAATTGCAGAGCTGTGATATGCACCAACTGCTGAATTTGGCGAGTGTTTGAAAGACAGGCTTATGATTAATCGTGGGTAAAGGATGTGAAAGGTTTTCATAAGGAAAGGCTGCTGTAAAAAGGGGGGAAAAAGGAAAGCTAGAAGAGTTTGTTTAGTTTTTAACTGTGGTGGCTTTCAAAATCCCCAGGATGTTGGTCTGTTTGACAGCCCACTTCTGCTGCAGCAGAGTGTGTGTTCAAGTCTGAAATGGTCACGCTGGGCTGCTCTCTAACTGAGGCCTGTTGCCTTTCAGTAATAACGCCCAGCCCAGCGATGCCTGTGGGGTAGTCGGGCTGGCTTTCAGCGGTCCCCAGATCCAGAGTGCCACAGTTCTGTTAGACCAGGACGTCGCTGATGAGAGGACAGCAGAAGCCGCCATGCAGCGTCTCAAAGCAGCAAACATCCCTGAGTGTAACACCATTGGCTTCATGTTTGCTTGTGTTGGCCGAGGATATCGGCATTACAAAACCAAACGGAACATGGAGGCGGATGCCTTTAGGAAGTTTTTTCCAAATGTTCCCCTATTTGGCTTTTTCGGACACGGGGAAATAGGATGTGATCGGATCGTTACTGGGAATTTCGTATTGAGAGAATGTAATGATGTAAAGGATGACCTGCTTCATGGTTACACTACTGTTATGACTCTCATTCATCTTGGTTCAACTAAAGCAAACCAGGTGTGAATGTGTTTGCAATGCGCCAGTGAGCTGCTTCATCCCGAAGAGCCAACATCCTGCAGTCAGAGCACTTCCCAAAGCATAAACACCATTTTCCTAACATTATCAAATCCTCTAGTTGGAACAGTTGAATGTAATAGCTGTGAGGAAGCCTTGCCTTTCATGTAACCTCCTGCACATGCTGAAATTGCAGGGAAATGATATTGAATGGAGTTCTGCAATCAAAGAAAGCCTTTTTTTTTTTCCTAAAATGAGAACAATTTGCACAAGTGGCAGTCAGAGGCCAAGCAATCACCGTGTAGAAATAATACTTCGATGTGCTCTATTTATGTATGCAAAAGAGTCCAGAAGAACTACCGACGTGTGCTGAAATATTGCTGCAGGAAATCCACCATTTCGTGGGTTCAAGAGTGGTGCACAGCCTGCCCAAACTTGGGTCCTATTTACAGAACTGAATCTTTTACTGAGTAAAACTCAAATCTTCAGGGAAAAAAGAAAAAAAAAAAGAAAAAGCTCATTAAATAAAGACAACGTTATGTAATTGCACCTGGTCTTCTGTTCTCAGAGAAAAAAGCTCCAATCTGGTGAGGTGCTCTCAGCTTTGAAGCTCAACTCAATTCATTATCTTGAACTACATTTCAGTCATCTTAAACATTTGATTTAGAACAATACCTGATACGTTGTGTCTGCCAGCACTCGGCCTTTGTGTACAAACGTTTACACAATCAGAGAGGACTGCTTGGCCTTCCTTTTAGATTCTCTTGGAGCACAATCTTCCCTGTTACAAACTTTTAAATCCACAGTACAAAAAAAAAAAAAAAAAAGATTCTCCCTGGTATCTTTAAGAAGTGTTTTGCTTTTTAATATGAAATTCTGGGCTGCACAAGATCTGGTGATGTTCATTTTGTCTCAAACCCAACGACTTGGGCTTTTGCGTGTTTTGTGATCTGAAGCTTTTACATCAGTCATCCACTTTGGGTGCTGCAGCTGAAGGTAGTGTTACAGGGTTCACATAGGTCCTTTCATCATATTCTCAGTGTAGCTCATATCTGCTCGCTTATAAATTCCTTCTTTCCTTTTGCTTTCACTTGGCAACAGAATGACAAGAAAGTAAGATTTGTTTTGGACCATTTTGTCATGCTTTGAAATCCCTCCTTGGGCATCTGCCCAGTTCTCAGTTTAGTAAGAGGAAGACCCTTAGCTGTATATTGTACAACAATACATCTTTTGCTGTCCAGGTAAGAGGCAAGACTTCACTTGGCCACTTCCAATCAATGTCTCCATGCTGTTTGGCACTGGGAGAGGCCTCATGAGCAGGGGGAGGTGTGCCTGTCCTGAGAGCAGAACTGCTGTCACTGGGTGCAGAGCACAAGCCGTACTTTCCCACAGCTCTGTTGTTCGTGATGTTTCTTTCCTAACTCAGTGACAGAGGGTGTAAACCCCATGTGGCCTTCTTGCCAGGGACAGGAGATCAGTAGCTGTGGGTGTGACTTGGAACAGCCTTAGTTACTGCATTTGGAAAAAAAGTTGGCAAATCAGTGTGCTTGAAGTGGAGGACAGGGAGATGCGTGTTTTCTCTTTTCAGCATAACACGAATGTCATGCTTGGCCCTTTCTTACCATGTAGCATCACGTATTTAACAGTAGGCAAAGAATACGTTTTGTTTCTGTAATACAGACAGGACTTCTGTAGTAGTTACCACGAGTTCTGTGAGTTTGGTCAAGTCACCAGCGCAGCTGTTAGCATAAGCCTGTCAACTTCAACAGACTTTTTGCTGCAGTGGAAGTAAAGGAAGTATAATCAACCACACATCTGGATCAAGAGTGCAGGCACATCCTGAAGTGCCCAAAGAAGCAGCTCATGAGCTTGAGCCAAGGCACAACAAAGCAGAAAATGAGAATGTGGTTTGAAGGAGCTCATTTCTGGGGTGGTGTTCTCAGCTCGGTCTTTCAGCTAAAGGTGCTTATGAGTGCTGGAGGTAACCACAGCATGAAGAAGGCTCTGGTGGGGATCCAGGATCATCACTGGGGAAAGGGAAAGAGCCCAGAGGACACCAGAACCATGCGCTGCCCTGCTGGCGTTGCTGCACTGCCTACCCTGGACTGTGCCATCTCTCCCATGTGTCAGGGCAGTGGTGTGGTACAGAATATTGCTACGTATTTGATTAAAGTGTTTTGGTATCCAGACTTGTTTTGCCTCCAAATTGTCATTTACTCTTAAACCGTGACAAAACTCCTGAGTGAGACCAGTTATTTTTGCTTAGCAGGTATCGTGTGCCACCTGTGTGGCTCATCAAACCCCAAGGCAGGGCACATTCTGAGCTGCTACAAAGAGCTGCAGTGCAGTCATTCAGACCTCTGTCACCCCAAAAGTGGACAAAGTTACATGAATATTTGGTAATTCGGTCAGATGTGGACAGCAGTGCCTCTCACACAGCATATGACAACACAGAAGGACTTCTCTGATGATAATTACCTGCACAGTTATAGTGGTGGTATAGTTTCATGCAAGAGTATGTAAACCTTGAGGGACTACAACAGGATTTTGTTTTGGTGAAGAAAAAAGGAGAACCTTCCAAACTAGGTCTGCAGAGAGGAGTGGGGATTTTGCTGACAGAAGGTAAAAGGCATTCTTTTTCTCCATGTTTTGAATACGTGCTAGGAAGCATTATTCATTTCCACTTAATGCTTATTTCAATTAAGTAAGTGAACTGAGGGTGTAAAAAAATATGACCCAAGGCAAGTGGTGTGATATATAACCTCTTATTTGCACCACCAACACAGCAATACAAAAAAAGCATCAAACTATTAACTAGAACTTTTATTTTAAAATTACTGCTGCAAAAATTCTTACTCTGGATTTTTCTATAGCGTACAGTTGTAAGGAAGCAAGAATAGCTTGACAGAGAGAAGCCAAATTATGCTAAGTTGTCACAAGTGTGCTGTTGGAAAGCAGTTTCAGTTAAAAACTGCAGAAAACTGCGAAAGAGGGTGAACTTTTTCTTGATACTGGCGGTGTCAGACGGTTTGTTTGGGCCCAGGTTAATATTGGAACGAGCCTTATTTTAACAGAGGAATGACTCATCCTGAATCATGTCCCCTTGGCAGCCAACAGTAAACACAGAGATGTAAGTGATACAGCCAAGCTTTGACTTTTAGCGTGAGTAGAGAAGGCTGGTAAGAGCATTAAATCTCCAACTCAGTTTTAATGAAGTCAAGTGGTTACATATGATTCTGATTTAATTAAAAGCCTACCTGAGCACGCTGAAAACATTAAGAAAATAATTATTTCTCCCTGACAGCTGATTATTTTTCAAGATTATATTATGGAGATTAGAAAAAATGGAGGTTCAGACGTTGCAGAGGCTCATAGTGATGCTGGCACAGCTAGAAGCAGTTCATAACAAGGTAGGGTGTTTTTCTACACAGGTAACACAGTGACATCAGAAAATTGGAAACTTTTCAAAAGAAAGGCATCAGATGGGTTTGGATTATTTGGAAGTTATATGACCTGCATATTTACGTTAGAATTATTAACAGAAATAGCTACTTGGGAAAAAGTTTTGAAGTCCTTTGATAGTTTAAGAGCAAAAATTTTATTCCCAAGTCTATAGGATTTATGCTTAAAAAAACACTGTACAGATCTTCACTGTTACATTTCACAGCTAGAGCATCACTGAGATTAGCAGGTAGCACATCGATGTTTCAGAGTGATTAATGTAACCTTTTCAGGGTAACTTCACAGCTCCAGGAGTTAGAAACAGCTTTTTAAAATTAAGCTCATCTTTGTTGTCAGTGTGACAAGTGAGAGTGAACACAAATTCCCTCAAAACAGGAACTCCAGAGCTGGCAGAAACGACTCTAAGTAGTTTGAGGCAGCAGGGAATGCAGTGATGGAGAAAAGAATAGGAGCTACACCGTAATCTCATATTACAAAGCCCTGCTAATAAAATGCCAGTGGATGGATGGTCAGCTACATCTTTATAGCACAGAGGAAGCCTGAACAGAAATAGGTAAGTTAAAAGCATTCTCTTCTTATTACACTGAAAACACTTACATGAAATAGAGGTGAATTTAGAAGTGATAGAAACTGGTTTTAGTGTTCATTCGGGGAATGAAAACACCGCGGTCTTGGTATTATTGCAGGTTCTATATCTTTCACACAGCCTTAGCTAGCTATAGGAATAATTACTGGGGAAAGCCTTTCTGCAGTACCAAACTGAACGGAGCTGCAGCCTGTAAGTACTTCAGAGAATGTGCATTTGGTACTTTGCTAAACTGCTTTCTGGTATCAGAGCACAGATTACATTGAACAGGTTAAAAATGGCAATAAATAAACAAACAAAGCAGCCAACCAGACTCTGGATAAGCACAAATGGGTTATGTTACATACAGTAATGGAAAAACTGCATTGCCCTTAGAGAGAAAAAAAACAAAACAAAAAAAAGCAGATGGTTTATGTTGGGATTCTTCTGATTACTCCATATAGTCAGACTGAATGTGTGCATCCCAGCTATCTAAATAACCTTGCCAGAGTTCAGTTCAGTTCTAAGGCTTTTTTCCAAACCCAGCAGATACATCTTCATTAATATTGCTGTGTTTGAAGATGGCCATGCTACAGGGGAAAAGTCCTACCCAAAGTAATCCACGGTCCTTTCAGTTTTTTATGTAAGTAGTGTGATCCCATTTATTGATGGAGGAGCAGTTTCAAAGACAGGAGATGTTATATTTCTCAAAAACAGCAGTTCAGCAGAGAGGAGACCTCACTGCCCATCCCTGTGCAGACACACAATGCTTTTCTGCAGTCCCCTGGCTCCAAGAACAGCATCTGATTGGAAGCAGTGTTTTCTGTAGCTTTCTTGCTCACAGGACTACTTACTTAATTTTTAAACAAGCACTGCTTGACAGCATTTACAAGTTTATTAAATCAGAGGTAATGTGGGCTGCCCTGTGCTTCCTGTGGTGTTTGGCCAGCTTAAAATGAATTTATAGCCTAATCTCCTTGTGACCTGAAAGGCAAATTCAGCAAGCTTACGAATGGAAATGATTCATTTTAGAAGCTGAAACATTCTCAGTTGCAATGGATGTGAAGCAATGTGGACCACTAATAAGATTTCATTCAGAATAACCTTGTTTCATAGATGGACTTATTTGCACTTAAACACCCATTTGATTTATTCATTCTCACTTTTTATACAAATTGTTTTCCAAATAATGCAAATGTGAGTGGTAACACTGAAGAACTGTTCCGTGTCTGTCTAGGAAGCTGAGAGGTTTTTAACAGTTTACAGAGTACAACGTCAGTCCATTCGTTTTCCACATCTGGTAGTAAAACTTCCTCCCTCAGTTTTCGTTTCAGATGACCATAAACCTTTTCTTCTTCAGTGAAAGCAGTGTGCTGAATGTTAGTTAGTCGGTCTGAATGTCTCGTGATCAGTAATGCACAGAGGTTACCTGACAGCAGTCTTCTCTGACTAAATTCCATGGAGGCTGTGCAGAGTATTCCAGCTAACTCTGATTCTGCTGTAGCTGTCAGTACTGTTGCACATCTCCTGAACTCTGAATCTAACAGTGACGTGTCTGTATGCGATGAAAAATCACTTTGTTCTTTCCTAGCCTTTAAAATAGTATTAACAATGTCCTCCTGAGTAACTGATAAAGGTTTGGGGTCCCAAAAACAGCATGTAAGCTGGCTGGTTAATTTGAGGAGGAAGCTATACTTTATATAACTGGCACATTTCTGGTTCAGGATCTCTGGTTGACTGGATGTTTTCCTGCAGATGCTGAGCTTTCACTCGTACTCCAGCTTCTTTGACGAGTCCTCAGAAAGTAATACATTTTTCTCTGCTGTTTTCTTATAGCTGTTATATTATGATTTTCTCCTTGACTTCTTACTGTATACACTGTAACACTACGCCTTTTCTTCTTTGTCTTGCTGTATTTGCATCTACATGTGTGTAAAACTATCTTTTCTGCTGCCAGAGCATGTAGTACAGACCCCAGGAACTGACTCTTATTCACATTTTCCTTTCCACCTTCATTTTTACACACCTTTTTTTCCCTTATTTCAGGGATGAGAAATCTGCATTCTGCATTTTCTTCCCTTTCACTTGCTGAAATTTTCTCAAGCTTTTTCTTCAGTACAACATGGTAGACCCCACGTAGTGAGCTGCTAGGTGATGTGCTGCTGTATAAATCCATATTGTTTTTCCTGGTCACAACCTCCAGTGGTAGAAACGAGACGAAAGTAGGACTGTTTAATTCATGTTTTCTGTGCCTCTCAGTACCCAGCCACTCTCTGTGTCATCAGGGGAGAGAGACAGACCATGTCACTTGACTTTTCTTTGCCTGAGTAACATAACCCTGTAAGGAACCAGAGAGTGATACAGATATTGGTGTGCAAGTGGTGATGGGGATAAAACAAATGTATCGTTACAGAGGGCAGCACTTGTCTAACCAAGACATCTGTCTGCAAATCGCTTTGTTTCAGGGATGGACACGATGAATAAAATTCCTGACATCTGTCCTCCATAAAATAGAAGCTGGGATTCCTCGTTAGTGAGATTTTCAGAAGGAAACACAAAAATATCAAGGAAGGTACCTTGCTTAGTATTAGAGAATTATACCAAACTAAGGGTAAATACTCCAAACTAAACGTCTTTTAACCATTACCAATCTGTTCTCTCAGTATTTTCTTTGAATTAAAATCTTGCACCAGGAAGCTGACCTCCACACCAACAGTGGTACCTCACCCTCTGTTAATAAAAGCCTAACTATTGCCATGAGAAAAGCAATTATTTTCCTCACGTTTGTAAGTGTATTCTGCAGCAGGCCAAATCCTGGACATGTAACATGAGTACAAGTTTTAGAGCTTCTGAATCAAGGCAGTCCTCAACTTCTCCAGGACAAAAGTTCACTGTATAGTCTCATGCTGAAAAATCCAGTGGTTGCCTCATGTTCTCTTGCAGAGAAGGATAATTATTTTGTACTTGTCATACAGATATATATCTGTATCTATCTATCTCATGCCTTATCTGTGCATTACTATAAACAGTAGCTTGTCATGGAAAATCTCACAAAATTCAAATGTAGGTTATATTGATTTCTGAATAATCTGATGCACCTATAAAAATACATAGAAACTCTACTAAATGCAGAGGATTTTCTTCATGTATTAATTGCGATCTTCTCTAAGATAAAAGCAGACCTCCTATTAGAGTGCTTTCTCTTCTTAACCCCCTTACCATATCAACCTCTACAACTGTTAGGGTTGCTCTGCACATCATTTTCTCACCATTCTTCCACTCTAATGCTTTACTCCGTTATTATTTCTGAAAGACAAACAAAGCAGATGCTTTTCACTAAATAAATCTTCTTTCCCTGCTTTCATCACTTCATTTTAAATGCACTCACTGTTGCAGCCATTGCTGCTTGTAGTCTCAACCAGGTGGGCACCACACTCTGAGGAACCTGTCCTTGCAATGGTGGCTTTCCTGACCATAGGAGAAAAATAAAAATGGAGAGAAAACAACAGAGAATGAAAAGTTACCAGAGAAAATAAACATTAATTGTGTGACACTTCCACTAGGAAAAAAAAAAAAAAAGAGCAACATAACTCTTCTGCAGTTACTTTGTAATTAACACTCAAGGCTTCTGAGAAGCATGGATTTGAGGGAGAGCAACAGAGATCAGAGGCAGGACAGAGCAGTTGGACCTACAAGGCTTCTCTCCTGAAGTTAATGTTCCTGTTCCTGTCTGATTTGTCAGGATTTTATTGAACAGTGAGTAGATAACACAAAATTGTTTGATTTATCTTTACCTCTCTTAGCATTTGGAAGGGAAATTTCAATAGTGTGCTGTTTTCCACATTTGAGGAAAAACAGATCCTTTAGATAGAGCTTTCTCTTGCTTTCTCTTTCCTTCTTTCTTTTAATAGTAATTAGACATCTGCTCTCTTCAGAAGAGTCATGAGCTGTTCTCCTTTCTGTCCAGTTTGTGTCCTGTGGAGGTACAACTCCTCCACAAAATCTGCTGTCTTGGATAGCTCAGATGGCTTTATTCCTAGACCTGTGGTTTTGGCTGGCTGAGTTCCCAATCATCAATATAAGCTTATCATATAGGTAATTTGGCATTTTAATACGGTCTTGTAATATAGTATATAAATAAATTGCTGTTATTCTAGTATTCCATGGGGTTTTCTCTACCCCACTAAGTGTGGCACTCTGGCCTTTGCATATTTTTATTGCTATAGGTGTGTTTTATGTGGAATACATGCTAATCAGCTACATAATCAGATCCACCTGGACACCTACCTGTGCAACCTGGTCTAGGGAGCCTGCTTTGCCAGGGGGTTGGACTAGATGATCTCTAGAGGTACCTTCCAGCCCCTACTATTCTGTGATTCTTTCTTAATTGTCTCCCAGTAACCCTTGTACAATATGTTTCTGGAGAAGGAAGGGCCAGATGGACCTCTGCTGACCTGTGAACTGCCTGTAGCAAAACATGCCGTTTGTTACCTGAGGAACAATGTAATAGCAGAGATTTTGAAAGCTTTCCTGTTTTCCTCAGAACACAACTGCAGACTTGTCCTGTATCAGCCTTCTGTAGAGAAGTTAATCATGATTGTGAGATTTCCCAAGATAGTCTGGTATGAAAGCTAGATCCATGGGCAGCTAACAAAGTCATCAGACTGAGTTGCTGTCCTTGTTTCTCTGAGAGGCTCCACTTCTTGTTCTGCCTAAGTAAACTGATTTCTATAAAGAAATGCAGTTTTTGAGGTTCACCTTCCAACTATATAAAAGAGAGCTGTGCAGACCTGTAATTGCTGTTATGCTAAGCTTCTGTACTTTGGTATGTAAGGGTCTTTGACCATAAAACTTAGTAAATTGGCTCCAGCCTTCCCTAATTTTACTGTATGCAAGAGGAAAAAGCTTCTATAATGGATTAGTCTTTGAATTTTATGCTCTCTGAAGACTTGTTTTTTCTCTTTTTTGCCTCTGTAGAAACAGTTATATGAGACACTGTGTTATTTATGTTACATAAAGCCATGCTTCCAAGATCACACCAAAGAAGAGATGTCATACTGGCTTCGTAAGGGAAAGTTAGAGCTTCAGAACTTATCTGGGGGTATTTCTCAATGGAGATACTTTTCTTCTCCCAGAGATTTTCAGCAAGTATTTTCTGTCTCCAGAGCAACACTGCTACATTAGCAGAGATCACACAGAGCCTCAGTGCATCTCTACAGGAGAGCTGGGCTCTTGCCTTTTCTGCCACAGCTACCAACACAGGGAGCAATTAGTGCCCCACTGCAAATTGCTCTCAGTTGGATCCAGAATGGTAACACCAGCAAGAAATCTGCTGGATTCTGTACACAGACAAGTGATGGTATTTGAATAGCACTATGTTTGATGAGGACTGGTTTGGGTGGTGGTCCAAACACATGCACACATGGCTGCAGTCAGCTTTGTTTTTCATTTTTCAATGCACCATCACAGGCCTGAGGTGAGGTTAAGGCTTCTGCTTGCCAGAGTGAGCTGGGAACAGCTGTGGGTGCTTTGGGACTGCCCAGGGAACTGTGTCCTACAGCATTCTCTACTGGGCTTGTCTTACCTCTTCTTGTATTATTGATGGCACGTGATTGGACACAATGTACCTTCATCCAAAGAAGAGAAATTTGACAGCATCTTTGGCTTCTGGAACACTGTAGTGCTTTTCTAGGTTGAAATACCCACCTAACTCAGAAAGTTGCTGAGACAGTGAGAAAAGCAGTGTTCAAGGAGTACCAAGTTTTTAATACTGTTTTATCAACTGCTCTGACTCTCTTCTCAGTGTACTCAGCTATAGGAAAATGGCACTTGGTAGGTTTCTATTACAGCAGCTGGGGTGAAACTAGACTGGCTCTTCAAAAGTTGCTCGTTGAAAGGCACTGAACAGAGAGGTTGATTTGGCAATCTGATTATGGAAATCGAGGAACAGAACTGTAAGAAGGACATCATAGCCAAAGAGAAATGCAGCATAGAAGCAACTGAGAGGCTTCACTTTTGCGATGGCTAATAATTACAGTGCCTACTAAGTTATCCTATAAAGGCATAAATATATACTGTACCTCAAAAACAAGGGAGGACATGAGAGATTGACTTGTTTGCACAAATAGGAACTGTGTAAAGGCACCAGTTACTTTGGCTGGCCACTGCAGTGAAGCTGCACTTTGGTAATTCACCTTTACTTTTTAAGCTTTGAACAACGTAAGAGTTTACTAATATTTTAAAATATTAATGGTAACTCCAGGTGTACAATCTCTCCAAAACTGGCCTGATAGATGCTTTTAGAAAGCAACTAGAAGTAATAGTTTAGAAAAGACATTTAGAAGGAAGTAAAACATTATAAGCAACAAGTTGAGACATCCACATTAATTATGCTAAATAACCACACAAACCTTATGGATAATGCATTACATACTTTTATATTCAAATAATTAGTACATGATTACCAGAAGCAATTTCTACTTGATTAAATAGCTTCAGCACTCAGAAGTGCTTTTACCTGCAAAGGAAGTAGAATGTTCCAATTAAAAGAACTCCGAGAAGGAGAAGTGAAGCCAAGAGAACTGCAAACAGGTCACCTTTTGTTTGAGACTTGATGCTGGGCAGCAAAACTTCTTCACAGCGTGCTCCTGTGTAATTCTCAATACACCTGGGAAGCCAAGTTGTATAAGAATGAGAGCATTATGCGTCATCTAACATGAAAAGTCTTTTTGTCCTAAGTGGGGAGAGAGTGGGGAGAAGTTTACATTTCTTTCATAGGGTATTTCCACTTGCCTCGTATTTCTGGAATAAAGGGAATTAGGCATTTGGGGCATTACATTTATATTCTGATTCATACAATTGTTCCATAAAATGGTTAAATTGTGTATTTCTCAAGATGTTTATTGGATTAACAACATATCACACAGTTAAATCTGCCTCTTTTATAGGTAGATTTAATTAAATCCAGCTTTTTAGTGTTAACCGAGTTATTCCACACGATCTTATCTTGCACACAGTAGTCATACTTTCTTTCCTTCCTATTGTGTAACTTGTTACTACTCTTTGTTGAAGAACTCCTTGGGAATTCATCTAAGACACCTGAAGAGCTAAGACACTTAAATTGCAAAGTAGTTTATTTCAGTGAAACAATTTGTTCCAGAAAATAATTTGTGCTCAGTGAATAACTCTGAGAGACTTAATTGAAGGTTTCCCTCCTATGCTTATTTCACATAGTGAGCTTTTGAAAACGTCTTCCAAAGAGAAAATTCACAATACATCGGAAGCTACAGAAGAAGCAGAAGAAAGTTTTGCACAGCGCAGAAAAACATCTTGAACACTTAAGTTTCTTTCAGACAAGACTTGTTTGCACATCTAGGTAGTTAGCTTAGGCACTCTAGGGAACAAGGCTTCTGAAGAGCTGCAGTGAGCTAGCTTAAACTATTTGTCATGCAGAAATTAGGTTCGTCTTATGAAATGACTACAGCCTGAACAAGTGCTCTGAGACTTCCTTCTGCCTCGTTATTGAGACATTATTAGGAATGAAAGGAACGCATCAAACCTTCTCCCTTTGAAAAACAGCCCCACCCAATCTGCAAATCTGGTGTTTATTGAGAAGATTCACACAGAACTTCCTTCCTTGCTGGTAAGTAACACATCTGAGAAAAAAGAAATTCCATCCATAAGATAGCCTCCTTTGTGATAACAATGTTGAAGACAATCCTATTGCATCTAATTGTTCTTAGGTAGTTTGCAGGGATGAAGAAATGAAGTATAGCCTTAAAATATGGATTTTCTATTTATCTTTCATTGTGTATAGAAATGATCAGGCATTACATGGAGCTTGGGAGGGTAGTGGTGTCTGTGTGTAAAATGAAGATAGAGAAGACTGACTTAAATAAGGCTGAAGCTTGGCCTGCCACTTTTGGAAGATGTCTGCAAGAAGCACAACAGCAAAACCCTTAGAGCTTCCCAGAACAACCCCCTGACAGAGCAATTAGAATCAGAGCCTCCAGTAGCCTGATGTCTGTAAAAACCAGAACCAGAAACATAACCAGAGACGCAAATACAAATGTGACCATGGTTTAGGGCTAAATGTGATGGGTTGCATGGGGGAATTGTGTGGGGTTTCTTATGGTCTATTGTAGTAGTAATAACATTGTTATTAATACTATTAGTAGCTTTAATATGACTAATAATATTATTAACAACACTGTTATTTTTTTATTGCACTGCTTATACGAGCTGGGCTAGCCATTACCAGAGCTACTGTGAGAGACGATGACTGGGAATAAACTAAAGCAGTTAGACTGCTGTGAATGTTTCCAGGTGTGTAGGTTGAAAGAGAGCTCTGAGGACAAGGCAGCAGCTTCTGTAAAGGTATTCATATAGTGATGGCTAAGTGTAGGTCAGGAACTGAAACAGAGACATGGAAGATGCCTTACTGCTTGTCATTAGCTATGAGTGGAAGAATTAGCATACCAAGCAAGTTCTTGTTGCATGTTGGGCATGTAGGCCAAGTTGACCAAAATGGGTTTTATGCACAAAAAGTAGGCATATCTACCAAGGAAGACTACAAAGGAAACACTGGAGGTATGTATAGATGGTGCCCCAAGGTGCTGATTATTAATTAATGAAGCTTCCAAAATGTTTGCATCTCTCCGAGAATGAGCAATAACTTGTCACCAAAGGGGATTCTGACCTACCTGTGAGCTTACACCTGGATGACAGCTGAGCCCTCTGCCAGGCCAGGCTGTGCTGTAAACCTGTGGCTTGTGGTGGCAGTAGCAATGGCTCAGATATCAAAAGGACAAGCACTGGGGTATGTCAGAGAACAGCAGCAAAGGAAGTAACTGATAGAGCTGTGTTGTTTAAGAGACTGCTATAGCTCTTCAGTATTCTCCATTTTGATTTCTTCTTATGTTTGATTTAAAAAAAAAGTGTGTGTGTGGGGGGAAGGCATCTAAAATTCTGAGATGTCTCAAGACTAGAACTGCAATAACCCATTAAATAAAGCAGGTAGCCTAAAAGCTGCTACCATTTAATACCCTGTGACCTAATTCAAGTAATGTCAATAAATATCCTGAAAACATGAAAGTGAAATTTGATTTGCACTCCACATGACATATTTAATTTACAGTCTGTTTCCACTCCAGCCTGGATTTACTGTAAAGCTGAGGGATTAAAGAGCATGCAGCTTCCTTGGTACGTCACCGTGTAGCGCTTAAACTTGTCTGGTTGGGTGCCAACTGGTTGCTGACCTTAGGCCTACCTTACTTTGAAAGGCTTTGTATGCTGTACTGTACTCACAAAATGTAAACTAATTATAAAATTATATTTTGTTATTAAAACAAACCTGCTAAGTGGCTTAGTAGTTCATATTGATCAAAATTATGTAGGCTGAAGTTAAATTATGCTTCATTTTTCTTGTTTTTAGCATTTATTCTACCAAATATTTTTAGGAATTTATTGCATCGCAGAAAATGGAAAGCACTTTATTTAGTGACTACATTCTGTTCGTATCTTTGTGTATGTGTTTGTGCTCCTCTCTGTTTCTATTATTGAAGGTCTCGCTTCTTGCTATTTCTGGCACTGAAGTCGTAATAATCTGTGACATGGGGAATTTCAGGCTCTATCTGAGGAAAACGGGCTGAGCTCCGTAACGTATTTAGTGATCTGAACTGCCTCTGGCAGCTGCAAGGTATGATTTCAGATAAGAGATTAAAAAAGGGTTAAGGGGGAAGGAACAGCCAAGAAGGTAAATGTCAAGCATATCTAAATCCAACAAATAGATTGCTGTCAGCATATCACCACGCTCACTTGGTATGGCTCCCAGCACCAATTTTCTGTGACTTATGGACTACTAGTTCAGTACTAAAGGTCTTCAGTACAGGTCTAAACTATGACATGAAGAACTACTAGCATTTCTTTTAATTCTTTGTATTCAAAAATAAAATCTAAGTCTTGTACAGATGACTGGAGGGTAGAAAAAATAACCCCGCAGGTGTCATCACTTATTAAAGCTCTGCCACTGATCAAACAGTCATCATTTACTAGGGACAATGTGAGACTTCTCAGAATTACTGCACTCAGCTGCTGAGAGAAGGAAAGATAGGTTGACTGCTCTGATTGCTTGAGATAATGCTCCAGGTATTTATTGTAAGTATAGTGGCATTTCAGGAACCTATTCCTGAGTACCTGTAGCATAACTTCAGAATAGAAATGCAGCTTGAGTAGGACATTGTTCTCTAGCAAGTGAGAGAGAAATGCTTTGTAGAACTGAATAAAATAACAGGAATAGAGAAGGGAATATAATATTCATAGAAGCATTTTTGAATACCAGTGAAAACTGTCAGATAATGCTAGGCTAAAATGATATATGAAGAACAAATAAATAGGCTTTGGTGTTAGCTGAGGCTTATGGAAAAGTTCTAGAGAATGCGAGTAAAGGGAGCTAAGTCAGTGGTCCAAAGGAAAAATGTAGCAGGAGGAAATAAAGTTGGTCCTTCTAGCTAACGGAAGTTGCATAGGTAGGATTAGGTTAAAATCACAGGGTTAGAGAACTGTTGAGATTTAGTAGACTGAGCTGGCATAAATCATCCATGGAAGCCATATTCATGCTCTGCTTGAAGATAAACATGGGGAAAAAAAAAAAGAAAAAAAAAAAGGAATGCAATGGCGGAGTTGCAAACAGGTCATTGAGACTGTAGCAACTTTCTCCTAAACAGAAGACAGAACCAGATCTTTAAGGCAGTCCTAAGTCTTCAAGAGGAAAAGGAGCCACGAGGCCTAGGATTCTAAGGAGAAGATTTCTTCATATAGTCAATATGTGAATATGACATCACAGCAAAGGGAAAAATATCTACACTAAAGAAAATCACGTACAAAACTTAAACATCCTGGATGCTAAATGTATTAATTCTTCCTGGATGCAAGTTTTAGAAATGTTTCACTTGTCTTGGCAATTTGAGAGTATCTGCTTGGCAGTGTGCAATGGATCAAGGATGACAAAGGTACCTATCTGTGCTTTTTCTGGGCTGCCTTGATGACACCTTCACTGAAAGAGATTCCATCCTTCATAGAAAATAGTCTTAAAGCCCCAAAATGATGGAAGCTTTTGTAGAAACAGAAACAATGAGGTTGGGTATCTCTTGGTTGCATTTACATAAACAAACTTACAGCTAATGTAATCCTACCAATAGACTCTTCTGTTGTACATTTTCAGAAATGCCTTAACTGAACATGTTCAAATACTGGCTTGCGTGAGTTTTTAAGAAGGCACTGGTGCTGACGTGCAAAGCAGTGAAAGGCTTTGTTAAATACACAAGCAACTGATGCTTTAAGATAGCCAAGAAAGGTAAGTGTTTCTGTGTCAAGTCTTCTCCTAAAATTGGTGGGAAAGAAAATAAGCATCAAGAGTGAGCAGCAAAACTTACTCAAAAGATTTTCTTACACTGTTGCATCAGTAGAGCACTAAAAATTGCAGTGGAGTTGCACACTCAGTGCCTGCAAGCAAGACAGAAAAGCAGCTTCTAACAAGCACATGGTTTAGGAACAGAATCCAGACTCATGGGTATCTATATAGCGTCTTTTAGAAGTAGTCAGATTTAATCGACACAACTTTAAAAGTCAGTAACAGCCCTAGGTTGACCTTGTTTATAATGGATACCTAAAAGCAGAACTTGGAAACATGGAAGAAGTTAAGTGTGACATATTTAGAGTTGTTAAATATGGCAGGTGCTTGAATGAATGAGTACAAAAGACACAGAAGACTGCTTCTGGGCTACATACAATATGAGGAGGTTATAACAATTACTTGTGGTCACCTGGCTGGGTGTTGCTGTTGCACGACGACATTTGTCTGTTGCTCTAAATGGTCCTGTGTAGCATCCCAAAGTTGATTTTTTTTAAATGGGGAAAAAAAAATCTTCTCTAAGAAATAAAAATTTTTAATGCAATCAGATTTGAACGATAGCAGCCTTCAGATGTTTGAGAACAGCTGAGAGTAGACACTCCTCTTTCAGAGAGCATCCAGGCTTCTGCTTTCCTTGATGCCAACACACACCCACGTACACACCTGCACCTCCTCCTGTCAGATCAGATGAGCAGCTCTTATATATGAACTTAATATAGCAGCTATGCTGGAGACGAAACACTGACATAATACTTTAATCAGAACTACCCACAGCAGCATCAATAAAAGGGTGGAAGGAAATAGATTGCATTGAATTAGATGACAGGACATGACTAGCAGGTCTGGAATTGAAGTTAGAGATCGGATCAGAAAGCATCAATAAAAAAATAAGCACAGCAGCTTTCCAATAACACAAAGCATTACTGCAGTCTCATTTGCAGACACGCTGCCTATCTGATTTAGGTGAGAAGGCAGGGTTGCCTTCTCTTCCAGACTCTAAGGTGGGTAGCACAAGCAGTGTCTGACAGATTAAACACTGGAAGTAAGATTTGATTCAGATGCACACACAGACTTTCCATTGCTTATTATCACACAACGAGTGCTGATTTTAGTTTTCCTTTAGTCTTCTTTTAGTGAGGGAAAAACTGTAAGCTACCCGGTAGAAAAATTACTTGCATGTACAAAAAGCTCTAAGTAGTAAAAGACATCTGAAAAATAAGCTGTGTGCCACTGTAATTGAGACTGTGTAGCTGACAGCTTCAAAATCACTGTAATCTTTGGTCTGTAGAACTCTTTTAACTAATTCTTACACTATAAGGGCATCTAGTAAATATGAAAAAGACTTCAAAGCCTAGGTCAATAAGCAGTGGCAAAGTTACCTGGAAGTTTTTAAATGGCTTTAAAAAAAATTCTGTATCCACAGGATTTTCCAAACTGCTACTTCGAAGCTGCATTCGTATCCATAGAGAGTAAAATAAATCTCATGCTACTACTGGAAATAAGTGGAAAGATTGGATTATTTTCCCTTAGCATGCCATATGTGATGTGCTGTGCCATAATATCTTGTGTGTCTTATCACTATCTCAAGCTCATGAGATAATGTGGCAGTTTCTATTTTATGTCCCATTAAAAATGAAATGTAATAATTAACTTTTTGGTTATACGTTCAGTTTGTATTCTGACTTCTGTTTGTAGCTTTCAAGCAAAAAGCAAAATAGGAAAATACCGACTGGACACTTTCAAAACAGCTGTATTCAAAAGAGGTTAGGGTATGCAGAAGCGTGGTTTTGAAGGCAGGGAAAGAAGCAAAGCCCAGTAGTCTCCAGCAAGGTGTACATTCTGAAGATTGGTAGCACAGCAAGTATATCACGTGTAGGGACGTTGGACAATGAATGAAGGTCCCACTTAAGAAAGAAGCAGACAAGGATAAGGTGTACAGAAATATCCTGATGGCTTGTAAAGCCATACATCCTAAAGCATGCATTAACTGTGTTCTGCTCTGAAAATGTCGAGTGTAAAGGGGGGGGGAACAAACAAACAAACCAGCAAACAACGGCCTGCATCTTCTGTGAAATGAGAAAGAAGGTTCTCAGGGATGTCCTGTGTAAGACAACATGGAAACAGCAGAACTTCACCTCACAATGAAATCTGAACTTAATTCTGCACTGCTTTAATTAATGATGATGGGACAGCTGCACATCAGGTGCTGAGGCAAACATCTTTCAGCCCAGCATTTTGTGATACACCTGAGGCAGCTGCTTTCATAGCCTTCTCTGTTCTGCTGTGTGTTTGTTTATTTAGTACAGCTGAGCATTCCCAGGTTTGAAGCTCATCTTGCATATGGTGACAGATGTGCCTTTTGATGCTGAGGTCATTAACTCAGTGTTAGAAAAGGAACAAAGGAAGATGGCAGCTGAGCAACCTCATGTTTTAACACAATCAGCTGCATTTAAAATCTGCTATGTTGTGCTGTGGGAGGAAAAGAAGGTCAACTACTGTTTTATTTATATGACACCTCTACAATGTATATATATCCAATTCTGAATGGATATTTCAGTTCTTTATGCTGAAATAACCAGAAGTAAACAGTGTGTCTTGATTTGCTAGGATGCAAGGAAATGTCTTTCTAAAGAATGATGCAGGTTTCCCATTTATGTTGTGAAATTACTTCCAGTGACATCACATCAGGTAAGCTGGACTATGTTGAGCTCAACGCATTTGTCTAGACGAATAACTTGCCAAGGCAAATGTGCTTTAAGAGATTTTGACAGTTTGCTGGTCCATTCTTACTCCATTTGGCTCTTCTAATCAACACTGTGCTAACAATGAAACAGCTTTTGAGCCTAAAAATCTGCTTCGTTTTTTGTGGTGGTGGGAGTGATCATCTGAGAACACCTGGAAGCTGTCAGTAGGGTCTGCAAGAAATCTGAATCAAAGAAACTCGGAGCAACTGTGTGATGCTGTGATTCTGTGATGCTGACAGTCCTGAAATTCCAGGGTGCAGAATATTTTTCTGAATTCTGCTGAATAGCAATGTGTTTTTTTCTGTCGTTTCTATTCACATCACTGCTGATTACTAAGATATCTGTGTGTAAACAAAACCTTTCTCATCTATAATTAGCTTTCTCTGACTGATTAAGGGACATGCTTAGAATGAGGACATGCTTAAATAGAATGCTTCTATTTAAACCCTTATAACTTCATAATCAACCATTAGGTACAGAGGAAAAATACTTGATAATTTAAATGCAATAAGATTGCCTGAGTGTAACAGAAATGTTCTTAAGATGGTACTTTTCTGCTTCAGCAGATTATGAAATCTTCTAGCACGTGAATTACAAATGACTTCATTTGGAGCTTTTTTAAAGTGGAAGTTATCTGTGCTGACTAGCTTGTGCTCCTGAAGAATGACTTCTCAATATTTGTTACTTATCTACAGTTACTTCATCGAATATGCCTTCCTTATTATGCAGTCCACCAACAGTCGAGACTGAGAGCTTTTGAAACCATATAACTAATGCTGCTCAACCTACTTTTTTTCCACATAAGCATTTAAATATTAATAAAAACAAAAAAACCCACGCATCAATCAAGGCACATGAAATGCATGTTTTACTTTATGTGTGCGTGCAGTATGCATTTTACATCATAGAAGTTTGTGAGGTTTATCAGCTATAATTACAGCACTCTTGAGCTTTATCCTTCTTTCTGGTTTAGGTTCATTGTACGACACTGGACAATACATGTGGCAGTGATATGCTGTGCTTGTTTTTGAATTAGCATTTACTACAAAATTACCTTTTCTCTCCTCATCTACTAGGTGAGCTTGCATGCCTGAGCTTGCTTGTTTAGATTGAACAGTCCCCCACAAAACAGAAGAAATTCTTGAATTAGGCATGCTAGAAAACATTTTGCCTCCTTCTTCTGTTTCACCCAATTACTGTTACTAATAACTCAAGACTGAAGAGGGAGCAGAAGCTGGCATAGGCTGAAAAGAGGTGGCATCTGCAACTATAGGCAGTAGGTGTCTGAATGTCTATTATTATGTTATGTAAGCCTATAAAATTAACCATAATTTATCTCGATCAACAATAATTCAGAATTCGTAAATGCAGAACCATGAAAATTAAAATTTAATCTGGCATCATTTTATGTATTGGTGAAAAAGAAAATAAAAGGATAGCTCTGTATTTACACAGGGAATCCAAAAGCGGGACTGCAGTCAACTAATGCAAAAGCAGGAGATGGACTCTGAAGGGAAGAATGGCCCAGTAAACTAATGGCCTAACAACTATCTATTTTTACTTTACTTTATTTTACATTTGCCTAGATGCTTCTTCACCAAGTGATCTTTGGCTGTCGCTGCAAATCTGCCCTTTGAGCATCTCCTTGTGATTCAGAGAACGTGGTAAGTCTTGCCTTATGCTCGTGGGTTTTTTTTTGCCTTAAAAAACAATATTCTTTTTTGTGCCTCCCATTTTTCTTCATGTCAGGCCATTTTTGCATGATCAGAATTTTTGCAGTATCGTTCACCTGGAAGAAAAACTGGGAAGGTACTTTGCCACTCCACATACCTTGACTTACACTTTATTCTCCATTCAGCAAAGGGTATTTTGTTCCTTTCTGTATTGTAATGAGGGGAGGAAACATGGCTCTAAATATAGAAGTCATCCTGAATGCATACATAACTGAGTGCTGTTGCATCCATCAAACAAGTATAGCCCAGGTGTACTCATTTGGTTTTCCTCACTGTCATCTCTGTGGGCTTGGTAGGTCATGTGTGTGAACTACTGAGTTTCAGACAGCCATAAGTAACAGTTATTTTCTTTCATTCAATGGTTTAACAGTGCATTCTTAAGGCAGCAAAATGGAGAAACTGTTTTGAGACAGTTACTGTCCAGTATTTAAACACGCAAGTTTTAGTTTCACTGACCTGCAGAATGGACTGGGTACAGTAGGAATCATATAGCAAATGCCTCCATTTAGACAAAAAGATCCATAACTGGTGCCACAGAGTTCTTCATGATCTTAAAAATAAGACCAAAATAAAGAGTGAAAAATTGAGATTTCTATATTTGCATCAATAATTATACTATATATATATATAAAGTAAATTATACTTTATATATATATATAAAGTATAATTATTATTTATTTTATATCAGAATCAGAATTTATTTTATATCAGAATTTATATCAGAATATCAAAATATTATATATTTATATATATATATATATGATTATATATATATATGTATATATATAAAATACACATGTGTGTGTGTTTCAGGGACAAGTTGTGGTGCAGCTTCATTTTAAGAAAAACAAACCAGGACAAAAAACAACACACTAAGAACAAATATAGACTCCGTCTTGCCTCTCAGGCCAGCAGTGTAGAGCACCATTTATCTTGCAGAATTATTCTATGTAACAGTGACTATATGTAAAAATAAAGTTGGAAATCTGTCACCATTATGAATAAGTGCAGGAACTTTCTTGTGCATGGAGAGCAGCTTTTGATTCTCCATTGCCTTTCCTGACCACCAGCCACACACAGTAAAGGGATACACATGACATGGAGACCAGTTTGTCCTGCTCTAGTGGCATAAACCATTTTGAGCTTAGCTTGCTTCTGTGAGAGAGTCAGTACAGATAATCCCAGAATACTTCCAGCTGTGGTTCAGCTGTATTAGGTACTGAATTATAGCATCTGGACACCACCAGTTTTAACAACTAATTGAGCACCTAGCAAATGAAACTACAATATCTTGATCAAAAGAAAAACAGAACAGTCTTCTGACATCGCAAGCCTGAGAACTGTGTGTTACTTCACACTTTAGGTGTTGTTTTTGCTGCTGTTTCTCCCAGAAGTTGTGAAAATCAGAATTTGCTGTCTCACTACTTACGTATAGAAGACATGCTCTGTACACAATATGGCATTGTTTACAAGGAATCAAAACTTTCATTTGATTTTCAGGAAACAAATAGAGCTGTGGTTCCCCTTTGTTCCTGCAGGCAAAAGTGTGGTCAAAGGCATTCTGCCTGAGAAGGAGCTTCTGTATATAAAACTTCGGGTATGGAATAAACCTGGCTTTTCTAAGAGTACTGGACAATGTTAGCCACTCCTTATGCTGTGCAGCAACCACACCATGCACCCTGGCAGGCACTGGACCGTCTTCAGTAATTCCACTCTCCCCATCTTTTCTTATATTTTTCCATTTTAGCAATGCCATCTGGTCGTGGGAGTGTGAATGAAGTCCATATATCATTTTAAGACCAAGGCAGTTATAGCACAGAGATCAACAGGGTTGAAGTTTCATGTTCATGCTACCCAAGTGCTACCATCCAAATGGTAACTGGACCTTTTGGCACGTGTGCAGATAAATCAGGGACCTGGAGGGGAGACGTAAGCCTGGAAAGACTGTTTGTGTTTGACCTTATTGCACTGGTTCAGGATGTGATATAACAGAAACATGTGCTCCACCTCACGTCATCAGGAGGGAAATGGAAATTTATTTGACTCTGAGGCTTTCTGTGCTCGCCTATTAGCAAATAATTTGCTGCAAGTTCACCATGGAAAGATGTTTAGAGTTATTCTGCATGGGTAACAGAAAACATGAACTACAAATTGTTTGATTTCAGTCCACTCAAACATAACAGTGAAACTTCTGTGGCAGTGTAATTGAATTGAAGGCCACATTCTTCCCAAAATGAAAAGAGAGGATATTGAATACACGGACGCTGTATCAAGATACAAGCACCAAGTGAGAAAGAGCAAAACTCTCAGCCTAGACCTGGTCTCAGCTCCATTTAATGTCTGAGGGAGTCAAGTGTTGAGATTCTACCAGCTGGAAATGTGAGACCGGGTCCCACAGAAAAAGGATTTCAGATAGCTGAAGAAAAGCCTTCAGAGAAATTCTTGTGAGAATAAATGGGAACACATTAGCTGCCTTATAATCCTGCTTTACAGTTGTATGCTTTTTCTTTGTGCAGATATTTCTGGCTGTCTGACTGTCTCGTACTGGTGTAGCAGTGGAGCACTGAAGCAAACTAGATGCCTCAGTCATTCAGAACTCAGAATATTTAGGAAAAAGATCCTCTCACTGTAACAGTGTGATCCATGTACTGAGGATCCAACTGGACATTTCTGTTCTGGAAAAACACCTCAGGTACTCTGTGTTATAAAAAGCGAGGGAGAGAAAACAAGAAGTGCCTAGGAGGCCTTCAAAACCTTTTCGATTGCAATTACAGACAATTTCTCTCCAGGCTGTTTCTTTCTAGAGCTATGCTTCATTTTAACGCTAAGGGGAAAATTGTAACCTTAATTCTACCAATAATGGGATGCATGAACAAACATCTACATCCACGTAGGTCAGGTGCCCCGTTTTCCAAGCAAGCATGCTTTTCATTAGTACCACATTACATCCTTTGCTACTGCTTAAGTACTCAAGTAAAACAGTATTAAGTAGACCACACAATTATGAAGGAGAAGAAAAGAAAATCCAGGATACTCTAACAGTAAATAAATAACTAAAAATTGGTTTCTACTAGTGGAGGATTTTCTACTATTCAAAAATGTGTATTATTGTATTCAGTACCCACTGCACCAAAATACTGTTGTTTGGGTCAAATTTGATAGCTATAGCTCTGTATTTGTAGGCAGGAGTGTATAAAAGTAACAGTTTAACCCTTTGAATTTATAGTCAGTGATGCAGAAGAATATAACAGAATCAGAGGAGGTTCACTGCAAGGAAAACTCAAATGCAGTAACACTGGGGAATACGTTACAATTTGTCATGTAAAAATGCAAATTGTACATTTTGAAAGTCAAATAGATGCTACAGTCAGACTGGTATTATTATCAAGATAGAGAAGTTTAACAAGTCAAGTGGTGATGAGAAGTTACATTTTTTGCATTTTTAATTGCCCAATTAATATGATTGCAGAAATGCTATCAACATATGTTCTACACAGTGTTTATCTGCCTTCTGATATATCCTTCTACATGAGAGATTAAAGAAAAGTGAGATACAAAAAGTTATTTTAAAAAAATGTCTGTTTTTGCTGAAAGGGGGGAAGGAAAAGAATGAAACAAGATTGTTCCTTACAAAGCTAGACTGATTATTTAAAACTGGCAGAGGTAACAGCAGCCTCTAAATACACTGATGCACAATTTCTCTTTTCAAGGACATTCATGAACACTTGACACTGAACTATCTTGCCTATTCCATTTTAATTTTTTTTTTTAATTAACTTGATCATCCTATCTATTAAAAAGAAAAGCAAATGAAGGCTCAATGCCATCTTAACCCTCAGAGAATCAAATTAGCCTTGATAATCCACATGCTGACTCAAGTATAGTGCCTGGTCCAGAGGATAAAAGTCTACGGACCGCCCAGGCCTGAAGTCTGCCAAGACAAAAGGGGGAATGGTGGGAAATGTTGACCAAGAACAAAGGAGCTATAGCAATTTTCCTCACTTATAAGTGAGGACTGTATGTGGCCTGTACGCTTATTGATCACAAGCCATTAAATACTGGGACTGAACAAAGCAAACTTTGAGCACTTGTTCCATTGACGTGTTGTAAGTGAAGACATTCCCATGCAGCGGTTATGATGATCCCACAGGCAGCTGTCAAAATCAATGCAAATTTAATGAATTCTAATTATATATGTATGCAAGTAAAGAGCTGGAATAAATTACCTGTTCGCATATTATTCCACCAATTCTAATTCTTGGGCAGAAGCTATTCTTCTAAAACGGCACCTAAAGAGAAACGTGTAAATGTAGCATGTCATTATTCATCCCAGTGACCTTTTCCCCTGAGGAAGCAGCTACTGAAATGCATCTTGCAGTCTTGCTGCTACGACACTTGTTGTACTTTGACAGCAATATTACATGTAAATTCCACTAACTCAACCTTAATGGCAAGCATTCAAGCATACTGTTACCTTCTGAAGGCAAGGCTACAGAGTGAAAACAGATTCACACCAAAGCATGCTTAAATATCTAAAAGTATTGGATTTAAAAGTGTGGACAATCATTTATAAAATATGGAATAGAAGCTATCGGTCTGCACTGAAGCCAATCTTCACATTGCTAAAAAGCAACTTGTTCTGCCAGCTACAAGCATCTACTGTTGTTATATTGTTTTCTTTGAAGGCATACTCAAGGTTTTCCATACCAAGTAAGTTGCTAAACAAGCCTTGTGTGGAAGTTCTTATTTTTCTTTTTTTTTTTTCCTCCTCATTATATGTTAAAATAAAAATAAAATAATCGGGCAAATTGCCTTGTATTGGAAGAAATGCTAAGAGGCACCCAGCAGTAAAACAATCCTTATTTCTCTTTCACATTTAAAGATGTAGCATTTATTCTCCTTGAACCTGAAAGTTCTCTCTCAATTAAATGATTTATTCCCACTAAATGATTAAGTGCAATAAAATCCCAACTTTACCAGAGGTAACTTCAGTTTCTCGTGCTACAAAGGAAACTTTCCATAGAAGCCCATCTCAAAATATGTTTTCTGTACTTAAAACATAACACACCAGTCTGTGCATCACCTGAACAATCCAAGGTGATGTACGTGTGAACGTACATTTCTATTTTGTGTTTAAGCTTTAATAAAGTATTGTAGCTTCAGGTTAAAGATCACTTTTAAGAGAGATGCTGCTGACAGTATTCATAGTTGAGGTGTGGTGCTTTGTTGTTTGTTTAAGACTTTAAAGTAAATCATTAGGTAGTCATGCATTTATAGGTAAATGTTTTTCTCTTCATTGTTTGTTTCAGTCTTACCAGAGTTGAAGTATCAGAGTCCTAACCAGGACAAACCAGGCTCTGCACCTCGTTAGAAAAATACACTGATCTATTGCTATATAAGGTAAACAAATTGTTATAGCAGAAGTTGTTGCTAAACCCGATTCTAACTTGTTTACATCTGTGCCACAACCTGGTATGTGCAACGTAAGGGATCATTTGTTCATCTACTCAACAGCTTCCAAACTCAAAGTCTTCTTTTGGGACACACCTATATCTTATGCACACAGAAACTAGGAATGTAAGTCTGTGCACGTTTAAAAGTTTATCTTGCATGCACCTTGGGAGCTTTTTGAAAGACTACTTTGTGTACCAAGTTAGAGTATTTTAATCTGAAGTTTAAAATGTATCTGTTCTGCTTTGCACCAGTTTAATTCATGGAAAATAATTCAGGTCAGTTCTATCTTTTTTCCTACTTCTTTGTCATCTAAACTGGTATTAAGAGTGACAGTAACAAGGCATTGCTTGAAAGATTACTGTTTGTACATTAAAGTTAGATCACCAATGCTCACAGAGATAAATATGGATACTGCTTTAGCCTCTTCAGTTACCTCAAAGTCCTGTTCATAGTCTGATTCTGTTACTAAGGACTGCAGTTTAGGAAAGGATTTAAATTGTGTTTAGAGTTAACAACATCCTGGTCCCCTGTAAATCACTAAGTTAAAGCATGCGTACGTACTTTGCTGAACTCTGCCCGTGAAGGAGTAACTCAGCAAACATGTAATCCCTGCTGAATGCTGCAGAAGTGACAGAAATACCAGGTTACTATTGTACTGCAGAGAAATCACAGATGAAAGTGAAGCAGGTGAGGGAAAAAAACAAAAGATGCACTTCTGTGCTTCTTGGGCAGTGAAACACTGGGGGAAAGGACTACAGTTTTTTTTCTTGTTGGGAACTGCTACTGGATTTCTGGTCAGACCGAGGACTCAAGACACAAAACTGGGTTCAGGGGGTCAAAACTATGTGCTAATACATGGCTGTATTGGAGGCTGGGAAAAGCCTCCAGAAGTCGTTGGGTTTGTCTTTAAATGAACCTGTGCGCTTTGCTCCCCATACACTGAGAACAGTGAGCTGTAATTATCACTTTTGTGTACTTTTAATGGTTAACTATTCTAAGTATTCATGGGTTGTGGTGTCCCCAGCTGATGGTAGCTGGAGATCTTAAGGAGCACTGAGAGAGAGAAAAAAACCCCACACTGAACAAGGATCTGGATTGTGCTTTATGGTTCCTTGTTATCCAAGCATCCTTAAAATTAATTTCTAGTGAAGCTCTCCCCCAAATTAAGATCATTTCAGTCAAATGACCATTTCACACATACACTGTCCCTTCACTGACATTAAGCTGCTTGCTGAGTAGGATTTTACCGCATTATGTATTCCTTGTAAAGGGGGGGAAGCAAAATATCACTCAGTCCAAGCTGAAATATTTGAGTACAGGAAAGAAAGAAGGGGGAAGTGCTGGGAGTTGTGTCAAGCTGCTGGTGGGCGCCTGGCTCACGTTCTAAGACGTGTCCTTGGTGTCTGCAGGGGCAGTGAGTAACCGCAGCCCTTCTTTCCTCCAAGGGCCACCTGAAAGCCTCGCTAAAAGGAGTTCGTCTTCTTACTTAGGCGCCAGCTCCTGACTACCTTTATCACACGGGGGCTGGGACCGATGTCAGCGCAGCCGTCGGGCATCAGCAGAAAGCCCAGCCGCCCGCAGCGAACGAGGATCTCGGTAAGGAACACCTCGAGATCCGCGACGGCGCGTCTGCAGCCAAGCTGACGGTCCAAAACCTCCTTGCGGGGACACAGAGGAGCCGTAAGGACCCGAAGCGGAGGTAAGGCGCTTTTCGGGACGCTCGCTACGCGGGACGCCGAGCTGCCGGCCCCGCGCGCAGCCCCGCTTACCGCACGGCCGGGCCGCCCCTCCCCTCACACGCGCGCACGGCGATCTGCTGAACCGACGCCGCCGCCGACCTGCATCGCGGAGCGCCGCGGCTGCTCCCTGCACGCGGTTATGTAATGCCGCCGGCTGGGAAAACGGAACAAAACAAGACCGCGGGCGGAACGTTAACAGCGAAGCATTCCGAACCCCGGCGCAGAGGCCGCCCTGACAGAGCCGGGCCCGGCCCGGCCCAGCCCCGCCGCCCCAGCCCTGCGGACCCGTAGCGCAGCCCGCCGCCCTCACCTGCCCGCGGACAGCGACCGCGCGGCGCCTCCCGCCCTGCGGGCACCCAGCGGAGGGGGCGGGGCCGCCGCCGCCGCCCCGCCCCGCGCTCTCGCGCCTCGCCTTCCCCGGGCCGTAGTACTACGGCGCCCGCCGTCCGCCGTCTCCCATTGGTTCGGCGGCGCCCACGTGACGCGGGGCGAGCACACGCGCGCGCGCCCCCTTTAAACCGCCTCCTCCTCCTCCCCCTCTTCGCGCCGCGCGCCGTTTCCAAGGCGACCCGGGAGGAAGGGCGGCTGAGAGCGAGCGCGCGCGGCGTTCCCCTCCGCTCTCCCCTCGCGGTGCCGCGCGCCGAGCCCCCGCCGGAGCGGAGCTGAGCTACGCGATGCGGTGCTGCGCGGCGGGCGGCAGGTACGTGCCGTGCTCCGACGCGGCCGTGCGCGACGCTGTGCGCGGCGGGGCCGCCGCCGTGGGTCCCGCGGGGCGGGCGGGCCGGCCGGCTGCGTGCGGAGCGTCCGCGAGGGCGGACGGCGCGCCGGGAGCGGCTCCACGGCGGGGAAAGTTTGGAGGCGGCGCCGCCCCCCGCCAACTTCCCGCGGCGGGATGACCGGCGCCGTCCCGCTGCGCTCAGTCGGGCCGCGCGGGGCCCGGGGCGGCCGAAGGCGTTCCGCCGTGCGCGCAGCGGCGCCGTGGTGCGGGGCAGGGCGAGCTCCGCTCCGCGCTGCGGGCTGCTGGCGCGTTAGGGGCTCCGTAGGCCGCTTCTGCTGTGCGCGGGGCGGCGCGGAGACGCTGTGTGTGAACCGCGAGCGTGCGGGCTGGGAGTTTGTTGTGCGCCGAGTGCCGGGCGAGGGCTCGCCGGGTGTCCGCCGTGGGGTTCCTCGGCTGGTGCTTGCGGCGGGCGGACCTGCAGGTCGTGCGCGAAGCGAGGCGCGCGCCCGAAGCGCCGTAAGAGCCGTAAGCGAGGGCTCGTAGGAGCGGCACGGGCAGCGGCTCGGCGTGCGCGGCGCTGCGCGCTGTACGGGTGATGGGCAGGGAGCTGCGGGCTGCCTCGCGGCCCCAGGGTGGGCGCCTGCTGTGCCGCCGGCTCTGCTCGGCAGCCGCTGCCTGGCGGTGCGGTGCCCGCAGGCTGGGCTCTGCCCGGACCGCGGCGAGCGACCCGCGCACCCTTGGTGTGTCACAAAGCGTTGTTGCCTCTGCGGGGCTCGTGCGGGGTGCCGACGGCCAGCGGTTCTCTGGCGGGTCCGTGCGGGGTGTTTGTAAGCGGGTGGCGGTGGTCGGGAGCACCGCAGGTGTTGGGCTGCAGGTGGCTGTGCAACGAGGCTTTGTGGTTAACGCTCCGCAGCTGGGAGCGGGGGAAACAACCGCGACTTGATGCTGTGAATGAGGTCCGTGCTGTGAGCAGGGAAGGGAAGGAGTGCCTCTCGCTTGTGCGGGGCGCTGGATGAGAAGCGTGTGTGTGCTGCTCCCGACGCGCTGTGCTGCCCAAGAGCACCGTCAGCAGAGGGGCACTGCAAGTGGGGAGCCTGCGTTGCTGAAGCGGCGTGTGCACACTTGTTCCTGGGTGCTTCGGAGCAAAGCAGGGTTCCTGCGGCCCTGTCCTGATCCAGGTGTGAAGCTGCTGTCTGTCCCCTCTTGTGCGTAAGGTGTGTTCTGGCTTGGAAGGCTGGGAAGAGGGCTTAAGCTGTGGGAGAAGTTGGGTGCTGTCAGCGTGCTGTGAGCACACCCTGCACAACAGCAGGCAGTGGGGAGGTATCCCAGGAGTGCACATTGTCAGTGCTGAGTGCGGGCTGGGGCAGTGGGTGAGAGGAAGACCTTGACTCTAGCTGTTTCACAGGAAGGTCAGTAAGAAAATCAAGACGTGAGCTGTGTAAGCTTGCAGTGCAAGTGCCAACAAAAGCTACTGCTCAGCTGAAGTGTTTCCAGACCATGGCTGACTGCAAATGCAGAGCGCAGTGTAACTGTTGTCCCCATCACTGTGTTCTCAAAGGTCAGTTGGGTGTGAGTTCTGAAGGTTCTCTGTGGCAGGCACGAGCAGCTTTTTTGCCTTGTCTCTGCTTGCTCCAGGTGCTGCTGTGCCCTGCCCTAGGTTGGGTCCAGCAGGGGCTCCACAGCCGGGCTGGCCAGCAGCCTGCTGACAGCTCCATCTCCGGCAGGCTGCACGCTGCAGCTGCTGACTCTGCAGCAGTATTGCATCACAGGTTGCTGCTTCTATTGCTCTGTGCTGGAAGTGAGGTTTCAAGCGTGGTTAGGAATGTGGTTTCACTGTAATTAATGTGATTTCCTCCTGACGGGGAGAAAATGGATTGCCCTGTGAGACCCTGGTAAGATTGAAGTTTACCTCTAATTTATTATCAGTATTCATTTAGATTATTGCATTACCTGTCAATAGGACAGTAATGAACTAAATCACGTTACCTAATATAACACCAATCTGCATGCACTCTATACATGCAACAAATGATGTGCTCTCTCTGTATAGTACTCAACTCATCGGCTGGATGCTGTGTTCCATAATGGGCAGTACTTCATCCTTATGAACCCTGCAGAACCACTGTTGCTGTAAGGGAGTGAGCTGGAGTCCTTTTTGCCCTGTATTGTTGTCAAAGTGTCAACGCAGTGCTGTTTGCAGAGCCTTTGTTGCTGGCTCATGCATGGAGAACGAAGTCATGGCCTCCCTCCCGTCTGTCCCTGCAGGTCCTATCTGGATTTTGCACACTGTTAGAGTTGGTGACAGTGGTCCTGGTGGGGGCAATAACACGAGGAGTGAGTCTGTGCTCTGTAGGGTTGGAAAACAGAGAGTGGGCTTCATTGTTGTGTAGTGGGGCAAGCATCATCAGGCCTGCTGAACTTCCAGCTTCAAATGGAGCACAATAAACCTTAGTTCATCACCGTATGGAGTAACTTGTCCTGTGAGTTTGTTTGGCTCCAGAGGCTCCCAGTGGTGAGCTTAAAGCCTTTTTTTTCCCCCAACAAAGTCTTCAATGGGGGCTAAGGCTGAGTGGAGCAGTGGGAGGTTTCCTTCAGTCCGCCTATTGCCTGCAGTTGGGATTTGGCAAGGCAGGTGCTGTGTGTTAGGGTTTAATTACGTGTGGGTGATCCTGTCCGAGTCACTGGTGTTGTGTGAGTGGTGAAAGGCAGGCTCTTGTGAACCCAAAGCAAGAAGGGAGTTTGAATGGTACTTAACTAAGCAGGATAACATGGGTCTGCTTAGTTTTTTATTCAAAACTGTATTTAAAGCATGAATTAAAACTACACTTTAAAACGCTCAGATACTTGGATTGCTAAACCTAAGACCTGTCTGTCAGCAGATGTCTGGCTGAGGGTTGCAGCAGCTTAGTTCTGCCTGTGTGAGCCATCCTGTGCGCTGAATGAGCCAATGATTTGCAGGAAAATTAGTATGCAAACGTAACTGTTAACCTCCATTTGCATTAATCATCTTTTTAAGTCATATGCTGTTCTAAATATGATGCTTCCTAATTTTCCAGAGTTGAACTCTAAACCAAAATAACTGCTTTGCAAATTAGTTTCTGACATGGGACCTCTTCGTATTGTTTGTGTTTTTTAAAAGGATATTGCACGGATGTGAAGGTGAACCACAAGTGGGATTCAAGTCCTCAGCATTGACTGTAATTCATGCAGTTGCCTCCTTGGGTAAGGCGGTGTTATTTTGTGGGTGAGGTTGGTGCTCTGTCCAGGAAAATGAGGGCTCATGTCCAACCCGTTCCCCCATCCCTCTGCTGCTTCGTGTGTCTGCTTCAGCAGCCCTGCCGTGTTTCATGGCCCCTTTTGCTCCTGCTCTGCCCAAAGCACGGGGTATGCGTGGGTTCCGGGTCTGGTGGGTACTTTGAGGGGCTGCCAAATAATTAAGAAAAGCAAGCAGCCATGGGAAAACAGTTCCGTTTTGCTTGAATGGATTGCCATGAGACAGTGTCTGTGCTGTTCAGGGAACTTCAAAGGCTGCCTGCAAACCAGGGAGGTGTCAGAGCTTGTCAAAAAGCTGCGGCTCTCGTGCTTACAGTGACTTAACAGTGTTATGTGGCTGTTAGTAAGGTGTACCTACCAGCTCTTGCCACGAAGATGATGAGAATTTATATAGCAAAACAGCAAAACTCAGGTTTTATTAAAGTGAGTGTGACTTGTGCTGCTGGCTTGTTTTAGTTCTTCCGTACACCCCTATCAAATTTCTCACAGAGAATGCATCACCGTGGAGGGGGTGATCTGAATTTCAAACAGGCTGTCTGATTGTGGACTGCAGGGCTCCTGTGTGTGTGTTAATGAGTGTCACCCAACAGCCCGGATGTGAGCGTGAGGTGTGTGATGTCTCAGCAGTGCGCAGCCCGTAGCTTCTGCTGTGTGAGAGCTGCCTGGGTTTTACAGCCCGTGTCTAATAAATTGTCGCTTTTTATCAGGAGTGATAAAATTAGCTTTGAAACCAGCATTTGAAGAGGGAAGTGAGATATGGGGCACAGTTTGTTTGCTAGCTCATACAAAGGTCTTAAAGGCAACTTGGAAGATTTTTCTTGCCTATATATACTACTTTTTTCTGTTACCAGCCGCTGCTTCTAGCAATACGAATGCTCCTTGTTCTGTTTTCTTTGATTTTTAAGAAGTCAGTCCTGAGCAGGGAGCAGTAACGTAATTCAATAGACACTGTTAGCTTTGGAGGCTGTTATTTCTGGGACCAGTTCAAAGGGCAGGTACTCCTCGGAGACACGATGTGGCTGGCTGGTTTCCTTCGACTGAAAGAGCAACGCAGCACTTAAGTAGCATCCCAGGTTTGCTTTTAAAAGCTTTTGACACATTATCTCTGGGCAAAAAGAAATGTGAAGGAGGCTGTGGAGTGGGCACAGCTGAACCTCTTGGCAGTGCATTGGGAAAAGCCTCTGCTTCCGTGGGGTTGACCCTACATGTAGTGCTGGCTTTGTTCCCTTCCCTGTCGCTTAGGGCCATGTGAGGCAGGTTCTTTTCCCCGTGCTTGTGTGAGGGCCCTTGGTAGGAACACAGCGCTGCTGCATGCAGTGCAGGCATATTGTCTGCCTAGCAAGGGCTGTGCTGGAGCTGATGCTGTCCCCAGCTGCCCCACTCATTGCCCTCACTTCCCACAGTTCTGATCCCAAGGTACAAATAATAAAGAATGTGCTTTCGGGAGGAAGGAGTGTGTGCATGAATTAATGGGTATGCTGCAGAGGTATTTGTTTCCACACTCTCCTTTATTTGTTGTTTTTTTTCTGTCTCGTATTTGCTTCCTTCTTGACCTTTTGGCAAGGGGGAGCATATGGTGATGTGCTGTCCATCTGGTTGTTGCTCACTGTGAACTCACGGTGCAGGCAGACTTGGCCCCAGCTTCATTTCATAGGGAGGTAAAGCTGCTAATAGAGTGACAGCTGAAGTGTTTATTCTGAACTGTAAGGGAACTGAGTGAGAAGTGAATAGAAAGGCCATTCTATGAACACGTTCAGTCTTCTGTCTTAAATACTCGTGCTACTCCTGTATTTAAGGCAAGGGAGAGTGGAACTTCGTTGTGCCCTGGGCTGTTCAAATACAGATGAGACAAGTTCTTTCCCAGGGGATTTACAAGCGAAATAAATTTTCATGAGGGTGGTGTGAATGATGATAGATATGTCTGGGGGGGAAAAAAGCACAGAAACCCCACTTTATTGTGTAGGTAATACTATATATGTGCCACTAAGAATTCTGCTGACGCTGCTCCAACGTAGTACAAGCTTGTAGCAGTCTTTCAAAACACACAACTAAGTTCTTCAGTAGTTACTTTTCTTTTTAAATGATCAGTGCAACGCTGGTGTAAGAATCTGTGTTGATTTGGGGGCATGGGTGCATTCAGCCTGTCCTGTTTGTGGCTATATCAAGGGCTGCTGCTGTAAGGTAAGGAGAAGCTGTCTTACCTTTGTCACTGTGTGCCTACGCACCTTTCTCTTACCACCCAAGTCCAATAACTGACACTAGAGCCATAATCACCACACTTTCTTCTTATCATCTAAAGGAATACTGCTGAGAAATCAGCTAGGCTGTATTCATACCATAAGCGATTACTGAATGCCGTTTATTTTATAAACACAACAGTTAACTTTTGCGTTATCTGTGTCTTTGCTCTGTAGTGTTGGATTTTTTTCCCACACCATCACATGGAAAATCCCGTTTGTTTGCTAACTGGAAGAGGTGATTATAAAAGCAGAACGTAGGTGGGAGGGCCAGACGCTGTAATTTACCTGAAACAACCCCGCTTGCTGTTTAGATCAGGGATCCTCATTTCTGGTAGCTCCATGCCTATTTATTATGTAGGACAGCACTGCGGTGACCCTGCTGTGATGTGAAACTGCTCGCAGGCTGCTAAGAATAGTTTGGGTTTTGGTGGGGGATTGTTGCTCAAGTTCAAGTTCACAGCATTCTTGCATTCTTTAAGGTCTTTGTTCTGCCTTGAACAGAAGTTCAGACAAGCTTTTAATACGGCATTGGTGATTTGGGCTTTTTTTTTTTCCCTGCAAGCGTCAGCTTTTAAAGCTGGAGGTTGTTTTTGAAAAGCTTCTGCCCCGTACTGTGAGATGCTGAAGATCTCTGCTCTGTGTCGTTCTTTCACTTCAAAACTGGGAAGAAATAAAGAAAAGGACATAATCCAGTGATTTACTTCTGATGCCCAAAACAGAACTTCAGAGGCCAGGTAGTTTGTGACAGTGTAGTCGGGCTGTGTAAATGCTTCAGGCTGTGAAGTGAAGTCTTCTCCAATGTATCACTTCAGTATTCAGGTTAAATCCATGATGGATGTGATGGTGACACGCTCATGTTTGTGAACGTTTCCAACAAACTTGGCTCCCTGCTGCTGGTTTTGAAGGTGAATTTATTCCAACCTGCTGTGTTTAGTCTCGTGCCCAGGTTCAGGTATTGCCAGAAAGCAGAGGAATTTTGATGTGTGAGTGAAAGCATTGGAAATACTGGGGAGGCCTGGAGTGCTGGGCTGAGGGCTGCCCCTAGAACAGGAGGGATAGGAACGCAAGGACTCTTACAGTCCCTTGAATATTAAGCTCTGTACTTAGTTTTAATTCTTGTGCATGTGTGATTTCCATTGCATCTTTTTGTGGTTAAATATTCTTCAGCAACTTGTACTCCTCTGAAGTTTGAGAGCTGTGGAATTTCCCTCCTCCATCCTTTGGAGGCTATGTGCTGAACAAGATCACGGCGTCTGCTGTAAGCTTACCTGTGTGTGTTGTTTTGAAGGAACTTCAAGCTGTCTAAAATGATGGCATTCAGAGCTGCTGGTAACCTGCCAATCTGTGAATCTGAAAGAGCTAGATGCAACAAGGGGCAAACAAAGCTAAGGGGTTATTCAGCTGCTTTGCTGGCTTGGCAATGGGGACTGTTCTCACTGAGGAGGTGAGCAGCATCAGCTGGTGGCTGGTTGACATTTCCTGGATCATTTTTACTCATCTGCTGAGAAATGATCCACATCATCATCTGGAAAAGATTGCCGAGTAGCTGTTTGATAGATGGCCTTTATGAAGAGGTTTCCCAGAGTGAAGGTGTGAAATGGGCTTTGTTCTGAATTGCACCTTGCAAGGAGGATTAAGGCTATGGGGCAAATGGACTTCGAAGTGTAGGCTTGTAAACACTCATTTTGTTGAGAGTGGGAGGACTTTGTGCTCTAGTGCCTCTGAGTTTTTGCAGGCTTTAAAAACCACCTTGCAGTGTGTTTGCTTGTTATGTGTTAGCCGTGTGCTACAGGAGCTTTCCCTCCAGGTAATGTCTGGTGTGATGAAATCCTTATCTTGATTATGATGCTGTTGTCATGCAATACGGATTGCTTTATCATAGAACAAAGGTAGGAAAAGAGAAAAACCGAGTTCAAAATGTTGAATTACGTAAAGGAGAGCTTGGTTCTGGAGAAAAACAGGTAGTGGGGCAGTATTTTCCTTCCCAAGGACACCGGCTTTGTTTAAATGGTTTGACAGAGTGCTTAGCAAGCTGAGATAGGCTGCTTCACTGGGTCTGTAAAGCGTGCTGCTGGAGCTGCATTTGGAGAATAATGTAATGCATCAGAAACCTTTAATTATATGTTGTACTCAGCTGTGTCTAGGTCAGAAGATGCTGTATTATCAATAATGTGTTATAGGCATTTCGTAGTAACTTGGATATGCGCTGAATAATTGGTCTTTGTTAAGCAGATGCTGGAATGTTTGCATTCAGAGCCTATGTTTGAAATAAATAGCATATTTAATATCATCTGATATCTAGTTAATGGAACAACTGAATAGATCAGAGTCAAGTAAAAGCCTATACAATGCAAAATATGGACTGTTTTACTACGTCTGTCACACTTTCTTCTCCCTGAATGGTACTAGCAGTTCTGAAAGCATTTCTTGCTTTATCAAATTGAATTTTGTGTGTGTTTGCTTGCAGCAGTGCTTAGGACCACAGAGCCTTTTTAAACGTACTGTATTAAACTAACAACCACCGCCCACCCTGAAGATTAAAACTGCTTAGAAGCTTACCAAGCTGCTTGAGGGGAGAAAGGGAGGAAAACAGTGAAGGAAAGCAAGCTTCTGATTAAGGCAGGCGAATGGGAGTTTGGGGGACAAATGGTCTTTCTGTTACACGTTACCTTATTTTCCTTACCTGTGGAAGAGTTATACTTCTACCTTACAAATAATTTAAGTTTTTTTTTTAATTCTTTGATGATTTTAAAGCTGACTGGGAAGTTTACTGCAATGCCAATAGCTGATAGTTTCTGCACGTGTGTCATGTTGTGATGATCTAAAGTAAGATTGTAAGTTCATCTGTGGGTTGCTGACTGGCTATGCTTATCTGCTTAACAACATCCCCTTATGCTTCAGTGGCCTTTCCCAGAAGGGCTGGGAGACAAGTGGTGGTGGACAGACCTTTTTCCTGAATTTTATCCTGCTGAAAAGTTGAGCATCTCCATCCCATCTCCCCAAGCTGGAGCTTGAAGAAAAAGCAACGAAGTGACAAAATTACTGCCTGAAAAGATAACAGAAGCGATCAAGCGTACTCGAAGTGGTGTGATTTTTATGGTATGAGGTCCAGTGTATTCAGTCAGTCAGCTGCATGTTCTCTATCTCACTGTTCAGCCAGCAAAAGATCAGGCTGCCTTGCGGTGGAGGAGTTGTATTTTCAGTATGAACGATTTCCCTGTTTGAGCTGTGCTCAGCACTTCTTGCCTTCCCTAAGGAGATGGCAGTGATTGTAGCATTTATCATACATAAAGGAATCTGTCCTGTGCGTAGCTGCCAGAACTTATGTGAAAAAAGGGGACAAAGAAGGCAGTGTCCAAACTCGATAACCTTTCAGCCAGCAGCCCTGATGGTAAACCAAGGAAATCTTCCTGAATTCACGCCTGCACCCCATCCTCGACAGCAGCAATAGTGGAGTTGAACAGATCTGGCAGCATGTCTCCAATGGAATCCACTTGCAAAATCTTGTCTGAAATACAGGCCCAGTGGTCTGCGTGTGAAGCTCTTGACCTGCACTGTGAAAACCTGAACCTCTTTGTTGAAACAGCTTCGTGTTCTCTCCAGATACTAAGGTAAAATGCTGTTGCTTGCATTAAAAATGGTTGTTTGAAAACATTATGGAATGGCCAAGAGTTTGAGTGGTTGGTGTTAAGGGAAAATCCTGAACATACTGGTGTTAGTAAGAGCAGAGTTGGTCTGGATTATCTAGAACTGAAGATGAGCACACGCTACATTCTGTCCTCAGCTGAGGGCAAATGTTGCCCTTCTTAGGGGAGAGAAATGGAGCAGACTGAAGTAGCAGAGCGAAGGAAAACACTGGAAATTTGAACTTGGCTTTAGTTCTCTGCGCTTTGTAACTTGTGATGATGGATCAGGGATTCTTCTGAGCTGACAAAACTCGCTGCTTTCTGAGAAATGCTGCAGAAGGGCCTCTGAGGCTTCCCTGCAGGTGCTGATGGATTTGTGCTCATCTGGTAAGCGCACATCTTTGGTAAAAAGGGAGAAGGAAAGAACTTTCTTGTCGAGATCAAAATAAACGATACATGGAGGCATTACTTCTAGAGCAACCTACTATTTATTTCCATGGAAACTACAACAGCTACAAAGAGCGTAACAACACTGTTTTATACAGCAAATTCTCAACTACAAAACAGTTCTTCAACGCAGTCACCACCATGAGCTGCGCATTTTTGGCAGCACTGAACAAGAGCCTGCACACAGCGCTTGTAAACAAGCACACCAACTGAGGTGACCCACTGTTGCTACTCCTGAAATGCACCAACCACCACCTCACTGGGCTCGCATCCTCTGTTTGGTTTCCATAAATGCTTCCAAGTGTTGCTGAATTTCAGTGGGTGCCGTTTTTTCCTCGTGGAGGAATTCAGTTCCACACCTTTGCTCCAGCTGCACTTCCATGGCAGACACCATTCTGACAGTCCCCTCTGCTGCCATCTGTAACGATACTGTTGGCAAGGTTCAGCCTCTCCTGCCACAGCACCAATGTCCTCTGACATCGTGGGCCAACAGAATAGAACAGAGGTGTTAATTCTGCAGCAGCCATTCTCTCCCCCCTAACTGTCCATAACTAGCGTGTGCCCCCTGCCTAAGGGAGATGACAGCCTGTTATCCAAGTGTGGTGTTAATGCTGTTTATTTTAGTGCGTGGAGAAATACATGTTTAAACCAGTTCTTGTATTTTCCCCAAGGTATGGTTTTGCATTTTTATCATCATTTATAACTGAAGTGTTGGAAGGAAGCTTTCAGACGTGAATATATAGTAAATTAAGATCTAGTAACAGTTTGTCTTTGCAGTCCATTTGCCTAGAAAATCCTGCAGGGTGTTTTCTTTACATAAGCAAGTAAGACCTCTTGCTTTCCTTCAGTTTTACACAAGTTTTAATGCTATCCATTGGAGGAAAAAAAAAAAGCAAAAGCCAGGTTAGGGAAATCATTTGCTATCTGAAGTTTTTGTTGCTATCTAGAGACCTGGTGCTGTGGATCTCCATTTGGAGCTTTTGGTAAGGTCATTTTGCTGCAGCAGTGCAGGCTGATTTGTGCTTGATATCAAGTTGTCTTTGAAACAACTTCGTCTCACCAATTAGTTGTGACAATTTCATGCTAACTGTAACAAAGGGAAATATTTAAGGGGGAATATTTTCAGTTGCAAGCATGCTTCTCATCTTTTGAGCGCGCCCTGCAATAGCAGAAGGAATAGAAGCCAGCATACTGCGACTGGTCTACTCCATCAGTTTTCCACAGAGAGCAGTTTGAGAACATCTGGGCTGCAAAGCACACCTCGTGAACTTCCATTGATTGGTTCCTTGGGCTGCCAGCCATCAAGTGTATTTTTAGATACTTACAGCAAATCTTATCGCCTGCTAAAGAATGCCAAATCTGTAGTTCTAGTCAGCTGCCGTTTTTCTGTAGGGAAATTATTGGGGGGTGGGGAAGGATTCTGGTTTACGTGGTTACTTTGCTGCAGTGCTGCAGGCTGCCATTGTGCAGCAGTACCTGAGTTAGCCTTCAACACGCCAGCTGGTGATGGGTATCAAAGTCCGGCTGCGGCAGTGCCAGCTCAGCGTGACCTGCTCTAGTTTCTCTCTAATCCTGAGAGGAAAACTGTTGGCCTGGACACAGTAAGATGGTTCTTTTCCTTCAGTAAACCATCTCTAAAAGCAGAGGGGGTGGGGAGAAGCACATAAGGCGTATTGTTCCATTCTTAATGGCTTAAGCTTTATCGTTCCATTTTACAAGAACAAAGGGATGCATGGTAATTTAATGTAAAGTGAATAGGCTGGCATCTTATCTGGGTAAAAGCTTGATGCGTGCTGCAGTTGCATATCACTATAGCAGAGACACTTTTTGGACTTTTGGAACGTGCACATCCTTGTTGGAAGGAGAAACAGTTCTGCTCTCCACGTGCTGTCTGCCATCTGCAGCTATACGAGTTAGTGGTAAAAGTGCTTCACGAGAGTGCAGCTGCCTCAGCAGGTGTAAACTCCTCATCTTAGGCCTGTAGGAGTCAGAAGTGCTCCGCTCCCAGATGAGGGTGCACGGTGTTTCTGGCTGTTTGTACTGGCAGATGTGTCTTCCAGCCCTTTGGGTGCTGCCTATCACCTCTCTCCGAAGCTCTTTACATTTAGTTTGGCCACCTGTCTGTTGTGTGCTTGATTGGAATTTCTGTATTACCACAGCTGTTAAAGGTGGGTAGTGTGTATTTTAAAAAAATAAATAAATAAAATGACTTGTTTAAAAAATAGATAAATAAAATGACTTGTTAACAGAATATTTTTCAAGAGCGTTTACCATTTTTGATTTGAGACAAATCTTTCCATCCTGAAGCATACAATATTTCTCATGTTGTCAGTTCTTCAGCTTTTCTAAAAGCTCCCATCTTCAGCATCACCAACTATCTCAGGCCCTGTAACCCAAGCTGTGTTTGTAAGCCCTTGAGTGAGTATGTATGTATTCAAAACTGATCTTATTACTGCAAGCGTGGTCTCCGATTAGATTAAAATCCTTTGGAGTAGGGCTTATGTCACTTGGGGGGAAAAAAAACACCTTGTGAAGTACCTAGCGTGTTTCTAAGTAGCATATGAATAATAAAAATATGGGCTAATTTTTCTTGCCCTGACAGAGTGTTCACTTCTAGGATTCTAAAATGGAAGTTCTGATCCTCATCCTGCAGTGGGTGCCTCAGGCAGCTCTCACTGATGGTAGATGCTTGATATCATCTGAAAACTGTCCTGTGTTGTTGTTTTTCCTAATGTTGTAAACCCTGAACAGGTCGTGAACTGTCAGCTGTTAACAATAGTGTACTGAGTGAGAGCCATAATGCTAGGAAGTTAGTTTTATTCATTTGACGGTGTTGTTATTAGAGGCATGAAGAGTAAAACAAGCAGAAGATGCTGCCTCTTTAAGCTCCTGGCTGGTCTTAGCAGCAGGCAGTTTCATTTCTAGTGCTTGTTGTACAGGGTCAAGTGCACTAAATCTCTGACCTGAGGCTAGTGTAATCTTAATTCCTTGCAGATACACTTGTTTTGTTGAAGCTGTATTGACTTTTGCAGTACTACATACTGCTAATTCATCTAAGAATTGAAAACATAATGACATACGTAAAATCTCCAAAAACAAAAGTACTGAAGAACCCCTACCACTAATACTGGGGGCTTTGCTGTCTTTTGGGAAGTGGCATCTTCCACCGATTAAGTACCAGACCAAAAGTCAGAAAGATGAATTCTAATCTCTCTGGCACCAATTTGCTATGTGCTGTTGGCTGTGGAATTGAGTTGGGGAGTGTGCTTTCATTACAGATTCCTTGGATTGTGTGCAAATTGCTGTTGTGGCTGTGTCTGGAGACTGACAACTTATTTAGCAAGCAGTGATTGCCTGGAGAGGTTAGTGCAGTGCTGATGTTAAAATAGTTTTGAAGAATACCTCTTAGAAGTGGTGATGATTCCGTCCTGATGAAGTTGTTTTCTGATATTTTTTTTTTTTCCTTTTAATTTTAATAAAGCTTAGTTGATGAATCTTAACAAAAGTCTGTTAGCAGCTGTAATAGACATCGTTCAGTCCCAAGCAGAAGGCCAATGTCTTAGATTTAAGAGCAAGGATAGGTTTTATTTAACTTAGCATTCATTCAGTGTTTGAGAGTTTATGTTACAGTGTGCATCCCTTGCATAACCACTGCTTGAAAGCATCCTTTTATCTGATCAGTGTATTACACAGAACCTCTTTATTGGATATGGGTCATGAGACTTGAAGTACTAAATCAGATGGTGCTAAAATAGAGCCATAGAGGTGGCAGGAGGGCTGCCGCATTGAGTCACAGAGTTGTGACCAAAGCTCTTCTGGCTGTGCAGTGCTGCGAGAAGCAGGCTGCCCTTGGCTTGGGAACCACAGCCTAGTATGCTGAAGGGGGAAGAGAATTTTCCCATGGGTCAGTATGGTTGGGTTGTGGCCTGTTTTCTTGTATTCAGTTTTAATGAAAATAGTGAGCAAATGAGCCTTTACAAGTACTTCTGCTTTGCTTATTCCCTGAACTGAGTGCCAGGGCAGCAATCTGTTGCACAGACTTGCCAGTTGTACCACATTGTCTCCAGCAGATTGCCATGTGTGAGGTAAGTGTTCGCCCAAAATTATGATATCACCTAAAGTAAGTGTTTGTTACTACTGCTGAATACACAGGAAAAAGCAACTATAACTATGCTTTGGTTCAGAGTGAGTGGCAGTAAATGAGAATAACTGCTCAGCCAGCACATTTCCACAACTTTTTTTTATTCACTGGGAGTGACTTAAAGATATTTAGGGTGCCCTAGGAGTTAGCATATATGATTTATAGTTGAAAGCGTGTGCAGTCTTCATATGCGTTTTTGCATGTGATGTTAGCATCCTGAGCTCAGTTAGAAGTGAGGGGGAAAGTTTGCGGGTTTGGCTGCTAAACCTGGAATTGCTGGCCAGTGAATACGTGCACTGTGAGGGCTGTTCACTCCAGATCATAGCTCTGGCAGGGCTGAGTGTCCTTGCAGTCAGGCTGAGTCCCTCACCATCTGCTTGTGGCAGGAACCTGGCTGATTGTATGTAGTAAGTGCATGCCATTACCTGCTGAGGGACCCAGGGTTGTACAGGTGAATGCATTAACCATATATTAAATTGTTCCTTATGGTATACTTTATAATGTGGTCCAGTCTGTTTGGGTTTGGTGTGGTCAGCAAAGCTTTTTCCTGACCACAAAGAGTACAACTGGTGTGACTGCGTACACTGTGAAAGAACTTGGTTTCTTTTGAAGTGTCAGGCAGGGCATGAAATTAAGATTGCAATCAGCAGTCTGATCCAACAGAGTGAGGTTCATCCTGAAGGCATCAATGGGATGAAATGCTACAGCTATTTGTTGCCCGAAGCCATACTTCAAAGTGTGTGGGAGAAGAGCAATGTATTTCACAAGTGGACTGGCTGTTGTATGGTTGCTTTTAAGATGCATCGTAAAGCCATATTGTCATATAATGTTTTGCCACATCCAGCCTGGCCTTGAATGCCTGCAGGGATGGGGCATCCACAGCCTCCTTGTAGTACACATCTGCTTCCCTGGGGCTATCCAGGTCTCTGCATAGTGACTCTTCACTGCAGTTGTGGGGAGTCAGGAAAGAAAAGAAGTGGAAATGAAATCCAAGAGTTTGGTTTGCTTGTACCTGTAATCAAACATCTTTGAGGCTGAATGGGTGCTCAGTTTGCTTCTACTGATAATAGATCTGTCTTTCTGGGCCTTGGCCAGGTTGGTGTAAAACCCAAGCACGCGAAATTCTGAAATGGGGTTGTGGCACACAAATATAAGCCTGACTGTTTCCTGGGTTTGTGATTCTTAATATTTTAATATTTAAGGGAGATTTAACCTTTTTTTTTCCTCTTGAGAACCATGATTTGTTGTGGCACAAGATACTTCAAGCACTGGGGATGAGTGGGTGTGGAAGGAGCTGTAGAGGTGTGCCAGAGTGCCTTTGTCATGGAGTTTGTCCAGGTTAGCTTCTACCCATGTGCTAACTGAGCCCAGAGCTGTTTAGTTCCTCAGGCTGGAAAACAAACAGGTGTTTTCAGTCCAGTGGAGCTGTTGGTTCTAAGCTCGTTCCCATCAACGTGTGCAGTGACACATAAAGCTCAGTATTAGTTTTTGCTAACCGTGAGCCCAGCAGCAGTGTCAACACTGCATTGGGCCTGAGCTGCTTACATTGTGCTGGGCTGTAAGGAGACCACCTCGCTAAAAGCCACCCCTGGTCTGAGTGGTGTTGCTTTGTATGCATGGCTATGTCCTCACCCTTTTCTCAGATGGAGGTATCTCCGGTGGTGGGATGCAGAAATAGAGCAGGAGGTGTTGAGATGTGCAGTGAAATGGGGTAAGCTGGCAGCCCTGTGCCTAATGCTCACATCTGAGATACCAAGCTTTCTTTTGTGGTTTTCCTTCTTATTAAGCAGGCCCAAACCTTCAAATGCTAGATGAGTTTATAAATACACCTTCTAAATATGTGAGTGGTCTTTTCTTCTGTGTCTGGGCTTGAGAGCCCTATGGCATGTTGGTATAGTTTTGTTTTTTGTTTTTTTTTTTTTTTCCTTAAGTCACCCAGGGAAGCAATAAGGAACAACAGCAAAGAAAATAATTTATTACAGCTAGATGGGGGCAGTGTGTAGCTTGGAGAAAGAGCAATCCTGGAGAGCTAATGCAGAGCAAGAGGCCAAATGACTGCTCTCTACTAAATGAATGTGTGCCTGATGTTAGGGAGCCACTTTGTGCGAGTAGCCCTAGTAGTTACACAGTTATTCCAGGACTTTGAGATGCTTCATTAATTGTTATTTGCTGTGAGCTGTCAAACTGAACAGGCAGGTGGCTGCTTGTGTGGAGCAAAGCCTTTCCATCCTGGTGTCTTCAGATTTAGGCACACTGTGGCTTACTCAAGTAGTTTCTGGGCTTTGTGCTTTTTTTCAGAGAGGCACTGGTAATGGATGTGAACCACTGAATAGAACCACTTCAGCAGTGCCATATGTAGCCCATAGCTATGCAGATGACAATGAGGACCTGTTGGAGCTGTCAGGGCAGCATGGACATGTGTGGAAAGAAAGTCCAAGCTGGAATGCTGACATGTCACAGACCTCTAAGTGGTTTCCTCCTGCCGTCTCCAGTTCCTTGGAGAAGAGATGGTAGAGGAAAGGAGTGCATGTGCTTTGCCATAGCAAACAGAGCACCACCTCCCGTTTGTCTGGAAGTAGCATATGCTGTGCATCTACGAGTGCTGGTCTATCCTGGCAGTATGTATTTGTTTAGTCTTCCTCTACAGGATTTTAATGAGTTCTGAAGTCCAAGTTTGCAGTACTGAAAGCTCAAGATTCAAACAGCGCTCGTAATGTTTTGTGGGGAAGATGATGGTTATGCAAAAGATCCTTTTTCTCTATTTTTTATGGTCTGTCTAAACTTTTCTAGGAAATATGAACTATGCTTACAAATAGTGAGGCGATTTTTAGTTACAGGATTACATGCTTCCTACTCCACCCCCAGCATTCTGCTTAATTTCAGCATACAGGGTGATCCCATAAGGGGGTAGAATTATGGCTGCATGAGCAAGTTCAAATCTGCCATTTCTTGATTTCTGAATGTCTGCTTTGTCCAACTCTAAATACCTTTAGTGTGATGGAGGGTTTTATGTGGGTTTTTCCTTCATTTTTTTTAATGATGTATGTGAAAGTTTGACTGTAGGTCATCGACGAAGATTCAGAATTCAATGTCCCTTTTCCCTGTGACATGAAAAGCTCTGTCTTTTGTACCTGTCTCTTCTGGGTTCTGTATAGGAATCATAGTCATAGTCATAGAATCCTTAGAGTTGAGCTATGACTGGAATTGGGAACCTGCAATGTTAAAACATGCAGCTAATGTACTTGATTTGTAGAGGAAGTTAATTTACTCTGTTTTGTAATGTTCTGCAGTTGTAATCTTTTGATAAATCTCACTCAGTTATTTTTAGAAAATAAAGGAAGTATTATGGATCTACCTATTAGAGCCATGTAAACAAATACTTTCTGAAAATGCTGGCTGGCTGAAAGAGGATTTGGGGGACGGTCTGTTTAATCAATCTTGTATCTTCTATCTCAGTGAACCTCTTCAATTTTGTTCAACATGAAGTAAAGCAAGGGGGTGTTGCTACCTTTCCTGAATTTGGCATTTCCCCTTCAGAAAGAAGAGCAAGCTGCTGGATTTCTAAAGGAAACAATTTGGACATTATGTGACCAGTCGTCATCTTTCTTCTTTCCCTCTCCCTAAATCTGTGAAGCATTTTCAGTTTGGGTGCTTGCTCCAGTTTAATATCACCAATGGCGAGGGCTTGGCACATTATTTTAGGTGTAAGTCTTTCTGATATAAGCTGACTTCAGTATTTCTCCACCACGCCATTTGTTCCCATGGCTGTGGCCATGTGTGCTGCCCTAACCCCCTGCTGCTGACACAACTGTTTTCAGAGCTGTGCTTTTCCCTGCATTGGAGAAGCACTTTTTTTTTAAAGGGAAATCTATTGTTGTTACATGCCATACAACCTTACTGATTGTAAACTTACATAGTAATGTGTGCTGGTTCATTTACAGGTGTGTGACTAGGGGTGCTTACAGCATCATGACAACACTCCGTGGAGAGCATGAGCAAAAGCAATGAGTGAGTGAACACCATGGTCTTGGCTTCAACTGAATTGAAGAGGGTCCAATACAAGTTAGAAGGGACTTTGGTGCAAAAAGCTTCAGTTAGACATCTTCCTTCTTCCTTCTGGTCAATCTTTTTTCTGCTTGCTTCAGGCTTTTTAATTTATTTATTGCTACACTGTGACACAAATTTTGGGGGACTCTTAAAACCAGTGCTAAAAATCATAATTGTTATGCAGATGAGGAGTACAGATTTCTTTTGAAGTTCCTCTTGGGTGGTGTTCTTGTTGCTTTTCTTAAAGGCTTGAAAAATATATATATTCTGAGGCCCCATCTGCAGTACTGCATCCAGGCCTGGGTCCCAGTGCAGGAAGGATGTTGATCTCTTGGTGCGAGTCCAGAGGAGGGCACTACAATGATCAGAGGGCTGGACCAGCTCTCCTGTGAGAACAGGTTGAGGGAACTGGGATTGTTTAGCTTGGAGAGGAGGCTCTGGGGTGACCTCATTGTGGCCTTTCAGTACTTGAAGGGAGTCTATAAACAGGAGGGGGAATGGCTGTTTATGAGGGTGAATAGCGATAGGACAAGGGGGAATGGTTTTAAACTGAGACAGGGCAGGTTTAGCTTGGATGTTAGGAGGAAGTTTTTCACTCAGAGGGTGCTGAGGCAGTGGAACAGGTTGCTAAGGAGGCTGTGGATGCCCCATCCCTGCAGGCATTCGAGGCCAGGCTGGATGTGGCTCTGGGCAGCCTGGGCTGCTTGTTGGCGACCTGCACACAGCAGGGGGTTGGAACTGATGATCATTGTGGTCCTTTTCAACCCAGGCCAGAGCATATGCCTCTGTGCAATTGCTCTGATTTTATGTAAACTCTCAAATTGCTTTATACTTTGGATTGTTTCAGCTGAACTCTGTGTATTAACAAGCTACTGCTACGCTCCAGTGACTAGCAGTGAAAGGTTGATCTAAACATTAACACATTAACCATGGGAGGCTGTGCATTGGGTGCAGGCAGCATCATCAACCTTTGCTCAAGTGCTATAGAGCACGATGCTGCTTTTCAACCTGCGTGATTCTGACAGTAATGCATGAGGAGCGGAACAGCTGCATGCCTGTGCACCACAAATGAGAGGGTAAAAGAAATAATTAAGCAAAAGGTATGTCACAGAAGTGTTGAGATCACTGGTGTGTGTAATATCTGTGCAAAGAACAGGAAGGCAGAAGGGCTGGGGAGGCAAGCAAAGCATTTTTAAGCATTTCAAAGGTCTTGCCTCAAAAAGAACTCAGCGAATTGTGTGCGGCTTCACACAGGGGTGTGAAGAGCTGAGTCAGCTTTGCTGAGTTCTGAACTGCGTATCCACACATTTTTAGTTAGGGAACGAATCTACAAACTCAACTCTACACAGAAAACCGGTTACAGAAATATGCTTCCCATCAGGTTGCATTGCCGTCTTGGCTCACCTCGCTGCTATCCTCGTCATTTAGTTCAGTGACTATTTCTGGGTTTTACAGCACTTCAAAACTTGCACAAGAAACCTTCTGGGGGCAATTCGTTCATTTCTGCTCTATCTCCTCTTGAAATGAATTCTGTTTAGCTTGAGGAACTTTGCTCTTTCTGCAGTCATCTCACCTTGAAAATACTTATGCCACAGAACAAATGGAACTGCTGAATTCTCACAAAATGGGCATTGCTCATAGCTATGTGGGAACTCAGCATGAACCATGTGCTGCCTCGGCCTCAGTTCCAAGAAGTTAGAAGTTAAAATACAAACAAAAAACATAAATGACCGAAAAACAAAGAGAAAGCACAAAACCTATCCTGAAAGTGCCAAAAATCTCCTCCCATGAGATCAAGGTGTGTTTATCTACTAAGCCTTGAGTGGGCTAGGTGCAGAGAGGGCCGCTCGGAAAAGTTTCCACTCTCGGATGGCGGATGGGAATACCCATGGGGTGCCTGCATAACGCTCACATCATTGCCCTTTGCCTGTGCTGTGTCCTGTAGGAATGCAAGTGAGAGATTAAATATGGGGACATTATTTCTTTTCTCTGTTTACTGTTGCCTGTAAACACCCCTAAGTTGCACAGAAATTTCCTGCGGAGCTTGGAGGTGTTGTATGTTCCTATAAAGCAGCTTTAAGGAAGGTAGCAAATAGATGGGATGGAGTTGTTAGATGCTTGTGTGTGGCCTGGAAAGAAGCAGGAGTCCTTGTAGTCTGTTTACATTGCATATACAACACATCGTGTGTTTTTTGAAGGCTTCAATTGTGCTGTCCTCCAGGTGTGCTCAGAAACTGCTTTTTGATCCATTAAATCAAGTACTAAATTAGTAATTCTGGGTGCAGATGACTTTTTATGCTTTCCTTCTGAGGAAAGCTCCATTGAGTCCTTTGGAGACTTGACTCCCTCCTTCTGAGACTTGAAACCCTCCCCGGTTTCTTTCCACATTACTCATCTCACCTCTGTGAGTGCATTATGCCACGGTAGCAATCTGTTCAGTGAGGGCAGGTTGGACTCTGCTCCCAGCAGAGCCCTCAGAGCTATCAGAAGAGCTTGCTGCCCAACCACAAATTGCTCTTGCGCTCTTGGTAGTGAGTGAATGTTTCCCCGTAGAGCTGCCAGCTCCAGTAAGAAGTAGCAGGTCTGGCTTATCGGTGTTGCCACTGGTGTGGCTGAACGGAGAAACAATGTTCTGGATGAGTATGAATGTGCTTCTAGCTTAAAAAAGAAAAGTATAGTTCTTGGGGCAGCAAATGTTTCTTGTTCAAGTGTTTGCAGTGTTGTTGGTCTCCCTTTTGGGACTTCACTTCCCTTAAAATCTTTAGCTAATGCTTTTAAAAATCTGGCTGTACGTTTGTAGTGTTCTTGTTTTTTAAACCCCTCTTTGGGAGAGAGGTGGAGCATTAGCACTGAGCTGTCTCCCAAACAAACAGTGGCTTTTCAACTACATGAAGAAATCTCCCTTTCTACATCTCTCAGAGGCCAGTTTCTCTCAGTTGCACTTATTATCCCCATTTACCTCTTATTCTCCAGGCTTGCAGACATGATTACAGGAGGATTTTCAATTTCCATCTCAGTCTATTAGGGTAGGTACAGAGCACCTTGTGCCTTTACCACTTTCCCAGCCCGTATGCTTACAACAACAAGTTTAGCTAAAATACTTCACTGAAAACATATGTGTTTTTGTGAAAAGCATAGTAAAATCGAAACCCCAAATGGGATGTTAGGGAGCTAACACTGCAAAGCCAGACTTCTAGTGACATTTCAGTTTTATTCTGCTGCTAAGTGGAATGGTTGCTGTTATAAAACTATCATAGCATAAGATATTCTTACTGCATCCTTTCAGTATGTGATTTAAACAGGCTTTTAATTTTAGGCATTTGCTTTAGTATCTTACTGCCTGGGGATTATAATCGATGAAAGACCAAGAATAGAAGGGAAGAGATTCGCATTGCTATCAAACGAGTATTGGATCAAGACTGTGCTATATCTGAGAAAGTATATCTAAAAAGTAGTTGGTTTGTTACTCTGATGCTATAAGTATTTAAAGCTTAAAGAAAAATGGAGTATTTTTTTTTTCTGAAACACGTATGTTTTCTGTTTTAAAGTCAACTGTATTTCTTCTTGTGAATAATTCTTTTTGGCTAGATTGTCTACCTGAGGAAGATTATGATAATCTAGATCCTTTCTTTTTGTATATGCAGGTGTATTATCTGAAAAATCTGAGAATGGATTGACTACATTTTACATTATTACAAGTGTACAGTATGTTAAATAAAGCCTTGGAAATGGCTCTACAATTGATGTAAGTTCAGTTTTGTTATTTGGTATCAAGTGACTACCAGATAATGCAGTTGTTATATATCTCTGTTGCTTGACTGATACTAACAGTTCAGCCTGTTAATGACTCTGGTTTAGTATAAGAATTATTTTTCATCATTGTGAAAATTGCTTGATGTTGGTAATATGCTAGTTTACCAACCAGTGTATTTCTGCTTAAATAAAGAGCATGGTTTTGTATTTTAGTTGCTGGTTTCAATTAGTGAGTTATAATCCTGACAGTAGCTTTACAAAATTTCTTATCATGCAATTTTCTATGAATTTGTATTTTTTATGTGGTATTCTCCAGGTTATATTTTCTAGCTATTAAAACCTATGTACTGATAAGTTTTATTCTCATCTGATTGCTGTTTTCCATTCTGGTTCCCATGCATTGATTCAGGTACACCACAAGATAAGAATTTGCAGTAAGCAAATGTGTCACCTTTTCCAAAAGTTAGTGGACTTCGTTGATCAAAATATTGTCTTGGTAAACAACCTATCCAGAGTGTTGGACAACAAACCCCCAGACTTTGTAGACAAAGCTAGCACTTGTCTCAATATTAAATATTAATTTTTATTTTTTTAAAAAAGAAAGTATTAATTGGCTTTCAATAGCATTTGTGCTCCTGAGTCTCCAAGCTTTCTTTGAAAATCCTCCCTGCCTGATTATTTCTCCAAGTGAACCAGAAATTTAAAGCAAGATGTGTTGTTATGGAAGTATATACATGAGCAGGTCTCTATCTACAGCTTTACACCTCCCATAAACTGGAGGAATCAATCCAGAACAAAATGCCTAGAAAAAGAATCATAAAGGGAAATAAAATAATTAAGTGAACTGATTCACTTCACAAAAATTGTCAGTGCAGCACTTTGGGGTTCTTTTAACTGTTTTAGATAATTTTGTTTTGACTCTTGCAGAAGCCTCATTTTGGATGTCTAGAACATCTGTGCAAAGCAGTTGGAATTAGTTGAACGCGATAACCACTGCTGATTGAGTCGCATCCTCCAACATGACCAGTCCTCAGTAAGTACCATATCAGGATAATTATAACTTATTTTAATTACTGAAGAACAATTCCTGCCTGTTGGAGAATATTGTTGTGATGTCGGAAGGAAAAGTTGCGATTTTGAGAAGGAATGGTGGGATTTTGTCAGTTGTCTAAAGAGTGTGAATTAGCAGAAAAAGCAAGATTAACATCTACATTAAGTTTTGGATGTATACTGACAGCCAGTGGCTATAAATTACTGTGTCTCATTTTCATATCCGTTTGCCGTTTCCCTTCCCTTTCACCAAAACTGTCTGAAAGCTGCTTGCCAACACCAGTCTATTGGTTGGTCTGGTTTTCTTTTCAGTTACATCACAGAATCACAGAATGGTCTGGGTTGGAAGGGACCTCAAGGATCACAAATCTCCAACCCCCCTGCTGCGTGCAGGGCCACCAGCCTCCACATTTAGTGCTACACCAGGCTGCCCAGGGCCCCATCCAGCCTGGACTTGAACATTTCTAGGGATGGACGGGGCATCCACAGCCTCTGTGGGCAGCTGTTCCAGCACCTCACCACTCTCATAGTAAAGAACTTCCCCCTGACATCCAACCTCAATCTTCCCTCCTTCAACTTAAAAACCATTTCCCCTTGTCCTGCAGTTATCTACCCTTTCACATCAGACCCTGCCTATGATGTAGTCTAAGAAACACAAAAGATAAATTCTGTTGTGAGGAGGAAGGCTGCACTCATCCATTTTCCTTTTTTCCCTTGTAATACTAGAAATGGGATCTCTGCATGGTCTTCATGCAAAACTGAATCTGTTTATCTTAGACTTGTAAGGGTAAAGGTTCACAGGTTGTCACTAGAGGTGAAAATCACAGATAAGTTTCTTATTAAAATTAGCTCCTGCCGCTGATTTCACTTGACAGGTAAATATGGTTGTGTTGGAAATGACATGAATCTCAATACTTTCAATCAGTGCTTAGGCAAAGAGTAAAATTAAAATGAGCTTTTGGGTTGTACGTATAGTAGTGTCTCCCTTGACTTTCTGCATGGTGTAATGGTATGACTTGCTGTCAGTCTTCAGTGCCTGATAAAATTATTTCGGGAGTTGAAGGAAAACACCTGAAAGATAATGCAGTAACTGGTTGCAACCAACGTGGGTTTACAAGGGGGAAAGTTCTGTTTATGAACTTAATCTCCATTTATGACAAGGTTACCCACCTGCATGACCAAGGGAAGCCAGCTGATGTAATTTTAGTAAAGCTTTTGATATTCTTACTCACAGTATTGTTCTGGACAAAATGTCCAGCATATATATAGTGAGAAAGGGGGGGAGGGGGAGAAGTGGTAGGTGAAAAAGTGGCTGATAGGTCAGGCTCTGGGGTGTATCAGACCTGGCACTGCCAGCTGAGTAAGGGAAGGGATTGTCCTGCTCTGCTCTGTGCTGTGCAGCTTCATTTCAAGCACTGTGAGCAGGTTTGGGTACCACAATATAAGAAGGACATCAAAATGTTAGACAGCATCCAGAGGAGGACTACAGAGATGGTGAAAGGTCTTTAGGGCAAGATGTGTGTTGCTAAGGTCCCTGTGTTTGCTCAGCCCAGAGCAGAACAGGCTGAGGGGCAGCCTGATGGCAGCTGCAGCTCCTCACAGGGAGCGGAGGGGCAGCGCTGAGCTCTGCTCTGTGACAACGACTGGGCCTGAGGGAATGGTGTGGAGCTGTGTCAGGGGAGGGCAGCTGGGGGCTGAGGAAAGGCTCTGCCCCAGAGGGTGATGGGCATGGAATGGGCTGCCCAGGACAGCGGGCACGGCCTTGAGCTGCTGGAGCCTAAAGAGCGTTTGGATGCTGCTGTTACAGACAGGGTTTGGGTGGTTCTGTGTGGAGCTGGGCATTGGACTTGATAATCCTTGGGGGTCCTTTCCAACTCAGGATATTCTGATTCTGTGATACAGGCACAGCCTTTCTTTGACAAATACTTGAGTTATAAAAGCTTTTTCAGGTTTTTCAAATGACTTTTCTGTGTAATGCTGATAGCGATTAGCTCCTTTAAATCTGGATGAATGTTTTCCATCCAAAAGGGTTAGTCTGATGTTCTGGCTCTAAGCAATAGGTTTTTCTTTCCCTTTCATCTAGAATTCTAGCTTCTTCACTCACATCTTCAGATTTACAAGATACACAAGTTAAGAACTCTGCTAAATAATTCATTTTTTTTCTGGGGGAAAAAAAAAAATAAAAATCCCTGCATATTAGTTTGCTTGAATAGCTGGAATATTTTAACTTCTTTAAAGCAAAGTCACCCGTGCAACTTTTGCAGTCAAATAAGAGATGAGTTGGGTGCTATATGCTTTTTAACTGTATCTCAAAGGAAAAAGACCCTCGTACCTGCTGCTTAAAGCTTCTGAAAACTAGCATGAGATTCCTGAGAAGTGAGTAAAATCCCAGGGATAAATGCCAGAGCAGATGGTTTACACTCTACTCTGAATCATGTGAGGCAAGGAGCTCTCACTGGGAACTGCAAAGGATCAGTCCTTACTGGGACTTCTCATACAAGCTTTCTCCTACAATGAATTCATCCTTAATGTGCAGGAGGGTTTGCTAGCTGACAGAGTTTGAGTTCTAGGTAGTAGAACTAAGGTAGTAGGTCTAAGTAGTAGTACTTTAAATGTGGGGGACATGGCTATAGTCAGATGCTGTTTTTGCTTGCCTGCAGTTCTCATTAATGTTGCTGGAATGGTAGAAAATTACATGTCCAAACTTAGAAGCTGTACAAAAAGCTTTATAGAGGAGTTTATAATTCTTTTAAGTTTTTGTTCTCCTTTCAGAATTATTTTGAAATAACTTGTAACCGAGTAATCTTTTGTGGTTGAATGAAATCAAGTCACCATCTCTCAAAAGCTCTTTGATAGTAGTGATCCACAGCGAGGGGGTCAAAATGCATCCATTAGCTAATGATTTGTATGATAATTAATAAGCTTAACTATCCATCGTTCACTTGTCTCCGTTACAAAGCAGTGAGGTTTTTAGTTGGTGTAGTTGCATGCCTTCTTTCTGTTGTTCTCAACTGCTTTGCACAAATATTTTGCTTTTGGTTTCATACACTGTTTTCACATTTGTTTGTTCATAACACATTTGTTTATATTTAGTGCTTTTGAAGCAGATTGTAACATGCTGTTTTCTTTTATCTGTGAGATTTCTGTTGCTCGATGTGACATCTACTGAAGATGAGTTTGGAGACATTTGATCTGTCCCCCCCTTACCAAGGATACCTCTCTCAATGACCTGGCCTTATAATTTGTTGTCTTCTTAGGGTTCTGCAAAGTTCTTGTCTCCAGCTTATTTTTATTTGCTTGTTTTTTTAATATTTGTTTATATAGATTAAATGTATATATGTGTGTGCCTCTGTAGAGAGAGGATTTTATTTTGCTCATTATGTTTTCAGGCCTGCAATAGAAGGCGGTGTTTCAGAAGTTGAGATAATTTCACAGCAGGTTGAAGAAGAGACCAAAAGCATTGCCCCTGTACAGCTTGTTAATTTTGCTTATCGAGATCTGCCCTTAGCTGCACTTGATCTGTCTGTAGCTGGGTCCCAGCTTTTGTCAAATTTGGACGAGGAGTACCAAAGAGAAGGGTAAGTACAAAGGACAATATTTTATTTTCTAATTTTATGGTACAGGAATTCCTCTGCCTGTATTTATAAATAAATAAAATAAAAACCCTGAGTTGGAAAAGAGCAGCCCATTGACCTCAAACTCATTTCAAAATCACTATCACAGTATGGAAATGACTTTTTCTAATATAACTAATCAGTGCTGGTTTGGGGCTCTTTGAGATTACGTAATTCATAGCTACTATTTGACCCAGTCTGGAAGATTTCTGTCAGATGGGGAAAGGTAGACCAGGTCTCTAGCCTGTCACACGTGCAGAGTGGCCTGATGAACGCTCTTCATTGGTGGTGTTTCAGGATTTCAGGATAACAGAGGGTTAGCTACTGTGATTCTTTTTCATGGTTGTAGATCCCCTCACTGAAAGGTAATGACAGAGCTGTTGGTTCCTGAACAGATCATTGGTTTTCCTAGCATAATTTGTATTGTGTAATTTGCTTATGTTAAAATATTGACTTTGATGCATGCATGTTGTTGCTGTTTTAGAACGACTGCTCTGCTTTGATTGGAATAAAAGATCTTGATCAGTTTATAACATTTGCTGAAACATAATCCAGTGTCAGTTTATGTACAGTTGTTCTACGGAACATAAGTTATCCTTATGCCTGATTCAGGCCTCAAGTGGCTGTAAGAGGACTCTTGTGCTATGGTTTTCATGAAAGTTTTGTGCCAATTTGAAAGCGAAAAGAGGGGAGGCAGTGAGAATGATAAGTGCAGAAAACTTGCCATTGGAGGAAATAGCCTGCTACTGATGGAAATAACTGTTTCCATTTCATATGAAGAGACTTTGGGGAAATTATAAGGGATTTCACAGTGAGGAAGAGAATGGTCTGTTCCATCTCCATGGTATTTAGGACAAGAAGTAAAGAGACATGAATAACAGTAAAGAAGAGAAGAGTGAGGACAGCAGAGTGCTTGGATAGACTACTGGTGTGTGGGAGGAAGTGGGGAGTAGAATTGCAATCATTAGATGTCATTAAGAAGGTGCAGTTATCTGGAATGATGACAATACAGCTTAATATTTCTTCAGACAGAGATTAGGTGAAACATGTGCTTAACCCCTGACTCTGTGGTTGCTATTCCACTGTATATTGCACTGAACATATATATCTCCACTGCCAGTAAGATCTGTCTAAAAACACTTAACAGTAGGTTATACAGAACTCTCAAGATGAAGCCATTAAAAGGCTTAATATAAGCCTCCATAATATTAACAACTGAGTATGTTTTAACCTGTGCTCAGAAATCAGCAGAGACCTGCTTGATCTCTGCTCAGCAGGTATTCTGCGTGCTAGTCAGGAAAGAGTACTGAGGAAAGACTCTTGCCTTTAATTTCTTTCCAAATTAAACTTTGTGACGTCTCCAGAAAGCTGTTGCTCCAAACAAGGGGAAATACATTTCAAGTAGGTTATGTAAGTGTGGTATAACTGTAACACAAAATACTCTGCATAGCAGAAGAGGCACTTGAAAATTAATTTGAGTATGCAGGTGTAACCCTCAGGCTATTTTGGTGCACAGTCGGTACCAGTTTTGTTCAAATATGGATTTTAATAGATTTTTATGATCTGAAACTCCGTTCTTCACTGTGCCAAAGTGCACAGGTCTCTCACTGTGACTGTTTGAAGAGTTTTGTAGTCTAAGTGTAGAAATAGACTTGTTCTTTTCCTCAGCAGAGATCCCTGACTTCACACAGATGACTTTCGTTGCTTTGTCATTCTGAATGGAAATAAGTAGGTGCCATCTAGACTTCCCAGCTGCAGAGGGGATTCTGTGAAGAAAATTCAGACCTTTAGCTTGTATGTCTTAGTGCATTTTGGCTGAATATATTCAGCTATGTCCCAAGGCTGCATTTTCCTCATGAGAATGGCTCCTTCCTTTCAGAAGCACTATTTGCAGTTGCTATCCTGTGAAATTTAAGAGCTGAGCTGAGATGAAGAAGGCTGACAGCCCAAGTGAAAATCTACCCCCATTTCACCTCGTGGCTTGTTTGGGAATGTGTCTGGTTTTATGGACATGTTCTGCTTTCTCTCTCATGGCCTTTTGAGTTGTCTGACTCACTTCTCCACCTGTGTAAGAAGCATCTGTGGAGGATCAGATCACGTTGGTACAGAAACTGCCAGGTACTTCTCCCTCATAGATGAAGAGGATGATGTGGAAAGGTCAGCGCAGGAAGAAATATAAAATGTCTGAGTCCCTGTATTTTCTGCCAGTAGCCGTACTCATAACTGTGAAGCTCTGCATCCCCACTGCTTCTGCACAGGTTGCAAGTGGAGATACTGAAAGACAGTGCAAATGCCACAGAGTACTAAAAGGGGACGGAGGCCTTGCTTTTCCACTCTGTGGCAGTCTGCCTTCATTGCAGACCTCCAGATGTTCACTTCTACTTTTTTTTTTCCCCCCTGAAAATTTCAGGGAAGTTGCCAGTCTGTATGGCCTGCATATGTTCTGTAGGAATCTAATGGTCTAGATCTGTATGTAGACAAACAACGCTTACTGTAATTACAAGGCACTGCAGCAGGGAGGTCTGATGTGTGCCCACTTCTTGGAAGGTTATAATAGGAATATGACAAGGGATTTGGAAAGTAGTGAATTGTTGACGTAAGCTGCATCTGTCTGGGACCTTACTGGGGTTTGCAACACCTTGCTGTCCACAGTATTGTGCCAACCCATTTTAGAAGCTAAGAACTCTTCATCACTAGTAAGCGTCCAGCTCCATGCACAGAGCAACAAGAGAGACATTAGGCTAGAGATGAGTGAGTGGGCAGTAAAGTAGTCTTCTGATGTAATTATTTGGTTATGTGCTCCCCAAGGCTTTCCTTTTAGCTTTCTTTATTTAAGGCCAGATTGCACCAGTCCAAGCAAATTTAACCTAGTTGGTGAAGGATAGTGTGGTGCTAACTAGGGGACTTTTTTGTTGTTTAACTTGATAGGTTGTTTCTCAATACACCTGATATTAATAGGCTACCAGGAACAGGAGGGTAATAGCTCAGCCCACAGACTTGGCATCAGCTAACTACTCCTCTCACTAGAAATGGGGGGGACGGGAGGGAGGGAAAAACAGAAAGAAAGGAAAGTTACGATCTATTTTTTGCCAGAAAGATCATACATAACCTGACACTTACATGGCGTTAAAGATGCAGGAGTAAAAAGTTTTTGTGGAGATTGATGGGGTTTGGCTCTATCATATCAAATTCTCAGAGCAGTCAGTTCCTGTCTCTTAATGCTATTGAAGGAATTAGGTTGAAAGTTTGAGCTATTTTTGTCAGAAATTGTTTACAATACTGGTTCCTGCATTAAACACCAGAGAAAAGAGTGCAGATTTGATGGCACATTATGCTAGTCCCCAAAGAACTCCCATAAGTAGTAAAAGTGTAATTAGGCAATAAGATACCTTTTTCTGCTCCTTCAGAAACCCCTAGACAAACCACAGGCTGTGGCTTCTCCTAATGCACGTTAGGCAAGAATTACTTATTTTCATTCTGTAGAATTCTCAAACAGGGAAAGTCCAAAGATTTACATGTTGGAAGATGAAGTTGGATGAAATACGCGTTGAAGATATTAATTATAAATCATGTGGATGGGTTGGCATTGCCTTCTTTGCATTTAAAAACAGTAAGGTTTTGTGTGGTCTCTGCACATCAATGTGTGAGATAGGAGGGACTGCTGAATCAGGCTTGCTTCCTAGCTGCAGTGAGGCTGATGTGCCTGGTATTAATGAAAGTATGGATCTGTTTTTTCAGAAAGCAAAAACTTCTGGTAAATGCCAGCAATCTGCAACTAAAGCACTTAGATTTTTATGTGACTGTAGCAATCTGTGTTTAGAAAGCTGCACGTTCTCCACCCAGTGGAGCACTGTGAATAAATAGTGGCTTGGTTCTCAGAACCAGTGAGTTCATTACTTACTAGTCCTGCCTGTCTGCCCTGCAGTTAATTTTAGGATATCTTTACTCTGTGCTGCATTCTGTACTTAGACACTGCAGAAACGATTGAGGCATTGACTGGAGACATGTAGATAAGAAATGAGCTCGTGCAAAAAATGTGCCTTGGGTTCCATAATTCCAGAGCGCATAATGCACATTTCTAACAGATAAGGTGATACTTGTGTACCAAAAGCAGCTGCAAAGCAGATGATTTTATTCATGTCTGTCAATTTATGGGAGAATCTATGTCTGCGTAGAAGTGTTTGCATGAAAATGTTTCTCTGAGGAGATTAATCACCCAGAAGCTCAGGAGCTTTTAAAATATTAACATCACCTTTAATTTCTTTTTTTGTCCAATTGAGTGTTCTGTTTTCCAAAAAAATGCCTTCTATTTCTACATTAGTGATCAATAAAAATGATGGAGAACAGTTCGGAAATTGTCTACATGCAGAAAAAGGTGTGTGCTATGAACAAGCAGGGATTGGGACCGGCTCTCCTTCCCATATTTTCTTTAATCTCCAATTAGGAGGTATCACTCATAATAAACTGTAACAGGCTGTACAGCCAGTTGCATGATAGACTGTATTTTGGAGAAGTAACATGCAGTTAGTCAGTGAGCCTGTCTCAGCAAAGATCTGTGTTTGGTGGTGGCTGGGAAGCAAGCAGAGATACGCCAACTTTAAATTATGAAGGTTGCTCTGGAAGTAATGCCTGCTATTTACTTCCAGAAAATACAACAGCTACAAGGAGCATGATAACGCTTTTCAATAGAGCAAGTTCTCAGCTACAAAGTACTATTTTTCAACATAGCTATCCATCGTTAGCTATGCATTTTTGCGTAGTCTAAGATTTGTTTGGTCCCAGGCCAGCTGGAAAGGAAGCAGTCAGCATATCTGAGAAAAGAATGAGATGTGAAGTGATAGACAGGGAAATAAAAAGAAGGAAAGCCAAATATGAATGAAGAATAGAGATACAGAGACTCAGAAGTTAACATTGGCTCATAGGATTCTTTTTCCTATCATTTGAGATTGGTTGAAAGTCTTCCCTCACTGAGGGTATTCACCCATCCTGGAAGAAATGAATGTCTGTTCCTTGAGTCTGTCTTCTGTAATTGTGTTCAGTGAATGCTGTTATTTGTCTTTCATATTCACTTTTTTTTTTTAATTTTTCATCTTTGGGGTTTTTTTACTTACAGCTTCTGCAAGGCTTGAAGGTTTTTTTTTTTAACCAAATGGACTAAATTCCCATTTTTCTTTTGTTTTCTACCTTTTTTGTTTGTTTTTGTTTTTATTTGGCAGCATACTTTAAAATATAGTCTCTTGTGAAGGGTTCTGTGCAGGTCATGCAAATCCTGAAGCATGCATGATGAATGATCATGATCAGGTCAAGGCTAGAGGGGAGGTTTTGAATGTCAAGGCTATTTCCTACAGTTTGCTAATTCTTTGTATTTGTAAAAGTGATTTGTTTAAACTTCCTTTACATGCCAGTCACAGTCTGAATGCAGAGAGATGATGCAAAATCCTATCAGTAAATAGAGGAAGCGAGGCTGTAGTGCTAATTTGTTCTTTGTACAATGCCATATCACTACTGCTGCACATAGATTGTCCAGTTCTAAGACCTGTAGTGCAGCACAAAATGAGTGTACAGTGCTTCAGGATCTGAGAGGTGACCAGTTCTTTGCTGAAGAACACATGAAATGTCAGACTATGTTACAAGGAAGTTCAATGATTTAAAAACTTCTTTTTCTAATATCCTTTTGAGCTTTTCTCTTTGCAAATGTTGTTTTCCAGTGTAGCTTGTTGCTGCATTTATCCTAGAACCTAAATTCCTCCACTTGTGTGTCCATCTTGTATCTTCTATCCGAAACACCAATTGATAGAGGGAGCACCAACAATAAGTGGGGAAAAAAAAATCCACACACACATGTATATCAGTGGTTTTCAAGCTTTTTTGATTTATAGATCTTTTTTTTATCCCCCTCGTTGTGTTTTGTTTTGTTTTTTTTTCAATAGAACTTTTCCTAGCTATCTTTTGTGGCTAGAAATGGAGTGTCACATAGATCTCTGTTTGCAGAGGAGTTTTTTTGTAGAGGGGAAATAATGCAGACCTGACTTACCAGGCTTAACATTGAAATAATTGTCTAAATTGGAGGTGATGTGGCTTGCTGCAACAACTGAAAGATGGACAACTGAAAGATGGATAACCAATAGGATAAAGGAGAAATATGGAAAAGAGAAATATTTAGCTCAAAGACGAGTCCATTAAAAGGTCAGCTAAACTTTGAGCGGCAGTCTAAAAGCTAATGAAATATCAGGATTTTTTAGGAAAGGAATAATGAATAAAACAGAGTCCATACTGTGCCTCTCTGTAAATCCAAGCTATGCCCACATCTTGAGTGTGAGTGTGTAGTACCGACCCCTGTCAGAAAGGATATGGTAGACAAAAAAGAACTGGAAGAGACTTGAGAACAGTGATCTAAGATGTAGAACTACATAGGCTAGGATTCAATCTGGAAAGAAGGTTAATATGAGATTTGAGATTACAAAACTGGTGACAAAGAGTTTAAAATGAGGTTTGACACCTCCCTCCTGAATCCAAGTTCCAGGCGCGTTAACATATTAAAGGCCAGCTGAAAACAAGGAAGAAGTGGTACTTCACCCCAAGGGCAGTAAATGTGTGAAACTACCTGTTAAAGAATGAGAGGCTTCTAATAGCTTTTGTGACCTAACAGGAAATTGGACAAGTCTGTGGAAAAGTGGTTGGGTTTTTTTTGTTTTTTTTTTTTGTTTTTTAAAGCCTTGAAGGTTACTAAGTAGAATCCTTGAACCCACATCTGGCTCAGAAAGTGCTCTAGCTGAAAATATTTCAGTGCTGAGAGAGTTTGAATGGGAACTGAAACATCTGCTCCTACATGCTATTGGAGGCAGGATATCAAGCCATTGTTCCAGTCCAATATGGCTCTACTTATGTTTCTTAAAGGTTGATTATAGGTTTAATGTTAATTTTAGCATAAAATGTAGAAGCCTAATTTTAAAAAGTACCTAATGAGAGGAATCATGTACAAGATAATCACATTGTCTGTGGTAAAAATGGTCTGATACATATACATATGTATACATATATATATGTACACATGTGTGTGTATATATATATATACATATACATATGTGAGGAAGGCAAAAATGAGCTTAGAAAGCATCAGCTAAGGTACTTCAGATAGAGCTGAAAAGCATTGATGTAATTAAACCTATTCCATAATATTATGTACAGTTCATATTGTCTGTGTTCATAGGAGCACTGAAATTGGAGAAGACCTCCAAGATCATCCAGTCCAACCGTCCACCTGTGTTTCCCTCTAAAACATGTCCTTCGGTACATCTAAACAATTTCTGAGCACCTCTAGGGTTGGTGACTCCACCACATCCCTGTGCAGCCCGTTCCACTGCCTGGCCACTCTTCTGGAGACCATCTAACTTCAGTCTCCCCTGCTGCAACTTGAGGCCGTTCCCTCTAGTCTTATCGCTAGTTACGTGAGGGAAGAGGCTGACCCTCACCTTGCCACTGCCTCCCTTCAGGGAGTTGTAGAGGGTGATAAGATCTCCTGTGAGCCTCCTCTTCTCCAGACTAACCAGTCCCAGCTCCCTCAGGTGTTCTCCTCATAGGTCTTGTGCTTTGGACTCCCCTGATGCCCTTTTCTGCACGTGTTCCAGGGCTTCAATGTCTTTCTTGTAGCGAGGGGCCCAAAACTGAACACAGTTGTTGAGGCATGGCCTCACCAGTGCTGAGTCCAGAGGGGTGAGTGCTTCCTGCTCCTGCTAGGTTTGCATTTCTGACAAGCCAGGATGCCAGTGGCCTTCTTGGCCACCTGGGTGCACTGCTGGCTTGTGTTCAGCTGACCACTAACCAGTACCTCCAGCTCCTTTTCCTCTACGCAATCTTACAGCTGCTCTGCCTGAAGCCTATAGTGTTGCCCGGTGTTGTTGTGGCCAAAGTGCAGGACCTGGTACTTGGTCTTGTTAAACTTCATCCCGTTGTCCTCAGCCCAGTGATCCAGCCTGTCCAGATCCCTCTGTAGGGCCTTTCTACCCCCAAACAGATTGACAATTCCTCCCAGCTGCGCTTCTTTGACTAAAATAAATAAGGAAACGTCGCTGTTGTTTATGAATGCATCATGGACAAAATGCCATCAAGGGAAAAGAGCTAATCAGCCAAAGAACAGGACTGACACAAGTACTGGCTGTATTGGATTTGGGCTTAGGATGAAGTCAGGAGGACTTTCTTGCCGTTAGAACACAGAGTTTTGCAGCAGTCCTCTAAGAACTGTAGCTGGCTTAAAAACTGTAAGACTTCTAGTAGAAAAAGGATGAGGCTGCCCTCAGTAGATAAACTGTTCTAAGAGGAAAAGCCTGGGAGGGGGATGCAGAGCTCTATTTGTTCATTACAATTGCTGAAGGCCTCCAGCTGCTATCTGTAGCCTCCTGTGAGGCTCCTGTCTGTTTAGTCTCAGACAGATTTTGTGTTATTGAAACTTTCTGTGTTCCAGTTACTTCCTGAGAATGGCTTTTCTTTTCCTTCTGTTAGTGATTTGGATCTCATCCATCCTTCTGGTTGCTAATCATATCCATCTTGTGAGATGCAAACACTTGCTGCTAAGCCAAGAGGAAAAAAAAAAAGGCAGGGGTAAGGTATAATACAGATTTGGGATATTTGTTTGCTAGATCAGAAATAGAAACAGTGACAGCTGTTAACAGCTTGAACAAATTGTTTGTAGTTGTTCCTTACCAAAGAAATATGTTAAACCTTTCCCAGTTTTGCCTTGTGCTCTTTTTTTTTTTCCAAGCTGTTTATTAATAAAACTAGCAGTGATGATAACAGATTGGTTTTCCACACAGCCATGTGTGAAAGTATCTTTAAAAAGATTTAACCCGGTAAAATTCCACAGTGTACTTAAATTTCTCATAACGCTGCATCACAATCAGCCAATATATTCCTGTTGTAGTGCATTTATTTCATTTAGGCACTGTAAGGTAGGGAGATGATAATCCTACTGAATAGAGGAGCAGTGGCCAGGATTTGGAAGGTAGATTTAAACCCACTCTAGTTCTGGTATGGATTTATTTTTCTCGAATACCAGATTTCTCATCTACTGAATGGATGAGCCCTCATATATCATGAGAAAGAGATAATCTACTAAGACAGTTTAGAGCACTGAAGGAGATGAAGAGATCGTTTATTAGGATCTGGTGTGGTTAATGTGTCCATTTATCTGCATAAAATATATTTCTAGTTGTAGTTCATTTTCTTATTTATGTCCCTTCTTTACAGAAGATGTGTAGGAAAAAGGAAAAAAAAAAACAAAACCAAAACAAGGGAAGATCAGGACTCTGTAATACAGTTGTGTCAAATTAACGTGGTAAATGAACTGAAGTTTCAGCTTCCAAGAAAAAAACTGTCCAGTGCACCATTTTTTAGAGCTCAGTATAAATATTGGTGTCAGTGGATTCAGAGGACTTGAAGATCTGTGAAGAGCTTGTCTACTAGGTGGAGGTGCTATTCACTGCCTGCTCATAGGACACATGTTAAACAGATGCACCTTGCTTTTGTTAATTAAGATAGGAAACTGAAGATAGGTTTCCAGGGCTTAATTTTCAAACACTTTACATACTTGAAATCAATTTATAGGGGTGATATATAGGTGCAAACATGTAGATGATCTGCACTTCACCTCTTAATGTTATTGCTTTTCCAGACGTAAGCTGGTAATTTCATTCAGAAGCATTTTGGAATTGGGAGAATATTGATACTGGATAGATAGAAGAGTAAGTCTGCATTCCACAGTGTTTCTTTAAGTAATGATTAACTGGAATAACGATCATCACGTCTGTAGGTAATGCATGCTGAGTATCACAGGTTATTTAGTGATACACTTGGAGTATTTGAAAATCTTAACTGCGTAGAATTTTAGTGTATTTAGGCCCTCTACTGATCGTTCTGAGAATAGGAAATAAGAAAAGCAACCCTGCAATGCTAAAATGCTGGCAAAGCAGGTCTTTTTGGAAACGGAAAGATAAGATGAGAATAGAACAGAACTAAAACCTGTACTAAATAGACAAGTCTCTAGTGTTATTTTGGGAGGATCTTGGAAAACAAACAAAAGAAATACCAGTTGTGGTAAGAACAGGTTATCCTGTTTTGAGATGGATGCAAACAAAATCCATTTAAAAATGACAAGTTTGCCTAAAGGCCTTATTAGAATGTTCTTTTTTCCTTAGATTAAAAAAAATGTATTTAAAATCCAGTGCCTTCTGTATTTCTTTTTTAGTGCATTATGATTATTTTATGTATTTCTTTTCAGGCAATGGTGGAGGAAAAAACTGGTTTGAATTGCTGCTTCAGGCTGGAATACTTGTATTCTGTAGCACTTTGGGCTAAACCTAAGGGCAAATCCCTTGTCAAATCTTGGAGCTTTTGAGATTCAATTGAGAATGTCTTTTGTGGACAGGTAATCAGGCAGCTCTGAGCACAAGCTGATATGCATTCTCAGTATATCAGATTATATATGCTGTGTTCAGAAAAGGTGCTTGAAAGTGCTGAGTCTCTGAGCACTGCTTAGCATCTCTTCCTCCTCTAAACTCAAAAATAGGAAATGTTTTGTGGTGTTCTTAGGGTTTGATCGTAACATGAATTACTGTGTTTAGAGCTATTTATTTGAAATTATTTGCTATCTTTTCTTATTGTACACCATTGATTTCTATAGATTGACGTTGTAGTTCCTTCAGTGCAATTCCTGCACCACACCCGATGTGCTTCCAGCTTCTTAGAACTGAGCTAGTAAGTGACATCAGGTCTTTATTAACTAATTTTTAGTTACAGTGCTTTGAAAATGCAGTGTCAGGCGAGCATTAGAACTTTCAGAGGTGGGCCAGTGTAGGAACATTACGAAACGCTATGGGGAGAAATGATATGATACAATAAATACTATATCAGTATTAAACTGTGTGAGAATTGTAGAAGGAAAAAAATTATCAGGATGGGCTTTTTATTTCTGAACAGCATGCTACTGTGATTCCTGATAGAAGTATTTTCAAGAGAAAAGGCAGGAAGTTTCAACAACCCGTTTTAAAATGTGTATCTGTATTAGGAAAGCGCTGCTAAAACATTTATTGATTCATCAGCTTCCTTCCAGAGCTCTCATCCTCACAGATGTACTCAGCAGGAATTCTTCCAGTTTTCTCTCCCTGCAATAAACAAGTTTTCTTTTGAAATCCAGCTACTGGTTTTGGTTGGAGCCAAAAGTTCTGACAGCCCTGCAGAGGATGGTGACTGCCAGCTACTTATAGAAGTGGGAACCAGGACAGTAATAGTTTTCTGCGGAGATTTAAAGCTGCTCTAGCAACTGGAACTTGGGTGTTGCAGAGAATGAGCTGCGCTCTTAGCTGGAGGGTGGTTATTAGCTGATGCTGAAACCAATTATAGCAGATTTGGTACTGATCCAAGTGATGTCTTGAATTTCATCACTCCTGAAAGCACACAGTGGAAAACAGGGAGTTGTTGTGGACCGTAATTTCAGCAAGTAGTATTACTTGTTGTTGAAATAATAGCTATGTGTTTGTGTTGTTTGTTTCTTTTTAATTTCTTCTCATGGTTCATTTGAACCTTGGAACTCAGTCTATAGTTGTACTACTAAGCAAACCATCGAGGGCTCTCTGACCCTTAAAACCAGTGGCCTAGCACAGCTCCCTTCACTTTGCCTGATCCTTCTTTTTCCTCCAAAACAAGGTGAGCTCTTTTTAGCCTGGTGCACAAACAGATTGCTGGCTTAGACAAAATAGATGAGCTAGACAGCCCCAGCCAGTTGCTTGACACTTTGGATGTCTACTGTTTGCTGGTGTAGGCTGAGTTATGGAGTGTCTGAACTACTCTTTGGTGCTTTCCCAAATCCTGTTTTTCTTTTCCATAATGTGCAACTGATTGCTGCTTGTCTGATTTGTCTCATACCTGACAAGGGATAAGGTGCAAGACCATAACGTTAAATACCAGATAATCTGTTATAAAACATCATTACCTTCTAACTGAACAGCTGAGCCCTTTTGTGTCTCGGGTACCACAGATAAGTAACTGCAGCATGTACATCAAAATCAAGGTGTGTGAAAAATAGGAAGAAAGTGGAAAAGCATTTTATGATAATCAGTGTTGTCTTACTCGGTCCATTGGAAGACACTGGAGTACCGGTGTACTCGAGAGGGCTGGGGAAACTCATTAAAGCTGAGACACAACTGATCCCCAGGGTGAAGTTTTGCCTGTGTAACAGTTGCAATTAACCATGCTTATTAAAGTGGATCGTGCAGTTGACAAATGCAAACAAGATTTAACACTGTAATCATTTGGAAAATGGCCCAACCTTAGCAAAGAAATCAGTGAGTGATTTTAACAGTCTGCGTGCAGTATTGATGAGTATCCTTAATAGCAGAACTTACTGTTTTGAGTCCACTGCTCTGTAGCTCTCTTCCTTTTTCACTTCTTCTTTTCTTTTCTTTTTTTTCCCCCTCTTAATTTTCTTTTCTTAGATCTAACTGGCTAAAACCGTGCTGTGGGAGACGAGCAGCTGTGTGGCAGGTATTTTTGCTCAGTGCAAGTCTCAACAGTTTCCTGGTAGCCTGTGTAGTGTTGGTGGTGATTCTTCTGACTCTGGAACTCCTAATAGATATAAAGCTTCTCCAGTGTGAGTAGGAGGATTTAATTTTTTTAATTTTTTTATTTTAATGAAATAAGGGCTTAACTTGCTGGGAGGCTTTTGAAGGGGTGGGTTGGAGATTGGTGAGGATTTTTTTTTCCCTACCGTGTGAATGGTTAGTAGGCTAGGCAAGAACTGTGTGTTTGTGGAACCCTGGTATAGTGAAGTCAGTCCCTTCTCTATTTTGCTGACCAAATTGACACAGGACACATTTTCAGAGGATACAAGCTGAGCGTATGTGCAGGTATCTGCATGTTGGTGCCTGAAAAGGTCTGTCCTTTAGGTGAGAAACACTCCATAACAAAGGAGAAAAGTTGTATGTATTGTTAATCTACTTGATACTTGTATACATATGGATAGACAGATATGAAGAACATGCTAAGTTATTTCACAGCATTTCCTTACTTATTTACTTCTAGTGTGACAGGTAGGAATTGAAATTATGGCTTTCTATCTTGTGGCGTGCTGAAATGCTACAGATAATTATTCCACTCTAATATACAGTGACTCCAATAACTGCTTAAGTGGAGTTTTGCTTTATCTGAATTCACTCTACACAGGTTCCACAGTGCAATTTTTCATGTTGATTTTTTTCCTACTACTGTTTTCTTCCCTTTTTTTTTTTTTGGCTTTTGCAATACAAACCTGTTGTGAACATAAATGCCAGCTACATTTTTCCCTCTAACTATTGTAGAGTAGCCTTTAGCACCTCCCTGCAAATATATTGAAATGTCAGTAATGAGGTTCAGACAAGTCCATGAATGCAAGAATGCGCAGCATGAAAGAGTCACAGTCTGGTGTCCTCTATGGCAACTTCAGAGTAGGCAAGCATAGTTTTTATTCTGTCATTCTGCTATTTTCATGATTTTTCTGTTGATATTAGTGAAGTTAGCTTTCAGTGTAAGACTTAAGTATTGTAATAAGATTACTGTAGGGGACTTGATTGATAATTGCAACCATTTTATAAACCCTTCAAGAGGAGTCGGTGACTGAGCTGTCTTTGCTTTTCATTGCCCAAGCTTGCCCCCACCCCTCTTTACAGCCCTGCCTGTCCATGCTGCACACACAGTTACCAGCATGACCATTTCATTACATTTGTTATTTTCAGCAGTCTCTTGGAACTTACCATTTTGATTGGGGAAACCCATAATTTGGACAAACCTGTCGCTTTCAGATGAGTAAGGAATGCGAATTATGGGTATAAGTCCTTAAAAATTGAATGAGGAGCTGCATTTACTGAGGTACTCAGTAGATACTGAGATGTATCTTTATGTTTATATATAGATTTGTCTCTTTGTGTGGGGCCCAAGAGTTTAAAAGCTTTTCTGTTGAAAGTCCTGGAGACTTTCTTCTGGAAGCACCTGCTTTCTTACCATTCATTTTTCCAATAAAGCAGCTATTTTTCAGGGCCCACATCCCTTCTTTGTACCTGGTGCATGTCATACCCTTAAAAACTGCACAGCTTGCACCTTGTATGTGACCTACAGGTGCTTGGTCAGGTCAGGTGATTTTACTGTTAGGCTGCTATCCCTGCCCTGTCTGTGTGGATGCTCTCAGCACCTGAGAGGATGTAGCTCTGTGTTGCTATTTTGCATTACGACTCATCACACTTCTTGCCTTTGGTTAAGCTGAACTCTTTCTATTTTGATTAAAATCAGATGAAGGTTATCTTGATGATGCTTGGTATTGCAGTTGTGTTGTCCAAGGAATGTACATTGCTTACCTTGAAGTGGTAAAGAGCATTTAGGGCATAATCCTGCTTTTTAAAAATATATATAATTTAAATTTATGTTACCTTATTCCATATGAAGCCGAGCAGTGCATTAGGATACATTATGGCAGTTTTGTTAGTAATAACAAATGCTAATCCACATTATAGTTGATAACTATTTAGCAAGTCTTTTTTCTCTTTTAAATGAGATTTTAATGCACTTTGAGTTTTTTGTGGAAAACCATTCCAGGAAAAGTCCATTTTTCTGGCTGTGTGATTTTGGAAGTACCTTTCTCTTTTTTTTTTTTTTTTGCAGTCCTTGGTTGCACTTTTCCCACACACAAAACTGTCAGTATTGGTGATGGAGACCAGGTCTGCAAATGTGTAGGACATGCATTAATAAAATAATGTATTATGTGATGCAAGCATTTGGAACTTGGCAAGTTTCACCCCCTACTCCTGTACTCAGAAAAAAAGGGCCTTGCTGTCCCTTCTCTGTCTTCAGTATTTTTGGGGGAGAGCAAGCCAGGCAGTCATCTTAGTCCTCCTTCTGCAGTGAGCTGCAGCAGATATTTCTGTAGAAGGCATCAGGTCTTCCTGAAAACCATGGAGCTGAAAGGCTGCACGTAATTCTACCTGGTTGCTGGATCAGGGTCCTGTCTGACTGTGTGTGTAGCTGTCCAAGGAAATTGCAGTGATGTCTCTGCATGAATGGGTTCAGGGCTTGCCCAAACAGCACAGGGAGCAGCTGCTGTCTACTCCTGGCAGTAACTTGTTTGTATCTACCAAGAAACCATCACCACCAACAACATCAATCAGAAGTAAGGGCTGGTAGTACAAGCTTCTATAATGGCCACTCACCATTTGTCAGGATGCATTCCTGTCCTCCAGATATGCATCTTGAGTATAAATGAAAAGAGGAAGAGTTGGACTGAAGCTAGCTGCACTTAACTTTTATGCTGAATGGTAGTCTTCATGACTAAAAAGCATCCTGGGTTTGTATTCATGTTGTCCTCATAGCACCAGACAAGCAGAATGTGAAATAAAGTAAAACTATTTGGCTTTTAGCTGGTTTTTTTGTTTGTTTGTTTGATTGATTTTAATGGGTAACAGGTAAAATAAATGTGGGATGCTGTTTTGATAAAAGTAGCAACTGAACAGCTTTTAGATGCTTTGCCTCAAACTGAATCCCAGGGATGTATCCAAGCTGCCAAGGAGTGGGGGATGAGCATCTCTTGGAGAAGAGCCTTCTCTCTTTTTGTAGACCTTTCACTAAGGGGAATCTTTTGGAAGAAACAAATACAGAAAGCCAAAGTATGGCTTAATGATTCAGCTCTTTAACAGAAGCTTCTGGCTTGTAAGACTTTTACGGATTTACTGTCTTACTGGCAATTTGATTGCACGCTGTCTGGCCGTGGATCCAGCACTCTCCTCCATCAGAAATTGATTTTCTTTCAAAATTCTTACTGCTATATATTTTTTGTCCACTAAGGGGCAGCTGGAGCCTTCTATGTCTATTGGCAGCTCTGAAAAACAGCTTACAGGTGGTTTCTATTTCTTGTTCTTTATGCCACCCTATAAAGACAGTGTCTTGGGATAGGTATATATACTGCATTTTCCTATTGTTTCATCTCTAAGTAGTTCTTCTGCTGCACTGCAGAAAACCCTCCATATCAAGTCCCCATGAGCTTCAGCTGTGTAAGTTCCAGCAGCAGCCCATCAATGTTTTTCTTTGTATCTTCAGTTCTTTCTACATTCCTTTCCTCTTCTTTCCGTTGTAATCAGTTTTAACTTTAACATAAGATGCCTGGTTTACTGCACACCATACATGTTCTTGGGAATTAGTTAATTCTGCCATAATCTTGTATTTCTATGCACACAAAGTCATCAGTTAGCTTTAGCTTTGCTGTTACATGACTCTGAAACAACAGGGCTGCACAGAGCATTGTAATCTATCTGCTGTACAAAAGGTAGACTCACTAATGCCCTAAAGAAAGGTTATTTTTCTTTGTTGTTTTAATTTAGAGTGTGTGACCTCCAGAGTAAGAGCTGTCAGTGCTTCGGATACTGGACTCCTTGGGCTTTCAGCAATGAAGGGCACTTTGAACATAGAATTTCAGTGAACTTCTTGAGAAATTCTCTGTTTCAAGACGTTGACTTAACCCCATAAAGACAACTTCTGCTGTAAAGAGAGCCTTAGTTATATGATTAGAAATAGGCTTTAAAGCTCTAGTTTTTAATGACCTGTTCCAGACAGTTACGGGTCTTCTGAGCTTAATTATCAAAGAATGAATACATGGAATAGTTGAAGGGAATAATGGAGCATTGTTTCCTTACAACATTCTAACTGAACTTGCTGGTAGGCAGGATGTAGTCACACATCTTATACTAACACAGTGCATGGAGTGAGAGTGTGCAGCAGTAGCAGACCTAAAACACGTATGTCCTGCTTACCAGCAGTCCGTGTGAATGATCCAATGCAAAGCTGCTGCAGCTGTTAATGTGCTGACCTGGATTAGAGTGAACAGCTGACAGGCCTGGAATTACATGTCCCATTACATCCTGCTGCTTTTCTGCTTTTTCCATTACAAAATTTAGAGAAGAAAGCTTAATCCACATGTAAATTGTAGCAGTACTAATGATATTAAACCCAAGTTGCATTCTGCTACTAAAATGATGCTTCATTGTATTGTGTTAATTGCAGTTTCAAGTGCTTCACAGTTTGCAGGAGTAATTCACTGGATCAGCCTAGTCATCCTGTCTGTTTTCTTTTCAGAGGTATGTATGATCAAAGACTCTCACCACGCACAGAACTGCAAGGTATTTTTATGATGTCACTTGAATTAACAAGAACTTAACACTGGTTTGACTGTGAATAAATGTAACAGAGCGCACTTAAGGAAAGAGAAGGAAAAAAAAAGTCTGACAATTGCTGCTCTTAGCAAACTAAAAGGTCTTGTTTGTATTAGTGCTGTTTGTCAGTTGCCTAGAAGTGGCAAGAAAGACAAATTACAGTTGAACAGCGACAAAAAGAGATAATCATCTCTGGATCACCACAGACATGGATAAGGCCTATTTCATGCATTTTGTCTCACAGAAATCTTACTGGTGTCTCTGGGAATAAGGAATTAATTTGAGATTACAGATCTGATCTTGTAAAAAGATCTGTTTTGAGTGGAATGGTCTCTCATAGTTTATGTGGGAAGTTTAGATGTTCTGGGTTGCTGCATGTAAAAGTAAGAGAATGAAACAAATGGTGAATTTCTTTGCAGATATTTTAATGAATATATCTTTGGAAACTGGAGAATGCTTTAGTTGTGATATAACAGATGACCAAACTGGGATATTCTATTATAGTTTCCAACTTCATTCTAAAGAGAAGTCATTGATATGGAGACATTTAGACTACACCTGAAAATTCCCAAGTTATTAACACTGTTTTTCCAGGTATACTATGATGTATTTGGTTGTCACTAAAAAAAAAAGTGTTTTTTTTTGTCACTTGATGCCAACTAGTGTGTTGGAAGAGAACCCGAGCTTATGTATTTAAATATACACCTAGTTCTGTAGGAGAAAACATCTTTATCCAAAACAAAGTGAAGTTCTTCATTCTGTGGTACATTTTGGTGAAGATTACAAAGATATTATTAAAAAAAAAAAAAAAACAAGGAAAAAAAAACAGGGAGCTGTGATATCTGTAAATGATTGGTAGATTACTTGTGTTGGATTCATACCACATTACACCATTGTTTCTTTCTGTGATTCTATTTAATGAGATTTATTTACATGTATGTCATTTTGTATTTCTACTTTCTATTTCTGCTCATTATGGGGGTTTTCTAGCTAGTATGTCCAGACTGTCTAAGGGCCCTTTCAGAAGGGATTCTCTGATTCCAGGCAGGGGTCTCAGGATGGCTTTGCATCTCAGTCTTCTCTGGTGCTGGAGCTACACAAATGCATATAATTCCTTTGTGCATTTCCCATCATTTGATAGTGACTGTGGATTGCAGATTGCATATAATCTGCCTGAAAAAGAACCTGTAAACCATCAAAAAGTTTTACAGAATCCTTTCTTTGTGCATTGCATATCCTCCTTCCCAAAGGCTCTGGTTTGCTAGATAAAGTCTTTTCCCTGTAAAGAAATACTTTCCCCTCCCCTTGAGAATCCTTCTTTTCTCCTGTGGGAATCAGCACCCTGGAGGTACCTCATGACTGCACTAACATCTCACCTCATCTTTGTTGCTGTCTTGAGCTTGTCTCACAGCAAGTTTTCCTGTGTTCCTTGATTTTTCTTCTGCTGGATGTAGTCTAAAGTTCTGTTCTAATTAGTTTTTACCACTTTCCCCAAAGCTTGATGCTGTGTCTTGTTCTTGTATCCCCCTGTATCTCCTCTGTAGTTCAGTTCACATGCAGGCAGTTTTTGGTAGGCTGCTTGTGGCAGCACAGACACATCCACCAGACCAGTTCTCACCTACATCAAGGCAGAAAGAAAGTTTTAGTCCTAGTGAAACAGTCCTGCACAAATGGACGGACTGGTTTGAAAATGCTCTGTAGTAAAACAGTAACAGAAATACCTCACACAGCCAGAGCTGGATGGCCTGACTCACCATTCTCATTTGAATTTGTGTTCTGGATACGTCCTTTCTTTCTGCATTATGTATTTGAAATTACTTTGCTTTGCTTTCTGTCCTAGCTTTTTGTAAACCTCTTACTACTCCCTTTTTTTGTGTGTCTTTTTTGTTTGTTTTGTTGGGTTGTTTTTTTTTTTTTTTGCTTTTTCTGTCTTTCGAAATATCTTCCTTTGCCTACTTGATTGTGGGTTGGATTTACACCAGTGAAAAATGTGGTCATGAAACAGCCATGTAATGAGCACAAAGGATGGTAGGATTTTTGGATAGTGGTTCATCAGATGCATTTGTAGCTGCTCAGAGTCCTTGACATGGTTAAAGCAACAGAGGTGGACTCCACTCAGTATCTGGATATCCTCAAAGACCTCAGATCTGAAAGAGAATGGAGGTGTAACTTTGCCATTGGGTTTGCTGGAGTTGGTCTTGTGCTGTCGTTCATTAAATGAGCCTTGCACATCTGTTTATGTTGAAATGTGTTTCCTCAGAAAAAAAACAAAGTCTATTTTTTTTCTCACCCAAATCAAAAGCTTTGAATTTCAAGAGATTATGAAAAGATGTAAAAACTGCATATCACAGAAATATATTTTTCATCCATCTTTGTTTTTTGTTCCTTCAGAGGCTTTTTTCCTCCTCAATTCCCGATACCATGAATCAGTTGGCTTTATTTCTTGAGAAGGTTGAGTTATAATGAGTGCATTCTGTGAGTGTTGGTGCCAAGGAATGGTTTCCAGATTTGAGCAGGCTTAATTGATTTGCTTAGATGTAACAGGCAACTGACGCTTCAGATGGCGCTTCTTTCCCCAAACCAAGGACTGAGAGTTTCTGGTGTACAAAAAAGGGTTTTCTCCTTTGCAAGTATCATGTCCCAGTGTTGGGTGTTTATTACTTTTTTCTGTGGTTTGGTTCCCGTTCGTTATAAAGGTAGATATGTCATTCCTCAGAGAGACTCCAAATTAGATGGAAAGAACAAGTAATAGAAACTTCTCAAAAACAACAACACCTTGTTGAAGAATAGGAAACTTCCAGCAGAAAATCTGAATGTTTTGGAAAAGCGTGACTGGTTAAAAGCAAGTGCTGTAAAGACATTGTAAAGTACTTACAGTCTCATCGTGGTGGAGTTAAACAGGCACTGGCTTTCTGCTTGGTTAAGGCGAAGGGGGCAAACATGCCAGCAACTAGCAGCTGCCAGCAGAACATTTGCCAACAAAGTTAAGTAGCTGGGCTTGGAGCATTTTCCAGCTCTCTATAGACTTGTGTTATCGCCGTGAGTCTTAAAGGAATTTATTGCTTTCTGACAATTTTATATTTTCTGTCACTGTCTGTGACTTTTCCAGCATAAATTCAAATGAAGTGCACGTCAGCTCTTCTCGCTTTTTCCCAAGTATTTTGAACAGGATTTGCTAGCAGTGATGATTGTGTACATTTGTCTCTGTTTACATACATCACTATAATTTGTCTGTGCACTGAATGTTACCCAGATGTTAAGACAGAAGAGAAGACTTTGGGGGGAGAACCCCAGTGCCAACAGCAAAGCAAGGCCAGGGTTGCACCCTAATGAGGGCATGTTCAGCCTTGGCAGGAGTTGGCTGAGAAAAGGAAGATGGGGAAAGTCAGAGTATTTTGGTAAATGGATTGGAGTCTGTATTTAACAGCCTTATCGCATTGCCACAAGTCTCTGATTCTGTAGCTTGTTGTTCAGTTCTGTTTTTCTACTAAGACTTCTGAGATGACTTGCGTGCAAGAATCAGGTTCTTTAATGTTGGCTGTTTGCATTGCTCTGTGTGTGCTTTAGTCAGCCAAGCATTCAGCCTTCTGCTAGCTTTCAGCACTTGAGTGTTTCCCAGGGAGAAACCAAGTTTTCTGTGTTTGAAGTTAGGCAGTCACTGCACTGCAACTTTTTTCCTATGTCCAAGAAACAAGTACATCTGGGGTGCTGGTTGATAAAGGGTTTGTTTAATTAGCCCTGGCTTACAAATGTGTTTTTGGTGTAGGAGGAAAAAAATGCCATCTTGTGTGTTAAAAAGAAGTTCTTAGTAGTCACTGATGTTTTACATCTAGCAATTATTGGAAATGATAAAACCTCCCAAGGATGATGTTCCTGTTAATGCTTTATAGAAAACTTCTAGAAGGAAACACATCCCAAATGACAGATCTAGGCAAATCATGTCATTCCCGTACTGATTATTCATTACAGTTCCTGAAGAATTTATTACAGGAATTAGCTGTTTCTTTTGGTAGACTTTTTTGGTCGTGCTTCTACCAACCAAGCAGGAAGGTAAGATAATAGTTCTGAAACTCTCCCACAAGCTGGGACTTATTTTCTGAATGTTTACTTTCATTCACAGAATCACAGAATTATCAAGGTTGGAAAAGACCTAGAAGATCATCCAGTCCAACCATTACCAATACTTCCCAGCTAAATCATATTCCTCAACACAACATCCAAACGTTTCTTGAACACTCCCATGGTCGGTGACTCCACCACCTCCCTGGGCAGTGCATTCCAGTGCCTGACCACCCTTTCCGAGAAGTAATATTTCCTAATGTCCAGCCTGAATCTCCCCTGGCGCAGCTTGAATCCATTCCCTCTAGTTCTATCACTAATTATACGAGAGAAGAGGCTGACCCCTAGCTCACCACAACCTCCATTCAGGAAGTTATAGAGAGCAATGAGGTCTCCCCTGAGCCTCCTCTTTTCCAGGCTGAACAATCCCAGCTCCCTCAGCCGCTCCTCATAAGGCCTGTGCTCCAGGCCCCTCACCAGCTTCATAGCCCTCCTCTGAACACGTTCCAGGGCCTCAATGTCTTTCTTGCAGTGAGGGGCCCAAAACTGAGCACAGTACTCAAGGTGCGGCCACATGCACGTGACTTTTTTCATGGTGCACAAGTGCCCTGCATTGCTGACTGTTTATAGTTTGGCTTCTGTTCAAGGTGATTGATAAGGGGAGATCTAGTTACAAAGATATAGATTTGTATATATTACAATTATAAAGGTAAATGTCAGCTACTATGTTTAAAAAAAAAAAAAAGTTTTTTAGTATACTGTGACATTTCTTTTCTAGCCACTTTTCTTACTTCACAAAAAATAGTTCTGTAGGGGCCTAAGTGATTTAGCTTGAGACACTCCTGAAATGTGAGCCTGCCCATTCCATTTCCAAGAACACATTACTTACATGGTGTGCTCTATCAGTGCTTCATCTGTGCTTTCATCTCTTGATAGCCACAGGCCAACACCTTCTACACTGTGCACTGTGAAGATAGAATTAATGCTAGTGTGATCACGCCAAGAGGGAACTTCTGAAGCAAGGTTGCTTATGACAGATTTTCTGTTCAATCTGCATTTACCCTATGGTAATGTGCTGCATCTCTAGTAAACCATTTCTACTCCTGTAAAGCCCTTTCAAATCATTCCAGAGTTTTTATTATAAAATTTATTTTTCTCCACATTCTAAGAATGACTATTGCAGAACAACAAGTGAACTGCAGTGCAGTACTCATGCAAAGATGCATTTGAACACTCAGTGATACCCTGATAGAGTATTAGTGAGAAAAATGCACTGCATTCATGTTTTCTAAGTATTGCCAAGCTTTTGCAGTTATTTATTGCTATGTGACTACTTGTGCTAATAGATCCACGGTGTTACAGAGCACAGTAAGTCAGGAGTGTTTTGTGCTCTGTGAGGCGAGGTCAGTAGTTATCCTCTTCATTTCAGAACTTTGGTTGAAGAAAAACCCTGGGAGGAGGATGCCTGTGCCCTGGAAGCAGGAGGACGTATCATTTAAAGATGCCAGTGTGTTTCTACATATTCTGCAGGCCGGGGCAGAGCATGTACCAGAACAAGTAATGCAGTATCTCAGGACAGGCACACCAAGAGGTGGCACAAAGAGATTCTTTTTAGTAGTAAATGAGCTGAGGCCTCTGCAGCGTGACCCAAGCCAGAGATTATAAAGAGTGGGTACAAGGTATTCTTTCTGGGCAATGTGTCAATTAATATTTGATGTTACAAGATACATCCTGGAGACAGAAGCTTGATCTTACAGTTTCTGCTGAACTTTTGTGGCAGTGAAAGGAGGGAAACACCCTGCTAAAGACCCTTTTCACCCTCCTCCCTCCACTGTTCAGCTCTTGTGCAATCCCTGCCTCATTTTGAAATGCAAAGTTGTCCTGCTTTGCTGTTAGCTAAGCGTGGTGGGCCAGCATCACCTCCGTGCTGCCTCCTTTGGATTTCTTTATCTTGTGGATGATAACGGCACAGCAAATCACCGGGTAGCAAATGGTGCATTACCAACGCAAGCAGTGAAGTACTTAAAAATACTGAATGTGCTGTGCAGTCAGCTAACAAATGTGGCCAGCTCACACAGACTGAGGGAATGCACGCAGCTGGCTCAGCAGAGGACTTCGCCAGGTTTCCCTGCCAAATTGGGGAGAGAAACTGCCGCATCACAGTTCTTCACGAGCTACACTACAGACACTCAGTGTTGTGCAAGCAACTGTGTCAGCAGTGAACAGTGTCAACTTCAGAAGTGCCTTTCTTTTTGAAAAATATGGTTTATTTTTCTTTAATCTGTCCTTAGTCCATCTAAAATAAGTTCACAGAAGTGTCCAGTCTTTCATTTTTATTAGTGCACTGGGCAGGCTTCTATGTAATAATCTAGCTTTCCTCAGAAAGCAGAAAGTATTTGATATATCTATATCTGTCTTATCAATGTACACACATGTACATATCAACATAAGGACTTTCTAATTAAAAGCTATCTGGTCAAGAAATGTCAAAGCTTTTTTTTTTTCCAGCTTAGAAAAAATATAGAAAACAAAGCTGGCAGTGGCCTTTAACAGAAAAATACTTAGTGATGTCTAATGTTTGCATTCAAACCTATGCACCCCAAATGCAGAACTGTGTGTATGCATTTGTTGCAGTGCTGGAAAATGCCCATGAATCAGTAGAAAACAGTTTGGTGTTTCTCTATTTTTTTTCACATTTTTTTTTTTGTATTTTCTTGTTAGCTCTACATAAGGGAAGAGTTGCAACTATCGTTTTTTTTTCATCTGAATGTTTTAGTTGCTGTACCCTCTAATTCCTTTGATCCACACATGGTGCGTAAAAACTTTGCTTGAATTTTATTTGTATCTCTGGTTTTTTTAGGTTCTGCTACAGATTCTTATTTTTAAGTTCAGTATAGAGAAAGCACACAGTCAAGTGCAGTATGCATTTATTTGGAGGATGCCTGTGGCTGTTTAGAACTGAAATGTAAGTAACACCAGCGCTTTCATTTCAGTGAAGGTATTTACTGTGCTGAACAGGAAAACATGCCTAGAGAAGTCCCAGTTTGCTTGGTTCAGACCCCTCTGGGTAAGAGTTGCAACAGCATCACTGATAACATGGTTTGTGCAGGGAAGGCAGAGAAAGCAAAAGAGGTTGAAGCTGCCAGCGGTCAAGAGTTACAGCAAACCATGGGCATACCACAGCTGTACCACCGGGTGCGAGTGCTGTGAGACTCATGCATCTAAGGTGCTTTTTTGGAGCACCCATTTCCCTCAGAGCACCAAGGCAGAGCTGCCCTATGTGGCTTTTGAAGCTTCTGTGGTGATGCACTTTGTTTTGTTAAAAACAGACACGCTGGTGGATCGTGCCAGTGGATAGCTTCAGGACCTTGCGCAAAACAAATGTTTTTCAAGCTTATCCTCTGCCTTCAACTGTTTGTTCTGAAGATGATGTCTCTCAGGTGGGGAGCAGGGTTTGTTCTGTACTTGTGCTCTCCCTTCCTTTAATTCGCTTGCTCTAATTTTAAGCAGAGATGTTTGTCATCGAGACATTTGTTGTGAGGAAGCCTGGCTTCTAGATGTGGCACCAGGAGCTGTTGCTGTCTGCCAGACAGACTTCCCATCATTGCTGGCTTGTGCTGATTCACACCAGGAGGCTGGAAATGAAAATCTTTGTGCTAGCATCCAGCCCTTAGAACTTCTCAGGCCTGCAAATGTGACAGTAGTGCTTTAAGCACTGCAGTGAGGAATTAAAAAGGCAGAAAAGAAAATCCCAATTTATGTTCCCTCAGCAGTTCCATGTTAAATCACACTTAGAGTTGTGCAACAGTGCTTCTGTTTTCTGTGTGCTTCTGCCCTATCACTGTAAAGAAAAGATCTTTGTGTGCTCCTATCCAAAAGAGGAAAGGTTTTCACCATCAGTCACTGAAACATCTGCAGTGTTCAACCCTCCTTTAGTTGCTCATTGATAGAGTGCTTTATAAATGATGTCTAAGCGCAGAAGAAAATGACCTGGGTGTTTCTGTGCTGTCAGCAGGGTTGCTGTAAAGGCAGCACCACATGCTTTTGGGAAGGCACTGCTTTTCCTCATGCATTTCCCAATGGCTTCCTGCTGTGGACCCCAGGTTAACGGATGTAGCAGGATTTGTGTGCTCTTGAGTAACTCGTACTGTGTGCAGCTTCTCAGTGGAGTGAGGGAGTTCCTTACAGAGGAGCTTGGGGTACTGAGGCTGCAGGAGTACCTTGGTCATACAGCAGCATGTGTACTTACACACCGTGCTCACATCACACCACAGGGCAAATTTGGAGTGGTGAGGGGCTTCACAGAGCTGCCATTGTGTGTTTCTTCTTCCCTATCTAAAACCCCTGTGCATACAGGTTCATAAGGAAATCGTTCCCATACTTCGTCTGTAAAGTACTTTGGAATTAAAATGTTCTTTCCGGAGCAGAGACCAGCAGCATTAGCAGTTCTTGGTGTCTACACAGAGTCGCATCATTTTTTGTAGAGGGAAGAGAGTGCTACACGTGCTCTTCTGGCTAACAGCTCCCTTTCTCAGCTAGAGAATTTGGCTGGCTGACTTTTCTCATTATTTGTGATATGAGACAGGGTTTGAAAGCAGCATATGTCTTACAGCAGTGTCTTCCTCTGCAAAATAAGTCAAGGTTTGGAGTGCCAAGGAAGAGCTCAGTGTGGTCATCCTGGACCAAGTGAGGCAATTGGGCTCATGGGGTTTGGCAAAATAGTACTGTTCTGAAAAATCTAGTATTGGTACACAGGTAATGCTGCTGTATTTGGTGTGAATTCAGAGTTGGTTGGGCTTTGAAGATGTTTGCATTTTTAACGAAGAGGTGATATGTATATTTATGTATGTGTATATATATACATCACAGAGTCATTTAGATTCTTCAGCACAGTTCTTGGCACGGTGACCACTCACACGTGGGCCTGCTGAGCTCTCTGTCACTGGTACTGGTCTTTAATGGAGAAGAAATTGATTCTTCTTCATAAGTCATAGAGCTGCAGTTAGAATCTTCATGCCTGTCATGTCTGCTTTCCTTTTATGTGAATTCAATTTCAATCATCAGATTTATTTTCATTTAATTGTCTCCCATAGGCCAGTTTAAAAGAAAAAAAAAGAGGGAGGGGGAAACAACGCCAGTGGATTTTTAATTGGAATTCACCATTGCTTCATTCTGTGTTCCTTCTTTATTTCTCTTGTCTGGTTAATGATGTTACTTACAGCTGTTTGATTATTGGGGAGGATCGTAAATATCTTCTTCTCTCTTATCCTATGACTTTCTGAGACTTCACAGTAAGGCAAGGACTCTGCAATCAGGACAGGCAAGGGGAAAATAAGAGCTCTTCAAATTGATGAAATACCATCAGTTTGGGGCATGAAGAGAGACAGTGGCTCTTTATTTTCATTAGGAAATAGTAAGCACTAACATATCAAAGATGGCAAGAAATCACAATCTTCTTACATTCCAGCACAACTGAGGGAGTCCAAGAGTGGATCTTTTGAAGGTTTGGGTTGGTTTGGGCTTTTTTGTTTCTTGTGTATTTGTTTGGTTTATTTATTTTGGGGGGGCTTTTTCTGTGATTTGAATCTCATATGTCTAAAAGAAACTTGAGAAGGTTGGAAAGGCTGAACGTTTGAATTTGGAACTTGTTTATGAAGTTTCACTGAGTGATATAGTGGTTGGAAACCAGTACTTTATTCTACTATCCAGAGGTATAGCTATTTCTAGCTCATTATTTAGAAAGGATACAAAATGCCTAGATAAGACAAAAACAAGCCCTTAAATAGGGGAAGGACTAATGTTTATGTAACATTATAATAATATTAATCTTTTTTTTTTCCTAATTTATTTTACTAGACTGTTTTGAGGATTGTGGTCCTTGGCATATGGGATTACATTGAAAACAAAATAGAGGTAAGCAGTCTTACTCTTTGCTCTGATTTCCAGGCAGACCATGTCTTAAGAATATTAAGAACTGCTTTGGGTAGTTTTGTTACAGATCTGGTGCAGATACCTTTTAATTCAGATAAGTAGGCATATTCCTCTCATTGTTTACATGAATATGAAGCTGTATAACGCAGTTTCCTCTTCTATGCACCTCTCAAGGAGTGTGTGATATTTGGAAATATTTTATTACAGGAGGAGGAGAGGATTGTGGAGTTTTTGCTGTGGGTGCCTAAGGATCTTATTGGTAGAGCTATGCTAGTCCAACAGTTGTTATTGCTACCCTGAGATAATGAGCAATACGAGTAAAAAAAATTCATGTGACTTGTGTACATACATTCCTGTAACCAAGCTGAGGTTAGAACTGATTGAAAATTGGTGTATGGTTTTCTGATAGAAAATCCTCATTTGGCAAAAACCCCAAGTTTAACATGAAGTTATTTTCTTTCTTAGATCTGACTTTTGATGAATACAGTTGCCTTTTCTGATCTAATCCACAATGAAACTAGCTTCATACAAGTTCTGAACAGTCCACGTTGTCCAAATCCTTGAAAACTTTGCTGCCCAATAACAGTGAGAGCAGAGAATCTTTCTGCCTGGATGCACAGACATTCCCACACGTTATGTAGTCGGGACATGGCCAAGAGCCATTAAATCACTTTGCACCATCTTTTTCTACTTGCATTCTTGATCTTTTCCTTCAGGCAGTAAGATCTATGGGCAGGAACTTTATTTTGAGGGTGGGGGGGGCAAATAATCATGCCAAAAAGTAAATGATAAATATCAATGATAATGAAGGTCTTCAGCTGTAATAGCATTTAGTCTATTATTTCTACATGGAGATTCTGGCCAGTAGGTCCAAATACTTTTCTCTCTTCCTGCCCTCCCACCAGTTTCTCTCCTCACTTCATAAAATGTGGGTGAAGCACTAAAGAATTCTGTCATGCTGCCTTAAAAGGATGCAGTCTTTGTGGGGCTTGGCCACTTTCATATCCCTTTCAAATACATACCCTAATTTCATTTCTTTTAGGGGAAATCGGAGCCCTTCGTGACCTCAAACAGAAAAGGCAGGGCTTGTGATCCTCAGGATGCGTTTGAAAACGGTCTTTTTTTCTCTAGGTGTTTGATGGTGCTGTTATAATCTTGTCCTTGGCACCAATGGTGGCCTCAACAGTGGCTAATGGCCCCAATAGCCCGTGGGATGCTATCAGCCTTATTATCACACTACGAATATGGAGAGTGAAGAGGATCATTGATGGTGAGTGCTGATTCAGTTTGTGACTCCTAGAATTACCTGACAGGCTGGAAAAACAAACAAAAAAAGTATTAAATACACGAGATGATTGCTTTCCACTGCTCTTCCTTTCGTTCCCCTTCTCTGACGTTTTAGAAGTACCAGTGAGGAGAGAGTTATGGCTCCCATGGAGGAGAGTAGAGCTCAATTTCATGGCTGTTTCTTCTGTTCCGTTTGAGCCTTTATAATTGATTGGTTTAGTTTTTTGGGAGACACTTAAACATCTCCACGCTTTTCAAGTAAATACATCTGACCTGACATGCTTCCTGTCTCTCACCATCAAGCACCATTCCTAATTCTATGAAATAATTGCTTCTAGTATGCTTTTCCAATATTTGCCACACCATCTTCATGTTTGTGCAGCTGTATCTGTCTTGCTTTTCCATTCTGTTTTTGGTACAACTCTCATGTCACGTTCCAGGAGCATTTTGTTATCATGGTAGTTCTGAGCTGAAGGTGCTCTGTGGCACTACTGTGCTGCATGGCACAACTAGGCATCTACTGGTACTGTTTTGCCCAGACCTCTGTGAGGAAACACCATGAGAGATGAGAACTCCATAGCAAGTCAAGGCTGTGGGGACCAGAACCAGTGACTGTGCCTGGAAGCAAGGAGTCGAGCTGTTATTTCTCTGTATGCAGAGTTGAGGAAAGGTCTTGGCCCTGTGACTGAAGTGCCCAAGAAAAGTTCTGGATCATGTGGAGATCTACAAAATGTCAAAAATATCCTTTGTCTGCTGTTACCATCAGGGACTTACGTAGTACCTCCAAGTCTAGGAATTTAATGCTGTGGGCTCTGAGGTTCTTTTCCAAAGGAAGCCATGCTGTTCAGGTTTAGAGGGGAAGGCAGCAGCTCCAAGCAGAAAATCTTACCTAGCAATTCAGGAGATCTGCTGTAAACACTAGGAAATGTCTGTATTAGCAAAAAGCTAGGAAGAGAATGCAGGATGCATTTCAGCTCAGCCAGGCAATTGGAGGTCTGACCAAGCAAAATCTAGACCCTGCTTATGACCTGCATTTTGTGTGTTAGGAATCTTTCCTCAGAAGAAATACTTCAATTCACTTGCTGTAAGTGAAAGTGGTGATTTTTTTTTTTGAATGAAAGTATGTAAAGGATTTCCCTCTGATTTAAAAATAAAAATAAAAAAAGAATCACAGTTGGGTTAATTGGAAGTGCTTGTGTTTTCCAGCATATGTCCTTCCAGTGAAAGTGGAGATGGAGATGATGATTCAGCAGTATGAGAAAGCAAAGGTTATTCAGGATGAACAGCTGGAAAGACTAACCCAGATCTGCCAAGAACAAGGGGTAAAGTTCAATTGTGTTTTTATTTACACATAGCTTGTCATAGAAAATCATACAGTGTATGCAGTTTGCTATAATTGAAGGTTTGAAAAGTATCATTAGGATTTCTGTTGCGAAGTGACAGATTTCAACATTAAAGAAATACTAGCTGTAGCCAGGATATTTTTATGCATGGTATTTGTCAAATAGCAGTTGCCTCTATCTGCTGCTATGCGTGTGTTCTTAAGGTGAGGAAAACAAATGTGAGGAATAGAAAAGGAGTGCTTCCAGTGTTTGATTTATTGAATAAGTGCAGTTTGACATAATGTTCAGAGCATGCAAAATTCATTGCCATTATTGGACACTGCAGCTGTATTAAAGCCTTATTCCTTGGAAAAGTACATGCATTTGCATGAAAGCTAATGAATCTCCCTGCTTTAAATTCAGGACGCTGCTTCCTTTAGGTCAGTCTGAGACTCTTGGCAGACTCAAGATGTTGCACCAGAAACTAGAAGCTTCTAGTGTAGCGTTTTTATTTATTCTTTTTTAGACTCTTCCCAAGACCACAAATATTCAGTGGCTTGGTCTTTTTGAGATAAGGGAAGGTGAAATTTAAAATGGACAGATGTGGAAAAAAATTGTAAAACAGTCATTGTGACAATCAGCCAGGCGTTTTGAGTTACACAGTCTTATTTAAATGAGTTTGTAAGTAACCTGCTTAGGCAAAGTGGAGCATTCAGATGACTACCAAACCACAACAGAACCATCCTTCAACTGACTTAATTCTCATTTTAATTGCTAGGATAACTAGGAGATGTCCAAATAAAGGCTGGAAGTTTCCAGCATCAGTTCCCATTCCCTACTTCTGGCTGGTGTTTTTCAAATACAAAATAAGGGTGAAGTTGGAGTGGGTCAATCCTTCAAAAAAGCTGAAGAGCCTGAATAGATGAGAGGCAACTCATCCTAGTACAGGACAGCTGTGGAACAGGTACCTACCTAATCTGAATCAGGGATTTATGTGCCCATCTCTCTATTAGGAATCTAAAACCCATCAACAGCCCTCTTCATGACAACTTTGTGCAGTGATATTGGTAGATTTGTGCTCCTGTTCTGATCATGAAATGAACAAGAAATGGTATATACCCAGTTTTACAGAGGAGAGAATCTCTTTAGACCAAATGCAATAGGCAAATCAGCAGTTCCTTGAGTCCCACAGCAGTATTTTGTCTGTCAGCCCATTCTATTAGGTTAAAGTTCTTGACAGTCATAAATTTGAAAACATTCAATTTTAGGGACTTTATTATGGAGCTAAATAATACTCCTTCTCCCTAAACAGTTTTCGATGTTGTTCTTTCATAGTCTGAGTGAAGGTAGGTTCGTTATAGCAAACAGGGTTTGGGAGCACTTCTGCCACCCTCCATTCTGCACGCCTGACTTGCAGGACATCGATCCATGGTAGCCCTAACCCAAGTTCTGATGGTTACAGCATAGCTGTATGTCAAGTACAAAGAATTACTGCTTTGGTAGATGAGTAAATTTGTGAAAACAGAGTAGGTTCTCTCCTAGCTTTCAAGTGTCATCAGCTATGGAAAAATATGGACTGTAGAAAAATGACAGCATACTAATCTCTCATGTTTTACTGTCCTGAGTTCCTGCCAAACAAATGTTTCAGCTGTATAATATGAGGTAAATGTACTAATTTGCTGCAGTTAGCAACAGAAGACATTGACACAAGTACTGCATTCTTCGTAAATTAATAGATTCATAATTCAGTCAAGAACAAGTTGTCAGCATTATAATATTCACATTGGCATTGTATGCAGTATCTGGTAGGGAAAAAAGAGTCTCCTAATGGTATTTGCTGTCTAAAATTCTGCCAGGTTTTTGCTTTTTCGTTTGATTACCTGTCCCAGCCTCTTGAAGGATTGCTTGTTCTTGGGATTTGAGTGAGCAAGTCTATGCTTTTGCATCCAGGGGTCGCCTACAGCAGTCTGGCTGCTCTTAAATCTGGAGGTCCAGCAGGTAGGGATTCCAGGCTGCCTTGTCTGTGAGGTACCTACTATCTCCATCACAGGCAAATGAGATAGCAGGGAGCTGCCTAGAGCCTGCAGGGGGCTGACCTGGTGCCTCTAACACAATGCTTTTGTGTTTTGAAGCTGGTACTTAAACCTTGACAGGCAAAAAGCCTTCCTGTCACAAGTGAGGTTTTTAACTTGTATTTGTGAGCTGTGTTGTTTTCCTTATGCTGAGCTGTGTGATTTAAGTCCTTGTTGTGCACGTACGCAAAGGGGAGGAATTTAAGTCGCAAAAGCAGCCTCCATCTGACATTTCTCTCCATGTAGGTTTGTTGAGTGGGCTGTGTCTTGTAATTAACTTAAACGTAGCCAACTGTACATCTTAACAACATGGTCAATTTAAATTGGCTGGAGTTAGCATGGCTAACTGTGCTAGGGGCATTTCCCTCGTCCTCTTTCTGCCAACCTGCCTTTTCTTGTTTACCTGAACAAATGCATGTGAGGAAAGAGATCTGGAGAGTGATTGGGTTATAATTAACGTAATGAATTTGATTGGTTTTGTAGGAATTGTATCTGGAGCCTAGTTCACACCACACTGCAGAATTGGTTCTGTTATCAAAGGTAGAAAATGAGGAAGGGAAGATGAGTGCATAGGAGTGAAAGGAAAGCAAAACCTGTTTGCCAGTTTGTAGTAATTTGTACTAGTAGTGGCTTTTGTGTGCATGTTTGTATTGGGTTTTGTTGTTGGCTTTAATCTCTCTAGTTTTATGTGTTAGCTGTCTATGTTTTTTGGCCAGTGATAGGGCATCACAACTGCAAAGTATTATTCCGTTTCGGAGTGACATTGGAGACATATTCTGCAAGTATGAAAACTCCTTCCAGATGCTGATTTTTGGCTAGCCATACTTCTGAAAAACAAAGTATATTTTATAAATGATAGATGCATGGGCTACAACTTTGGTCTCTGCAGAGCCCTGCTGAAACTGTTTCAATAGTTTGCTGTCTTATTTATTCTGTAGCCAAGAAAGATGTCAAAAAGGAGCGGAGCATGAGGGTGGTTAAGAGAGAAAATACTAAAGGATTTGAGAAACTTTGCCCATCACAGTAACAGGGATTTCTAAAAATGGGTGAGAGATGAGAAAGTCTCACTGCAATCACTACCAAGATATAGAAAGAGTATTTTCCTGATGGTGTTGTTTTATCAGTTTGATAACTAAGTTTTATCAATTTAATTTATTAAATTATGAAGGAAATGTATATATATGCAAAATTTAATTAGCAGTGCAAATTCCAGTTCAAATTTATTTTGAAATCATCTGTAAAAGAACGTCCATTTCTGACAATAAATCTGTTTACCTGATCTTTTCTGTTAAGCTCTCATGTCATTCAGCTGAGTACAGTCCAGCCCAGACTATGTACCACAAAAGCTCCTTTTCTGTCAGCTCTTGTAGCATAAGGTTTTTCATCATCCTCAAAACTGTAAGAACTATGGAAGCTGTAATTTCTTTTCTTTTATCTTGGAATATAATTTGTACATCAGCTGCTAGTTTAATGACAGGGCTATTTAGCTGGTAAAATTACCTATTGGAGAAATAACTTATGTTATCTTTTTGCAATAATTCTAATTCATGTCTAACTACCAGTCATTTTCTTGGTATGTGGAAGGCAGCCAAGGTCATCCCATGGTTCATTCTGCCCATCAATCATTTGTTTGCAAACGTCTCCTGATTTTTATTGTTACCAACAATGACTAAACTAATGGAAGTAAACATTGGATTGCATCCCAATGGCAGATAAATTTCAGGGCAGGGCATTCTATACAGACAGCACTCATAGAATGGAACAAAGTTATTATGCCTGCATTAGACACAAGAACATTTTGACTAAAATGTTCATTGATCTCTCTGAAATTGTCAGTCATCCTCTGCTGCGAAACCATTAAAGGGAAGTTCTATATGACTCACTGCTGTCTGTCCCTTTTTGAGCCTTGTGCATGTGTACAGCATCAGATGGGAGGAGTGGAACTTTTTATACAACCAGCCATATAAAGTGAGCCGTTACATAGAGCTCTAGGTAGGTCTCTATCATTTTACCTGCTTATAAATAATTTCCTAACGTGTTTGGAAGTGAGGAGGCACACAGGCGTGCCCCATAGTTCTTTCTGGTTTGTTTCCTGTCAAAATATTGCTAATTTTGACAACAGCAAGTCAGTTTAAATTTGCAGTTGATTAGCTTTCTCATCTGGCCTGACAACGTAGTTACTTATTCTTACATGAAATGATCTTTATTTCCCTTCATCTTGACAGTGAATACATTTTCACGTAAGCCATGCGGATCACACCTTTATATTGCACATCTCATTTCCATGTAATTATAAAAGTCTACTCCAGCAAGGGTACACATAAAGACAGATTGTTAGTGCGCACACACACACACACACACACACACACACACACACACACAAATCCATCGTTTTAGCATAGTCTTATTTTGCCTGCTCTGAAGAAATTGTGACTTAATTTTCTGCATCCTCCCAAGTCTGGACTTAAGAAATGTAGCCCAGTGCTTGTGAGATTACACCTGGAGTGCTGTGACCAGTGTGGGCTCTGCAATATAAGAAAAGTACTTGAGCCCAATGACAGCAGTGATGCTCAGGGCTGAAGCACACAGTGTAGGATAATAAGCTGCAGGAGCTGGGCTCGTTCAGCCTTAGGAAGAGAAGATGAAGCAGGATCTCACTGCTGCCTTCGGCTCCCTCATGGGCAGTGCAGCCAGGTTCTGCTTGGAGGTGCACAGAGACAAGCTGGAACGTGGAAAATTCCTAGTAAATATAAGAACAAGTATTTGCACTAGGAGGATGGTCAGGTACTGGAGCAAATTGAGAGGAAGGTTGTGGTATACGCGTCCATAGAGATAATTAAAGCTTGACAGCAGAAGCTTGTAGCAGTCTGAGCTAAATGGCCTTGCTTTGAGCAAGATTTTGGACTAGTTGATTCTCAGAGGTCCATCTCAGCCTGAATTATGCTGTGATCTGTGAAGGTTTCAAATATGCTTGTTCCATTGTAAAATATGTTAAGGAGCTCATTAATAAAGGAACCCACGAGAAGCTACCAGGTACATGTAATTAAAGATGATGAATAATATAGGTGTGCTGGTAAATAACATCAGTAGCAGTCTTAAATGGACTAATGCTCAGTTTTTTATTATCTTAATTTGGAAGATAGTTTACCTGAGTCTCCTTGACCTCAGCAGGTGATTTTCCACACAACAAAGCTGTTTGCCCAGGTGCTCAGTGTGATTTACAAAGTTCTGAGCACCCAGCTGATACCTATGAGCAAGTCTTAACTGAAACAGATCAAATCAGATCAATAAGTGCCTATGCTTTTGCCTTTTCCCTTATATATATTTCAAACAGTTAAGCCTTTATAGGTTGCCTCAAAATACAAAACATAACTTCCTCAGTGCAGCTCTCTTGCAGCTGTGTTCATGTAGCCCAGGTCTGTGTTTCAGATAGCTGCATCAGCTCCTGCTGCAAATAGAAATTTCATGTGTTTAGCTTTGGCCCAGAATTCTCAGTTAAAAAGATAATTATATTTTACACCCTCTGCTGATTTATTTAACCTGCCCTGGCCTGTGTGGTATGGAATCAGAGCAATCTCATTAGCTCTTTCATACATTAGAGCTGCCTGAGGTCAGTGTTCAATATAATGTTCAGTAGATATAAGCACCTACCAGGTAATTTGCTCATGCAGTCTTTCATTGAATCATGCCCATAAGGAACACACGCTTCTTTCAGACTTAACCTTTGTTTTGTTGGGTTGCTTTTAGTGGTCAAAACTGCATACCAGCCTCAGCATAACTTGGGATAATTTTTAATAGTTGTGAACAACCAGCACTGAAATGATTTCCTGAGTACGTGCACACCTTTCTTGAGCTAAAAGCTTTTCTGTCTAATTTTTCTTAGATATTTTAATAAACATCCTTTCACTTACTTGAATCAATCTGGATAGCAAGTGGTGATTTTATGAACGTGCTACCTTAGAGTGAGAGTTCTGGTTTGGATTTGTGAGCAGTGTACTGAAATGGGTTTTGGCACTGTCTTATGCTCCGTAATTTGCTAACAGAGTTTTGGTTCTGCATCTCTGTGGAGTGTGTGTGTATATATATTTATATATTTATATGTATGTGTATAGATCACTTGGCAGCAGTTACAGTAAATGTGGGAGTGCAGCAGGCACTGTTATTACAGTGAATACCTCTTCTAACAAGTAAAAACACATCTACATGCACAATAGTTCTTAATTCTGCCTTCTCACTGTTTTAATGGCTACACAGACATCAGGGCAAACGTGAGCCCTGGAAGCTGTCCATCTGAAATACAGCAAAAGAGGGGGAGAGAGCCCTTGTTAATCAGCTGAAGCTGTGCAGTTTGGTAGGCAATGCTGGTTTCTGCTGCTGTCTGACTGAATAGCTGTTGTTATTTGCACGGTGGTGAGGTCCACTTTACTGTGCCTGTGGATTTAATCTTCATGTCTGTGCTTACCAGTCTCCTGTGGATGAGGGAAGCACTGTGTCAGCCAAGGTACCCGTCCTGGATTTCAGCTTCTGGAGCATAACATCAGGAGCAGGTGCATCCCCTGCTGCGGGAGCCACAGGCATGTGTTTCTGCCCTTTAAACATAAGATGGCAGCAAAGCCCCTTCTGTTGTTGATGCTACCAGAGTGGCTGATCACCTGGATAGCGGTGATCATTTTCCCTGTGGATTCCCAGTTTCATTTTCCCCATAGAAATAGTAAGTAAAGAATTGCTTGTACAAAGTGGAATTGCCTAGTGGGGCTGTCACAGGCAGTGCTTACCAAGTGCTGCTTCGTCTGCGTGCCACGCTGAGTGGTTCACAGCTTGTTGGCAAAGCCAAGTAAAAATGTCCAGATTTATGAGGGAGGGTCTGAAAGGGTGTTTATGGTTTCTGTTTCTTTCTAAGACTCAAGAACAGGACCTGAAGTTACCTGGGAAAGGAGTATTTCCCTGCTTACTACTTCCTAGCTGATAGATTAAGACAGAAACCACGGATGGGAGCTGCTGCAGAGATTTCCTTGCAGGGACTGAGGAGCAGAACAGCATTTTGACATCTGTTGATGCTACCTGGCTGCTACTGCCAGTTGACCTTTGATTAAGAGCAGTGAACATTTCACACTGTCTGCATCTGCCAGACCTCTTTCCCCTGCTTTAAGGAGAGAAAGATCGGCTTTTTAGTCTGATCTCTGCAGCAGGTGGTTTGAATGTGATCCAGAAAGCTTAAACTGCCCTTTTGCTCTCTGGATTCCAGTCTCTCACTGGGCCTTCTCATTCCTGTAAGCTCCTTTCTTTATGCTTTGGAAAGCAGTTAGTTTCCAGATAGGGCAATATGAATTCCTTTTTCTTTTTCCTCCTTTCTTTCTAAAGTCTGAGGAAGCTTTGTCTTGTTTCCCCTCAAGCTGCTTACTCAGGTCAGAGGAGTTGCTGGTGCTCTGCAGTGTGCCTGGCATGCATGCTCTATCTCATGTGGACAGCAGTCAAGCAAACTAGGTCTGCTGAAAGTTCCAATGGAATCAGCATCTGAGAAGCAAGAGCCAGACTCAGATTCATTTAGCCTACATGCTGTTACACACTGGTTTTCAAGCATGGAGGTGCTAATTCCATCTCTGTTGTAAACACGGAGTGACAGGTGCAGTGTGGCTTGCTGGAGCAGGCATCACACTCTGATGGCTTCTCAGGCCTTGAACTAAGGGAGGCCAGCAATGCTACACTTTAAATGCCTTAGCCTATTACTTGCCTCATTTGCTGCCCCCCTTCAGATTCTCTATAATTATGCATGACTTTGCACAGCCATACTACTGATCTTAAAAAGAGTTTGGAAAGGAGAAATCTGTTGTAATGTGGCTGTGCTGGATAAGGGGAGGGATGGTGAGATTTTGTAGTGCTTACGTAGAAGTTTGAATTGTCTCTGAGCTTTGGAAAAATGATTTTCCTCCTTGCATTATGGAAGACCTGTGACTGTCAGACATGGGAGAAATATGCTGTGTCTATCCAACTTTTTTGTCATCTTAACTGCATTTGCTTTTTGGACAAATCCTATCCTGACTGCAGAATGTCAATAAGTGCTGTAGCTCCTGTATTTGAGAGGAGTGAACAGAAAAGTGGCAACCTGCCCCAGGGTTTTCTTCATGCTGTGCAGTACAGAAGACTTCAGGCTGGAAGCAGACTGCAGTGTCCCCTTGCCTAAAGTTAGTGTGGGAGGGCCAATTCACAGAAATCCCTGATACAGTCTAGCAGGTTAGAGATGCTTCTCAAGAATGTAAATACCTTACTGCTTATAAAGGATGCTCTTTGTAAAGAGTTCTTTCAGTTTGACAGTTACATCTGTAAGAAGTTGTCCAAAAGCATATCTCCAGGAGGGAAACATGTACAAAATAGAAGACCACATGACATGGTGATTATTTTTTTAGATTATGTGGACAATAATCCAACTCAGCTGAGCTGCAGGATAGCATCAGTAACTTGGGCTCAAATGCTAGCATAGTCACATTGTGTTTGCTGTTAGCAGTCTGTAGTAGTTGACTGGTGAAGTGAATAATAGGTACCAAACTGTGAAATATGGACTTCTAGCCGCATTCGTGTGACATCAGTACATGCTCTTGTTTTTTCTTCTAGTTTGAGATCAGGCAGCTGAGGGCCCACCTTGCTCAGCAAGATTTGGACCTGGCTGCAGAGAGAGAGGCTGCGCTGCAGGTCCCACACGTACTGAACAAGCAGAGCAGCAACAGGTACAAGGTGGTTGCCACTGAAGACTCAGATGATGAAGCCACTGAGACCATCACTGAGCTGCAGTCTCCACGAGGTGAGTGCTGCCTGTGTGCTGCTATCCACGGCACTATTGTTCCCTTTCATGGAGTGACTGAACCTACTGCTTTCCCTCTGCTAGTGAATGTATTCATTTCCCTGAAGGCTTCATTTTCCTATTTTTGCAAAGAAGCTGTATCTGCTCCAAACTGGCAGAAGCTGTTGCGTTTTTGAGCAGATTTTTACTAGAGCCAATGAAATAACTCTGGATGAAAATGACAGCAATATGCCTTCCTAATGTCCTCATGATTGTAACCCTCAAACACTAAAGCAGCAGCAGCCAAATCAGAATTGGCAAAGCAGTAATCAGTCAGAGTTAAAAGTAGGGAAATTGAGAAGAACTGAAAAACAATTTCAGACTTCAGTTGCTTGCAGTTCTGTGGTTAAGAGAGGACTTAAGGCTGTTCTAAATTGATGTCATGTCTCTCAGCTTTTACTCTGTCTGCTCAGAAGCCTGATGCATAAGTCAGCTACTGGTATTCATAGTGTTGTCTTTTTTCTTACTGGTTTTAAAAGTATCAGGTTAAATGTATTAGGCCAGATTACCCTTGCCTGTAAATCTATTGGCAGGACAGATTGCCTACATTAGGAGTTAATTTGGATGGTTTTTTATCTTTTTTTTTTTGGCAGTCATCACCCAAGTCTGGTGCCTGCTGGGAGATGCTCAAGTTCTTGTGTTCAGTAAATGTTTAGATGTTGTACTAAGGGACGTGGTTTAGCGGGGAAATGGTAGTGGTAGTTGGACTGGATGATCTTGGGGGTCTTTTCCAACACTGGTGATTCTGTGATTCTAAGTGTTATGTGTATGGATTAGAAATGTAAGCATAAATGGATAACTGCAGATGTGCAAATCCACAGAAACCTGCGTATCATATTTTATTCTGTGTTCTGTGTAATACTTTGTGAATTGATGGAAACAAGATTATCTCTCTTCTACTAGTTCCAGCCATCCTGCTGACTGCACCACATCCCAGCTTGCCTTCCAGGTGGTGCGGCTGCCCACACACCAGCTGTGAAGCTTGCCTTGGTTGGAGGCTTACGCTCTCACTAAGTGGTTTACAGCTGCCAGTGCTGGACAGCTCAGCTGTGTTTAGACTGGGGGGCTGCAGTGCAGGGAAAGGAGCTTTTGCACACTGTAGGCATCTCCTGTGCCTGTGCTGAGGAACAGGCCTGTGGGTTGTCTTTTAGGTGAGATGTGTGGTTCAGGGGAATACTAACAACTATATTTACCTACACCCTTTTTTTCATTGTCCCTGAAGTGCTAGACCAGAAGGCTTTATTGGACAGGATGTAGCTTCTCTACCCATGTTTCCCAGTGCTCATGGTGAGGGAGAGAATGTGCCACTATCTCACTGATGATTAATGTAATATTTCATGTAGTAATTTTTTTATCATAATGATACCCAAGCCTTCCGTGAATGTCCCAGTTTTTTTGTTTCAGTGGATGAGCAGTGTGTGAATACGCCTGGAATTAAAGGTTTAGTTGGTACCTTTATTTGGTTTAAGGCATAGAAATATTTTAATCAAAATATTTATTTTAATCAACAGCCATAGGAGAAAAAACTTACCAGAGTCTTTCAAACTATTTTTTTTTCCATTCTCTACACAGTAATGGAAGTGTGTGGAAATTGCTTCTGTTTTGTCCTCTGTAGTAATGTCTGAGCACTAGCCACAATTCTGTCATTAATTATTCCTGATTTGAAATTGTATTTAAAAGCAGGCAGTTGAGCAGACTGTCCCCTAAAATGCATTTCCCCCTTTTTTGTAGGATTTCAGAGGTTTCCCCAGTGGATATATTATAATTTATGCATGTGTTTCTTGAGGGTTACATTTGGAACTGGAGAGTGTTGTGCACAATTAGGAGACTTGCTGAAATTGCAGTGCTGTGGAGATTTATCTGATTATTTTTTTTCTGTCCAAAGCATTAGTTCCAGATTAGTTCCAAGTACTCATGGTTAGTTTCTCACTCTAAAATGCTGGCTACATGTGCAACAAAGTAGGCACATAAACTTGTTTCTGTATTGTTAGGTTACATGATTAATCAGAGCAAGTCATGCTTTTCACTGGGGAAAAAAAATGCATCCAGCAAATAAGAAAGCATGCACTACTTCACATGTGAAGTAAGGTGCAGTTATCTTATGTTTAAACATTCAAACTGAGAATGTAGAATTAATTTTTGGTTCCCAGAAGTCAACTGAAAACACAAGGAAATATTTTTGTGTGTGTATCATACCATATATTACATACAAAGCTTTTGCAGATGAATTCTTATGAGCTAAGTTTAACAAGCTGAGTTTAGGTGTCTCCATGTTTTACAATTGAACAGAAAGAATGTCCTATGGCCTTATAGCAAGGGACAGCCACCTGTGATGGTCTGCTATTATGGTGGAGTACTGACAACGGGGACCAAGATCAAACTGCGTGAGAAACCACACTCCCAGCAATGATATTCAGTGCTTTAATCCACAATCCAGAGAACAGTCAACTGAGGCAGAGGATTCTGCATGTAGTTGTCTGCATTATTTTGCAGAGAAAAGAAATAATAACGTGACACATCCATTACACAAGGCTATTGTAGCAATGCTGACTTAGAAATTGCTTCTGTGTAAGCTACAGGACTTCTAAACCTTAGCCAACAGCTTGATAAGGCAGTTACCCCAGAAAATCTCTTCCAACTCGGGTTATCCTGTGATTCTGGTCCAGCCCTGCCTGGTTCTTTTACCTCCTCACCTCAATTGGGTCGTTGCTCTCTAGTAACGTGCTGGCTGTTGTAGCAGTAGCTTTCACTGGTACCACTTTGGCATCCTGTAAGTATTTATAACCATGGCCAATTTTCACCAACACACACACTGGATAACCTGGATGTGATACACCACATAGAGAAAGAGCATGTCTTCAGCGCAAGGGTCCTTCATTTGCACAGCATGGAATGGGTGTGTGGATGATGTAGGATCTCCTATGGTCAGGGCTTTCCCTCCACTTCTACCTGGAACTGTAAGCCTCCAGTGTTTTCACCTCTACTTTTTAGGTCAAGGGTTATGTATTGCAAGTTACCCTCTCTTATCAGACCACAGTAGGAATTCCACTTTAACATCCACTTTAACTGTGTATTTTTTTCCTTCTTTAATACTCTAAAGAGACTACTGCAGTTAGTCATTCTGTGGGCCACATGGCATTTGTGAGCTTTGAGAAACATCTGCAATTGCCTATTGCAGTTTGAGGAGAAGTAAGGGACCAGTTTGCTAATACTGCTAAAAGAAAAGCTGCAATTCAAAGTCAGAATTCAGCTGTCAAGCAAAACAGGCTCAGGAGAGGCTCTTTTCTGCTCTGGCACAACATGAGCCTTACACACAACACCTGAGGGTAGGGTATGGCATGGAATGTATACGTTTGTGCCAAACTTAACTTTGTCAGCCTTCAAAAAAAAATGGCCATCTTTGGAGAGCTCTGGATTCTGCCAAACCAGCAAGCTTTAGTTGGCTGGAGAACATACTGCAGGCAAAAATGGGATATTCTATCTCAAACTAATCTTATTTCCCCCGTCTACACTGGACAATGGAAACATTCAGTGCAGAATACTTCATCACGGAGGGGTTACGGAATAAGAAAGCATTCAGTCTCTTTATTCATTTCCATACCTGGGAGTTTTATGGCATAGTGCATAAGTTAAAGCTCCTTGGGGACAGCTGTAGCTTGTACTCTGATATTTACACTGGATTTTGTGCAACAATTTACTACAGCATTCAGTAAGGTAAGTCAAGTAACCCCAGCATCACGTGGTACACACAGCACCTCGGGGAATTTGTGCAGCACAGTGTGGCCAGCACCAGGAGCATCCTGCGTGTGCTCTTCTGTAGCTTCCCACACAGATCCTTGTCCAGCAGGGGAGTGGAGGGGACATGTTGCGCTCTACTCTCTGTGACAGCAACAGGTCCCAAGGGAATGGCAGGGGAGGGTCAGGTGGGGGTTAGGGAGAGGTTCTGCCCCAGAGGGCAGTGGGCATGGAACAGGCTGCCCGGGGCAGTGGGCATGGCCAGCACTCTTAGGACTAGGATTTGGATTTGGGGTGGTCCTTTATGGAGCCTGGGGTTGGACTCAATCCCTTCCAACTGGGGTTATCCTGTGATTCTGGTCAGATGGTCAGCAGGCTCTGAAAGTGTCCCATAACTCCCTAACTGATACTCTGTGCCTGTTCTTCATAGTGCTGCTACTTCAGACGCTGAAGAAGAATCCTAAAACAGTAGGAGTAACTCTGGAAAAAGCATGGATAGATGCTAATTACTACTTAATTTGGCTAAGAGGAAGGAAATGTTTCAACTTTATTTTCTTTGAATGAAGGTTTTATTTGTCCAGCCAACAAACTGGACTCCAGAGTAGCCAGACACAAAGGCTGACACACAGGTGTCAGCATGCAGGTCAAAGGCTGTCAGTGTCACTGCCAGCGAAGGTGATGGCCTTGAGAGAAGGGAGGACTCTGGAAGCCACAAGCACAGGGCACCACTGTGACATTTGCTGTCAGCAACTTATTTGGCTTCACTGCCTCAGTTTCTATAGCGTGATTTGAATGATGATGGTACTCACAGACTTCAAAATAGCACCGTGGGGTTTGTGAAGAGCTGAGGACGAATGCTGTTGCATGTGGGTACTACATGTGCCTCCTATTCTATTGTGTTGGCTCACGATGTCAGAGGCAGATGGTGGTGGTATGGCAGTAGAGGTTGAACATTCCCATCAATGCTCCATTACATTTGGTATAGCTGGGAATTTGCTCTATCAAATGATGTTACTGTGCTCTTTGTAGCTGTTATAGTTTCCATGGAGACAAATAGAAGGCACTACTTTTGGAGCACCCGATGTATCCTATCTGCTCATCTCTGAATGATGAAGGAGGTTTTTTTGTTCCTGAATTCCTGCAGCATGCAGCATGGAACCAGTTACGGTCAGAACGAAATCCAACATTTTCTACTCCTGCACAAATCATTTTTACTGTTCAGTTTACAAACCTCCAGCTCCAGGGAATGCTGGGTTCACAGTACCCCATCCAGCCATTAATACTTCCTTCCAAAATTTATTATTCTTTAATCTCCCTCATAATATATGAATTACAGTCCCTAGAGGAAATTCCTCATTTTCCTGCATATGTCATTGCAGTTTGGGAAATTCTACAGCACTGCCATAGTTTAAAAGCAGTGTGGCACCCTTGCACTTATTTGAGCAAGAACTGGATCCCATATTCTTTTACTTCCCATGGCAGAACAGTGATTTTAGCTATTCAAAGTGGAATTTCTGTTTCTGGGGGATTAGCAGTGTTTTTTGGGGGAGACTGCTGCAATTTATGGTCATCCTTAGAGAACAGAGAAGCTTACTCTCCCCGTAGGCACTAACGTGTTCTGCAAGTGAAGAAAGTGGGATACTGGGAGGGGAAAATGACCAATTCTGGAGCTCCAGAAGGCTTCCCTTAAGATTATTCATTTACTGTCTGGGAAGGCAGAGTGGGGCACTGCAAAGGATTCTGTCCGTTGTTGCTTGCAAGGCAGTGTAAACACTTGGGATTGCTGCACACTTAAGCCAGTTCCTGAGGTGATCCTCTGTTAGTGGTGTGAGGAGAACCCTGTCGCTGCAGGACAGTAGATAATAAATAGGGCTTTTTTTCTAATGCTGGAATGTATCTGCTTTGAAGCCTGCTCCTATTAATGGTTCTATCTTCAGAGCACTCTACTTCCTGATCAAACTCTATGTAACAGGGATGAGATGAGCTGGCTGCTGGTATTTCCTGTTGGCACAAACTCAGTCTTGGAAAGATTTAGCTTCTCTATAGGTACCCATTTTAGGCTTTTTTGGTTTTCTGCACTGATTGTCCAAGCAGAAATCATAGGAATTAGACATCAAGTAACACTTAAGTGTAGTTGGTGGAGTGAGGCTCTTGGATTTCGTGTTCACCAAATTGGCAGGGTACAGAGTTTCCACTTCCAGAAGTGGTGACCGTGCAGTCACACACATGAGGTTGAAGTTGTCTGCCATCATTAATACGTGGGAATGTGAAGATATTGCTGGCAGTTGAAGGAGCACAACTGGAACCCTTCCTCTGCCCAAGCATGTAATCCCTTCTGTAATAATCCCTTTCACAAATGGGTGGTTCTCCAGTGTGAAAGCAGTGAGATATGGTGCCTTCTGATGGCATTAGAACACTGTTCCTCGCTCTCCTAAAGCATTAGAAGCTTTCCCTAACCGTACTCTGCCCTCATTCATTGCCAGTTCATAAGTTTGTTCTTGAGTCCTTCTACTTAAATTATCCTTCTCTGTCCCTGCTGATGACCCTGATGGTTATTTTGTTGATATCCATATTTTTTTCTCAACGTTTTTCCAGATGCAGCAAACAGCTGTTTTGCAGAGATAGGCCCAACCTCCTCTGTGTTTGATCCACACTGTCACAGGCCAGCTCAGATACAGATCTGCTGCTCCCTACTCACAGAGAACAAGGCTGGAAAAAGAGCATGGAGAGGTGCCCCAGGCCATCCCACACCTAAAGCCATTGGCTGTGCCCACACACAGGTGTTCTGCATCTCAGCCCTGCTCAGCTTTGCACCCCGTGCTGTTGCAGCATGACCTGCTGCACTGATCTTCCACGTCTTCAGTTTTCCCTTCTCCACAGTGGTGTTTCATCTCAGGTTGGAAGCAGGCTGACTCTGCGGTTCTGCTTTCTGTGCAAGGTAACTGCAGCAGCTCCTCTCGTGGTGGATTATCCCACGTGCTCAGGCAGCCATCCAACCTGTGCTGGCTGGACACGACTGTGGATGGGAGCCATGTGAGCACAGCAGCTCGCACTGCGTGGCAATCTGCCTTTGTGTGAACGTCTCCTGGAAGGGATGAGCTGGCTGCTGATATTTCCTGTTGGCACAAACTTTCCATGTTGCTAGGGGGAAATGTAGAGGCGCCTTTTGGGACCAGCAAAGAGGGAAAAACATTCTTCTTGGGTTGTCTTACTTGAGACCAGGAAGGTGAAGGAGGCACAGCTCAGAGTGTGCGCGTGCCCTAATAAATGAATGCACAAGTGAGCAGTGCAGGGCTGTTGGAGCAGCGTAGCTGTCATCACTGCTCCTATTTCTGCAAGTGTTCAGGGCACAGCAGCTTGGTCCTGTAACTTCTGCTTTGAGAAAACTTTCCTGCTCAGTGTTTTAGTGGCTTTTATTGGAAAGCGTGTTTTATCCTATGCTTCCCTCCTAACTGCTTCTAGATGGTGGTACTTGGAGGAAAAGAAGCCAGTGTCAGGTAGGTAGCAAGGAGGTGGAAGAGCTCCTTTAGAAGCCTCTCTGTGCAGATCACTGCCTTCTGGAGGAAGGTGCAGCCAGGGATTGCTCTGCTCAGTGAGAGATTGCTTAGCAGAAGGAACCCTGTGGTTCAGAACGTGAAACTTTGGGATGGAAGGCAGTATAACCAATGGCAATACAAATATGAAGTCAAATATTTTAATAACTGTATGGGAACTGTAGAGTCCTGCCCTGAACCACTGATTGAGCACCTGTGGAAAGGACCAGGTCAGCCCTGGGAGCACAGGTGAAGGCAATGCAGCTGTGTGATCGGAAGGGGTGGAGCCTGGCTGCACCTCTCCTATACCTCATTTAAGGGCTGACTGCCACTGGGGAAGCATCTCTGGTTGGAGATCCCTCCCTTGTGGAGTTTTCTCAGCAAGCTTGGATCTTCAGAGAAGGGTGAGCGCTTCCCCTTTCCCTTTGTAACACCTTCCCATCGCTGTGGTCCCTTTCTCACCACACCTCCTCTATTGCCATTCCACCACATTGATCTGATTGTTACAATAATGAATTCTGTTTTTTAAAAAATGATTTTTTTTAAGGGCTGTAATCATGTCGATGTACAGCTGGTATTTATTGTGTGCAGAGGTTTTGCAGTCATTGATGAAACAACTGAAGGTCACTGCTGGGAGATTACAGAACTAAAAAAGAGATCTGCCTTGGTCAGAACGTCATTTGTGTGCTTCACCAAATTTATGAGGTTTTTACAGGGCCAAGAGAGAGAGATTACAGTGTTTTCTCTCGGGTCAGATGAGATTATATGGGACCGTACTCCAAATGGTTTATTGCTCCCTAAACCATTTGTGGTGAAGGAGATGTAATGTGAATCTCACAGGGAAAGAACAGAAGATAAAATCCTGTGGCTTTCAGGCAGATCTCAACCAAGGGCTGCGTATTGTTTGAGTAACAGAGATTTGGTTGGCAAGCAAAGAGAGGGGGCTTACTGCCCTTCTTGATTGGGCTTTGCTGCACTTTTACAGCTTCACAGAGGTGCTTGGCTGCAGCACCAGGAAGAGCCTGGATTTGTGAGGTAGGCAGGAGTCTGAACGGCCCTCCTGGCCACGCTCCCTTCTGGCCAGTGGGACTCCTGGCCCTGCTGGAGGCAGCAGGCAGACGTGGCACTGAGGGGCTGCATTGATGGTGGGGCTCCTAAAATCCCAAGCTGCCAGAAATTTTGCAAACAGAGAATGAAGTGTTGTGTTAAGACTGCTTTTCTGTAGCTGAGGCTCAAGCATCCCAAGAACAGAGAACACTGCATGCGATGAGCAGTCTCCTCCTCTTGCAGGAGCTGTTCTCCCTCACTTACACCCACCTCCTCCTGCTACTGTGCTCCTGATCCTTCTGGCTGCTCACAGTGGGGACTTCATGATAAATCACCACGAAGTTCTGAAGCAGTTCCCCAGTAATGAGCAGTACTGTACTTTGTGTGTATGCACGAGTGGTTGCTTTCAGTTTTGTCCTGGTGGCATTCTTAGGCTCCCAGCTTTCAGCAGAGTTGGGGTATCATCAGAGATAAGTGGGATTGTTTATAGCCTCTTATGCCCCGAAACAGCTGTGACTCCCTGTGGCCAAGATGAGTTTGCTAGTTGTCAGTTTGCCTTAACGTAATGGTTCAGAAACCTTATCTGTTGCTGAAATATTTATCCTGCTGTTGTTATTCCAATACTTTGCATTGGTTTTTATTCGTAAGAACCTCCTCAAGCTTAGAAAAAGTATTTCATATTTTATACATGCACGTGCATGTTCATATTATTTACATAGAGAGATGCACACACACACACACACACACACACACACACACACACACACATAAAAAAAGAAAGGCCCAGTGAGGATAAGGAGGCCATTGCATGCTGACATGGCAGCAGGCAGCTGCCCAGCACTCATGCAGGCGGTGAGGCAGAGCACTGCTTGGCATTGGTTTGCTGAAGTAATGAATTGTCTGTAACTGTTAAATTGGTTTGAAGGCACTGGATTTCATGGTAGCGTAGCGGGACGCACACTGGAGGTGGATGGCAGGCAATGCATGTGATCATACAGAAGGTTTAACTGGGGCCATGACACAGAAAGCAGGTAAATACCATTCCCAAGCTGCTTGCTTGCTTCAGCACAAAGCATTGCAGTGTTTGGGACGGATTTCCATGAGAACTGAAGGGGATGGAGGTCTGCATGTATCCAAAGATCTCCTGCCTGCCCAAGAACCCGTATATCTGCAGATGCTGGTGGGTCTGCTAGCACTCATAGTGTGAATTATGTATGATTGAAATGAAGTGTGTTTGAGTAGCAGATAGCTGAAGAGCTTTGCAATGTACCCTAATCCTGCAGCACTGCCTTGAGCTACTCGGAGGCCTCTTTTTTTAAACCTGGACATTAGCACAAAGCACACCTCTGACTGCAGGCATTTAAAGATCAACGGGGGCCAAGAAAGCTTTTAGGAGCCAATGAAACCAGGAAAACCACCGCGTTCCCTTTCAGTGTCAGGTTCGATTGCCTTCTTACGAGTGCAGCTATTTCAGGTACAGAGTGCTCGGTGGTTTGGGTCTTGTTGTATGGGCAAAGTGCTCCCCAGAAAACATCTGTTTCTTTCACCTGCAAACCGCAGAGTGCTGTGAAAGGCAGCGCAGCGGCCGCAGGGACCCGGGGGGCGAAGGGAATCTGCCCCACAGGGATGAGCATGCTTCTCTGAAACATGGTATCGAAAAGAGCACTTAAAAGGAGAGAATGCTTTTAGAGCACGGCACGCAGCGCTGCTGGGCAGCTCTGATCCCATGGAGCTCTGATGAAGACCCCTGCTCCTATCAGCCTGTGGGTGCTGTGGCTGTGAGGTGTGCGGTGCACGGTCGGTGTCTGAGCATCACCTGGCCCTGGAAGGGCACGGGAGGCCATGGGGCCGTGAGCAGGCTGTGCCATGTCAGCCACTTACTCACACGCTGCCTTCTTGTTGTTTCAGAGGATGACATGAACAATTACATCAGCCGGTACTACAATGAGCCCAGCAGTGGTAAGTTTTGCTTGAAAACGTGAGTGTGAAGCAGATGTTTGCATTGCGCTGTGTGCTGTAACCACAGTGAGGCTGAGCAATGGCAGAGTCTGTTCTGGGAATGGAACCCAACACCCACAGCTGGTGCTGTTCTCCGTAAGAGCCAAAGCAGCAGCTCTCCAGGGGTGAGGGGCACCATGTGCACACTGAGGTGCTGCTCACAGGCTGGAGGCCTGAATGCCCTGCGGAGGTTAATGCCCTGCTGGGTCTGCAGGGAGGTTCCACCGGGCCCCAGGGTGGGAGGCAGGGGCAAGGAATGGGAATGAAGCAGGGCAGTGAGCTCAGTGCAGCACCATACCTACATTCATACAGGTATGGGGGTGTGTATCCACACGGCTGGGGGAATATAGATGGGTACATATAGACACCCAGTGCAGACACAACCACACAGAAATAAACATAACTGCATACCTTTTTATCATACGCACACAGTATGATATGCACACAGGTAGGTGGGTGTATATATATATTTTAAGGGAGGCACAGATGTGGATATACACATATAAAACATCAATTATGTATGTACAAATACATATGGATGTTCTTGTCAAGGTATGTGTCAGATAATGTATAAATTATTCACATGCATTGTACATTAAGTATAAAATATGCATGTGTGTATAGAGATGATTATGTATAATGCATTACAGATTTATATTCCCATCTATACATTCCACCAGCTACAGCCCCACCCCCACAAGCCCGGGGTTACATTGATACTCCTATGTGTGTTATGTGTGGATGTGCATATATGCAAGTAGGCTGCTCTGAAAGTAGTGCCTCCTATTTATTTATTACTCCTATTGTGCATTACTTTTGGATCAGCCCTCATATATACGTGTATTTGTACATAGGTATGTGGTGTAGTTATTGTATATGTACTGCCAAACACTTATATAACTGTACACACACAGATCTTTGTTTTATATATATGTGTGTATATAGATATACATATATATGTATATCTCTATATACATATATCTATATAATGTGTATAAGGCTTAGGTCTATGCATGTGTGTGTGTGTGTATAAAATGTACAGAACTGAAAATTTTGTGTGTACACACATATATATTTGTATTACTATATATGTAGAGTCATACGTACATCTACCAACCCACACAGATGCCTACATATCTATTTATTAAAAATGTATACATTAAAAACTGTGTGTGTGTGTGTGTGTGTACACCCAGGTGTGACTGTATGTAGTTAAATGCAATGTGTTTGTTATTTAGGTATATCCACGCTTATTTGCTTATTAAAGGAAACAATTTTCACGTGTGTATATATAATATTTTATATATTTGTATAAAATAGGAATGTATAATTGATAATGCACTACATGCATGTTTATATAAATATGTATGCATACAAATGTGTACATATATACAGTATGTATAGATATGTGCATGTATATGCATACTTATGCAAATAGGTACATTTACACATGTGTGTATATAAATACATCTCTAGATAGGGGTGTGTGTGCAAGACTATATTCATGTATTTTATATAGATATATAAATACTAAGGTGTTCTAAGAATTATAGATAGGTATGTGTACATTCCCATCACCAACACCTATAGATAGGGGTTGTGTGATTATACATATGTAAAATGTGTGTGTGTATATAAATTTTAACCACATCAATAAGGGGTGATAATAGTGTGTGCAAGAACATACAGGTTTATTTTCTTGCCTGCACATCAGTCCTTAGGTAGAGATGAACAAAAGACACGTGTAGACTTAGGAGTCACAGTATGGAGACTGAGGGAGCTCTTTTATTTTTAGATGGAGTGTGTTTGTTACATAGTTAAAAATACAACACAGGTATTTGAGAAACACCATCTATGCATTTTTTTAATTAAAGGGTGGCTACATGAACATTTGTTGAGGGGAAAGAACAGGAGGGAGTGTTTGGTACATTTTGTAACAGCATCTACATGTAGTAGATGTAAAATGTGTCCATGTAGACATATGTTTAGCTGCACTTATGGTATTTCTGCCATGTTTTACTTCCCCATTTCTATATCTATACATAAATGCATGTATGCATTTACCTGTGACTATTTCATTAATTACCTAAGTATAAAATGAATAACAGGGGAAAGGAGAGGGATCCCATCATTCTTACAGCTCTCACGCTGTGGTGTGCAGCTGTCTGCCTGCCCATCCATCCCTCAGAGAGCTGCAGGGGTCTTTGAGATCTGCTACTTTGTTTTAACCAGCCAGCTCCTCCCTGTGCTGTGCTCTCACCTGCCCCTCTCTGCTCTTCTTGCCTGCAGACAGTGGTGTTCCTGAGGCTGCCATCTGTGTGGTCACCACAGCCGCCATCGACGTCCATCGCCCCAACATCTCCTCAGAGCTCTTCACCGTGGAGGTGCCCCTGCGGCTGAGCAGCACCGGGACGTCCGCCAGCATCACTTCGGGCAGCGCCTCCCGCTCCACCGTCAGCTCTGGCACACAGGCGTGCAGCGAGAGCAGCCAGACGCTGGGCTCCTCCCCAGACTGCAGCGCAGCCTGCGAGGATGCGGCCGCCGCCAGCCCCCAGGCAGACCTCGTGTCCAGCCAGCAGCGGGTGGCGCAAGCCATGGTCCAGGAGCTGCTCTCTTCCCTGTCTGAAGAGGCACGCCTGGCGCAGAAGGGGCTGGACCCTGTCAACCTGAAGCTGCCCAGCCCAGCGGGCTCAGTGAGGGCCAGCCCTGACCTCGGCCATCGCCTCAGCGTCTACAACCGCAGGAATCACGAGAACCTTGAGGTCTTCCAGCTCAAGCCGCTCATTGACTCTCCACCAGGCCCCACGGTGACTGATAACAAATACGGGGCCCTGGGACCCCCTGAGCCACGGCTGAGCAAGGTGCCTGAGGCGTAAGGGCAGCTGTGGTGCACACCCACTGTGCTGGGTCACCAGGCTGCCCCAGGCAAGGCAGCAGCACCGGAGGCCACCTACGGCACCTCCTGCAATGGCCACCAGCCCAGGGTTGGACCAGCACCACCCACCAGGCCTGCCCTGCCACCAGCTCTGGGCCACGAGCCCGTCCCCGTGTCTTCAGCCAACAGGATTGGACCCACAGTGCCCAGGGGCAGGGAAAAAAGACTTACGGCCGTGTCCTGCCACCAGCCTGGGGTTTGCCCCAAGGTGCACAGACCTTCCACCAGCACCAAGCTACAGTGTCCAGGCACAGACAGAGCTGCTGGCCAGCCTGCTCCCAGCCTGGCCTCCCAGCTCCCCATGTCCTCTGCCCAGGGGCTGAGCACAGCTGGGAGGGAAGTGAGGTTGGGAATAAACACTGACAACCACTGCTGCCTCCCTTGTTCCTGTCTTCCGTCCCTCTTCCCTCCTTCTTTCCACCTCTCCCTTCCCTTCCCTGATAGCTTTTCTTCACTCTCCCCTCTCCAACCACCACTTGATGTCCCAGCCCCTTGCCACCCACAAAACGAAACTTAAAAAACACACCCACCGTTACCTCTCTTTCCACTGCAATCTTTTATTACTGTTATTCCTTCATACCCCCTCTGTCTCCACCTTCACCCATAACAAGCACCTCCCAGCACAACCATACACTGACACCAGTGCTCTTCAGTAATCTTGGGGTTGTGCTGTCATTACTGCCCAGCCCAACTGCAGTTGCTCACTTCTTCTTCAGGAGCTCCGTCATCTCAGGCACTGCCTGCAAACACCAGTGCCAGGGTAGCACCTGCTTCCCCTCCACCCCCACAAAGTTTTTTTTTCCCCCAACCCCCCATCACACCCCAGCCCCCTGCCTACAACTCCAGGGGCTGTGGGTCACCCCAGCTCACAGCACTCCCCACTTCCCTCCTGCTGAATAGAGCCTCTTAATTATTTAAGAGCGCTACATTTCCATTAGGTGGAAATAATGCATTCGTACAAAATTTATTAAGGAAATTGTCTACATCGTGTTTCTTCAGAATGTGACTTTGTCTCTGCCTAACGCAAAGGCCCGTGCTCACCGCTGAGCCAACGGGCATCAGTTCAGGAATGGCATTAAGTGCTGGCACAGCTTCTGCCCATGACTCCACGCAGCTGCTGTGAGCTGCTGTATGGGCAGCCCACGTGTGAGTTTTCCAGAAAACTGCCAGCTGCCCCTCAGCATCAGTAAAGCAGCGAGCCCACGCAGGAGAACTGCTGCAGTCCGAAGACATTGCCAACTCTGCACGTTCATACTTTATGAAGCTCAAAAGCTCAGTACCTATGTGCAGGTTTTTTTCTCAGAATGGCTCACATTCAGGAAATGTGAATGCAGGCAGGCTGATGTGAAAGCCGCCCTTCTCAACTTAATGTTTGCGGAGACTGAGTTTTGAGACTGAAAATAATGAAGTTGTAAAGCCAACTCTTGTGCAAAACAAGTCCAAAGCAAACACCCCATTAGATTCTATTACCTGTCTAAACTGTCATTACATCTGACAGCTTTCTCTCTCCCAAGCCCAAAGCTGAGCCTCACCTGAAATAAGTCTGCCACCAGGCCGTAGTCTGCCACTTGGAAAATTGGAGCTTCTGGATCCTTGTTAATAGCAACAATGGTCTGCAACAAGAGGAAAGCACTGCGTGAACACTGTGATCATCGTGTAGGGGCAGATGGCAGAGACAGGCCTGTCCTGAGGAAATGGGCTGACTTTGCTCCTGGCTCTAGGGGCAGCAGGTAACAGATTGCAGCATTTAACAGTCTGCTTTTAAAACCAAACCCAACCCCCACCACCCCTCAAAGCCCACCATCACAGAGTCTCCAGCACTGAGCCAAGCAGTCCTAAAAACAATAGCAAAAGTATACTCCTGAAAAATCCCTTCTTTGCTCACATTATGCAGGGATTCTTCACCCTTGGTGAAAGTAAGTCTGGAAAAAAAACTACAACAGATTACCTGCAATATTTAAACCATAACATTACAGAAATAAATCAGAGGTAGCACTTACTTAAAATAAATGTAACAGAGCCGTGCCAAAGGCCCCCATACTTACAGCAGGCCATGTGATTTATTGTGTCACACAGCAGAAAAATGCACGTGATCTAAATCCCAACACAGCAGTCCAGAAAATGCCTTCCCCAATTTGAACTCTTTCATAAAAGGTAAATCCCATCATAAATGTTTGTGACAGTTTCCAGCAAAGTAAGTGTGGGTGTCCAAAGCTGAATCTCCAACAGGATGCGGAGACTCCATGAAGGAGGAAAAAAAATTAAAAAAGCAACAGCTCATAAAATGATCCTAACACCCGTTGGCCTAAACCACAGCACTCTGCCACTGCCTCCCCACCGCAGTGCTACCACTCACATCTGAGACAACAGATGCCCCAGGACAGCTCTAACCAACATTTCCTCTGCACACCTACCTGCCATTCCCAGGTAGCCACAGTTCATGGTTCTCATATGCTTTGCTCCCTCCATCAACTGCACTTGCCTGACAAAATTAATGGCTCAGTAGCATACATCAGTGGCAATAACTCAAAGATAAAAGTTCACCGATCCCATGTTTTTAAGCCTACAGAAGCCTCCTTCCTTCACAGCTCATTTGTATCCCATGACTTGCTGTAAAGGAGAACCACATGGTTTACACAACAAGGCAGTACCTACAGCAGAGCCCTGCTGCTGCCTTCTCGCCAGCTCACGAGCACAGAGCTGCAAGCGTGCCAGTACTACCTGCCCCTGCCACATTCCTCCCAAAGCTTTTCATTTTCTAATTCTTTTGCTCCTTTTGCAAATGCTCTACAGTGGAGGAAGCAAAATCCACATAGCCAAGGATATGAATTCAAAAGACTTTAGCTGTGCTCTGAGGCCCCACAGTGTGTTCCCAGAGCTGCTCCCAGGGACACAAGGACTCCTACCCCTGGCTGCAGTGGGCAGGACAGCAGGGCTGAAATGACAGAGAGCATAGCTTGCTGTGCATCCCCAGCGAGCCCTGCTGTGGGCAGGCAGCTGGCCCCAAGCACCTGCCCTCACCAGGCACAAGGGAGAGGTGTGCAGGAACTGCAACGCTCAGAGCAAAAAGAACTAAAACCACACAGCACACCTCCAGCCACAAACCCTGCAGACTCAGCTCTCTTCCCTTCCCTCCTCAGGCCCACAGCCCTGGAAGGCTCAATAGGAAATGCTGTGTCACACTGACGAAAATAAAGTAGCAACAGTTGCTTGAAAAGCATCTGCCTTCAGCTGCAGTTGGCAGCCCAGGCCCTCCTCTGCCTCCTCTTGCTGCAGGGACTTTTTGTAAGATCTGGTTCTCTACCTCACCTCCGCAGTCAGACTTCCCTCGGTAAGAAGAAAAAGCATCACTTCGCTTGCAACAACTGCAACAAACGTTTGTAAGTTACATCTCTTAGAAAGAAAAGATTCTGTAACTACCTCAGGAGGGAATTAAAATAAGTAAGGAAATCAACAAGGACTTGCCAGGCCTCCTCCAAAGCTGTATTTTCTACCTTGCTGTAAGAGGACAAAAATTATTCGCTTCACTCGGTAGGAAGCACCAGAACACTTTGGACAGCATATCCTGAAGTGTGTGAGTTCTTAGTGCCAGACAGCACAGTGCCAACGGGAGGATGGGGGATAATCCAGGGGCAGCTTCCATGGCTGCAAGACTCTCTGTTTGTATAAATGGGAACTTTTCAGTAACTCCAACACCTGCACTCAGGCTAAAAGGAAAGCAGGATCCACTTCAAATGCATGGAAGTAAAAATGAATTTCAGAATGCACCTATTTGTTTACTACAGAAAAAGTGTTATGTCTGGGTGAAAATAAACCTACGTACACTTCTATTGACCAACTTTATCTTATTTGATATAAAAACATCTCAAAATATCAAACATGGCACTGGAAAGGCAAACAAAAGGGAGAGGTTTTGCAGAGGTGGCTGTGACAGCACTACAGCACTACACCAGCACTGCTCCTGCCCATGCTCCAGGTTGACCCTCTGCCCCTGATGTCTCCCTGTTGCTGCACAGCAAGCAGGGGAGGCTGCACTGACCCTATTTCCACTAAGGCCACTGAGAACACACTGCTGCAGATGCCATTACCCACACCTCTCTCTCTCTCTTCTCAGCAGTGACCTTCAGCTCCACCCATCAATGATCCTTAATTCTGGCTATTCTGGAGAATAGCTTGCGTCCATTTTAGAAGGGTGAGACCCAAAAAAGGCTTCTGCACCCACATTTCCTCCAAAAAACATTTGATTTAAATAATACGTGCAGAAAGAACTAAAAAGAAGCACGGATCACCCTATCACGCAGGTTGGCTTGTGAGGATACATACAGTCACATGAGCTCACTGCAGCCTATCACTGCTCAGACACAAAAGATGATCTTAGGGATCTGTATGCAAAGTTTTGCACATTTTTTCCTCTGTCTGCAATGGTTTTACAAGCTACTCCAATTCCTGGCTGCCAGAAAGCAAACCCCAACCCAGCACAGCTTCTGAAAAGTTCCCTGGAAGTAGAAAGCTAAATCAATCCTTTTTCTCTACAATTCCTCAGCAGGAGGCAGGACAGCTTTTTATTTTATTTTGGTTTGGTTTTAAGTGTTTGGCACCTGACAGTGGGATGCAGCAAGTAATTCTGCTATTCTTTCTAAACGTTGCACTGTGGACCAAACTGGCAATTCCAGTTGCAGATTGTTTGCTTCAGCAACTAATGAGTTAAACCTTTTAAAGTTTTACTGCCATTTTATAATAGGTTTCCATTTGAATAGCTAAATGCAGGAATGTCAGAGACATCTTTTACTTTATGGAATAGTAAGTTCATAATTCAAATTACACACTGTTATGCATGAACTAATATGTCATAGTCTGAAATAAATGCAAGTGCATCTATTGTATAGAATTCAGGCACGTGTGCGTGTCTTTTGTTGCTCTTCTTTAAATAAATAACTGAATTAGCTCTTGCTTAATACTTCAGGCTTAGTGCAGCAGTTCTACTATGTGAGGTGTTCCACCACAACCTCACTCAGCAAGGCTCAGTGAGGCACGTTTTAAGGCAGCAGACAAAATGACAATCGTAACACTGGAAAAAGTGGAAAGTTCATTAAAGCACTGATGAGAAGCAAAGAAGCAAACTCTCCTCCTTCCTTAAAAATGTCTTCCAGCACACCCAGCTCTGACATACCTTGCTGTCCTTCATCCCGGCCAAGTGTTGGATTGCTCCAGATATTCCCACAGCAATATAGAGTTCCTAAAAGAAAACAGAAAGGACACGTAGTCAGTATTCACGACAGGTTTGGTCAGCACTCACAAGCCTTGATCAGGATCAGTTACATACAGCAGTTTTTATATGACAGTGGTTGTCTATGTTAAATGTGGCTCATGATTGGTTCCCTTTCCCACTTTGGGATGCAGTTGTAAAAGGAGAATCCCAAAGGAGCATCTGGCAAAGACAGATCAGAAAAAACAGAGATGTGCATCAAATGTAAGGGCACTGTTCAGACAGGGGAGAGGGCAATCAGTGCTACTCATGACCCTAGGGACGGCCAAAACAAGTACTGAGCGAGATAACCCACAAATGCCTGATGCAGTTCCTAAAGAGAAACGCAAGATTTTTTGGTCGGAAGCCTCCATGACCCTCCTAGGGTAGGACAGAACACACAAAGCTGGAATTCAGGTGCTCACACCTTCAAAAAGTTTCCTGTATGGCAGGATAAAGCATTTCAGGCACAGCAGTGGGCTACCACAATTTCCACTTGCAGTGACAGTTTCTATTACTCCATCCAAACCTCAGCATCTACGTGCCTTAAAGCTTTTCTCCCTCCCCATTCACTGCCAGCTTCTGTGGCGAATGAGCGAAGAAGTGCTCAGGTAGGCACCACACCATGCAGGAAATTGTCAGACTCTGCGACTGCCGACCTGGCATCTCCAAAGAAACTTAAAACAGGTGGAGATTTGTAAGCAAATTGCTCTGCATTGACATTAATTCTTAGCAGGAAAGCAGATTTTCCCCTTGGGCTGAAAATGACCCTGCCTGTAGCCTACCCAACACCATGCATATGTTCAGCTCAGTGACAGTTCTTCCACCAGCCCAAGTCCAAGCAGCACTCAGCTACCTGACATTCCAGAAGAAGAACAAAGGAATTACTTCTCTCAGTCACAGAAGAGGCAACTGGAGCACACAAAACCAGCTGGGGATCCTCTGTCAAACCAATTCAAACGTTGTATTCATATGTCCTTACGAAGACACAAACTTAAATATTTAACAGAATTTGTTTTTCATCACCACCACAGTTAGTTGGCATTTAAGAACATACAGACCTAAACCAAGAAGAGAGCTTTGGAGTCAGAGGGAGTAAGTGGGAGAAAAGAGATGCTGCTCTTCCACAACTTAGGATGCGCATTACAGTTAAGCAGCTTTTAACACAGCAGACCGAAGCACAGCTGTAGGACAGTCACCAACTCCAGAAGTGGCTGGAAACAAAGGTGTTCCAACACAGGGAGAAGGCAGCCTGCATTTTCCATACAGGCTGATAGCTGTCACATCAACTGCAGTAAAGAGACGACTGCTTTCTGACACAGCTGCAGACTGCACCTACTGCATTCGCTTTCAAACAGGGACAGGTAAATGAAGAATAGCTTGTGCAGAAAAGCACAGTTGTTACGGGAGATCTCCTAAGTGGGAGGCAGACAGCAGGAACAAAATATCTCCTATTAGAACGGTTTGCTTTGAAACTGAAGCACAGAATGAGGTCTGCGTATCCGCACGAAAGCAGCACAGCTGTTGAAGAGACTCAACAATTTCTGAGCCTCCACTGCTTCTCAGTGCATAGTTTGGTACTGGAGGTCAACTCACTCTAACCACAGCTGCGCTGTAATACAATACGTACATGCAAGACCTCGTAGTGAGAATGTAATATTTTAATTATACCAAATAAAAGAACAGATGTTACAGAAGAAATCGCTGTAACATCATATAGTCTTTAATATAAGCTCTTTTCAAAAGCACATTACTGTAATACGATTTTTTTTAGAGCAATTCATTAAATGCCAGTCATCCAGACTACCAGACACTCTTATCACTCTGCTTAACATCATAAGGTTCAGTCCTTGGAAGGAATCCAGCTAACCAGGAGCCAGATGCCTATGTATATATTTGACAAAATATCTGGAAAAGACAAAGATGCTTCATTAAAAAAGACATTTATAAATTAGCAGGCTCATCCAAAAAGCCTTCATTATGCCTGTAAGCCGTGCCCTTCTAGGTTACGTGCTCTTGGCTCTCCAGCCAAAACAACTGGCTGCTCACTGCCTTGCAGCACCAATGTTGGAACACCTCAGTGATGTTTTCACACAGGTAACACATGACAGTATGCTGCCTAACCATAGTCCAGTGCTGCACAACAGATGTGATGGCTTAAATCTGGATTTAAATTTATTCTACTGTTTATTAAAAGGAAAAATGAGACCTGAATGATAAGGATTTGAGACTGCTCAGATCCCTCCAAGGAAAAAAACTCAATTACACATCTGGAGAGGTGAAGAAGTCCTCCAAAATTCTGCTCTCTTTCAGTCCCTCTCAGGGTCATCCCCTTGTTTTGATGCTTCTCCTGAAATCACCGACCTCTATCCTGGCTTTAGCTGAGTCCTAGCACTTCTGCTGTGGTAGTGCTCACAGTCCCAGGCACTATAAAGAAAAAGAGGCAGGAAGCTGCAGAGCAGAGCAGTGCCACGGAGCAGCCACAGGGCAGTGGGACTCCAATTACCAGCAAGTGGCCGTCGAAGCAGGGAGCAAACGGGGTCTGGAAGATCTCAGCTCTTCAGGGCTCATCCATGGGACACAGGCCAGGGAACAAAGCAGCACGGTACGCTGTGCATCACATCTCTCAGGTGCCAACAAAGATGGCTTTACACCAGCTTCACATTCCTGCTTTTCAGAGCCCTGGAAGCTGCTCTAATTACTGCTGTCAGGTGATTGATCTGCAGCCAGCAATTAGAGGCACTTACGCCAAAGTCCAGTGTGCGGAGAGGCATTTCTGCACTCCCTGGTTGCTTGCACACGGGCAGGCTCTCACTGCTGCCAGCGCTGTGCCGCACAAGGAAAACAACACAGCAAACAGACACCTCACCAAAGGGCTCCCTGCACTGTCTGAGATGAAGCTTCATTAGTAATTTAAATGGAAAAAAGGGAGAAAGCATAGTTTTGGTGGTACAGGGACGTGCCAGAGAGAACTGTCTTCCCTCACAGTATCTTAATTTCACATAGAAAATATTTATTACAAATATGTCAGTGTCACACCACAAATCTTTTTATGCCACTGCGCATGAAGTGGAAAGCACGGCGACAGAAGCACGCAGCCAGGAAGCTGAACAGACCCAACAGCTTAGAAGCATATGGAGCAGAAGGTGAGGAGGCACCATCAGGAACTACCTACACCAAATACATGCTGCTGCAGAAAAGGCTTCTTGTGTCAGTACCAAGACAGCGTGAAGGCAGGAGCAGCAGCACACAACACACCTACACACAACCCTTAAGCTTCTCACAAGGGCTACAGACAAAGCTGATTCTGCCAGCAAACCTGCACACAGCAGCAGTGCTTGACTGTGTCTTGCCACACTGCATCCCACAGGGCACTACTGGGAGGCAGGGCCTGACGGTCTTGCCCATATCAAAGGCAAGATTCCAAATCAAGAACCCAACTTCTCTCATTTGCCATATTAATTATTAATCTAGCATAGTTTTGTGGGTTTTTTTCCTTCCACAAACTCTGACAAACATGACCCCAGCATATCTTGTAGGGAGAGGCAGTGTGCGTTAACCATTTAGCCATCCTAATTCCCATTTCTGGTGGCATATAACATTACTTCACTTTTACTGATGAGAATATTTTAAAACACCTTAGGCTGCCTCGAGGCAGTCGGGGCTACATTTGTGTAGGAGAACGACAAGTCCAGTTTTTAGCTGCAACTTACAGTGATTTTGAATGCTGTAGGGTACAACGGTGCAGGTTCACCACCACGAGAGGAGGTGGTTACACAGCAAGGAGGCTGTCAGCTGCTATAGATTCTTATGTCAACCTTTGAATTACACCGAAAACCTTCAGTGCACATCAGCTGACCACCCTAGCAGTGGCATGCGTTTAAACAAGCTGCTCTGATAAACTCCTTAGGCACACGTCCTCTTCTTAAAGGCAGCTCATTTTATTTCCTTTGCAAGAGTGAAAGCACAAAGGAATGAGAAGCCATTATAAGAACTGCTTCATACACGAGATTCCCTCCAATTGCAAGCTATTAACCAAATAAAATGTAATTTTATGTAATTACACACAGGTTTTTTTTTGTAATTCCAAACGTAACTGGAATAAAACAGAGCCAGCTTGACACAAGTTCTGATATCACACTGTATATCAAACAATATCCTGCACTCAGCAGCAGTGCTGTCCAATATGCCCCATTCAAGAAGGGCACGTTACTAAACTGCACTCCAGCTACAGCCTCTTCTTCACTGCGAGTGCCTCTGATGAGACAAGCTGTGTAATTACTCCTAAGCGTGGTCAGGGTGTCTGCTGGAGTGCAGGGCCATACAGCAATTTCTTTTTGCTCTCGAGGGAAAAGCACATCAATTGCTTTCAGCTAAATGCACTCACATATGAATATTTTAGTACAATTTAATGTTTCTGCTCCAACCCCCAAGGAGCAGTGCATCAATTTGTGAACATAGTTTCCTTGGAGTTAAAAGCTACACTGGATAATGCAGGATGAAAGGGGTTGTCAATCCTTGGCTTTTTAGCAAGTCAGAGAAAGGCAGTCTGTAAATTCAGTCCCTGCTGCATACAAAGTTTGCCACTATAAAGCTACTTTTCTACACTGGTGAATTATGAGATATTCCTACAACAACTTCCCAAGCCCTGTCAGTTTTCCCAATGTTCTTTCCACCTGCTCACTACCGACAGCCCAGCCATTCTGCAACCAAATGTGCACCTGCTGGACCATTCGTGACACACAAATTTAATGCACCGACAACACGTCCCCACAAAGAAACTAGCTGAGGGCGAGAAACTAAATAACGTATCACACATCTGAAACTTGTGGGTGCAACAAATTAGGAAGTACTGAACATCCCACCATCAAAGCAAGAGGTCAGTACCAGCAAGATGACAGGGCTACACTTCTCATGAACCTAAACGAATGAATTTGTTCACTCTCTTGTTAGTGACTTTATGTAAGAGCCAGAGACCAAAAATGAAGTTAAATACTGGAATAAAACACACCTTGCTTCAGTTACCCCACGCCGCAAGAAGTCTGTAGCTACCTACTAAGCAATAAAATCATACTAAACAATAAGAAAGCCTGGCTAGGTGAACCACTTTGTATTTGGTGGTGAAGCAACCAAAAAGAAAGAAATACAATAACATCAACAGGGTGACAATGTGACGCCGCCTTCCCCCTTCCAACAACTCCCAAAGCAAGAAGATGACTATCAACTGCTAAAAAGCCACTTGCTGTACAGAAGAGGACTGCATTCTAAGATACTGGAGCATACATGAGCTCAGAAAGCATCCCATCACTTTGTAAGAGAAGTGGAACATGAGGATTTCCACTGACCATTCTGAGGCTTCGTGCATCTCACTGCCAGGAAGCGCTCCCTTGTTATTCTGCTTTTCTCTTCCGTCCTGTCCCACTCCATCATTTTCTACCTAACATAACACACTAAGTTGTAAATCTACCACCCTTTCAATGCTCCTGCAATTTATAATGACTAAGGAGAGCCTCTGGTATGAAGCTGAAGCACCAGCACTGAAACTGAGGAGGTCAGCAAGTTTTCTCCCACTGATCACACCAGAACTGCGCTGATGCTGAATTCTCCCTCGCCTGAGATTTCTCAGCACATGCAATGACCAAGAGCAGCTGCTTTCTGTGCCATCACACCATGCTTCTAGCACAACCATCTCATCTGGTGTCAATTATTACTACATCATACATTTCCTCACTCCTGCCTTCTCAATTTTTCCATCTCAGTTTCTTGCTACCCCTTGCTGGAATAGTACGCTGTGCTCAGGTTTGAAAGTAACAATCACAAGTGAACACTTAACTGAATGGTTCACTGGCTGGCTGAGGGGCTCCTCTGCACAGCACCTTCCTTGCCAAAAACCTGGGACAGTGAAGGTCAGGCCTTCCAGCCGTGGCCCACCAATGGCTAACCTGGGATGGACACCTTTACTCTTGTAATTGTGAAAGAATGGTGTGGCCACGTCATCCTCACTGCCAGGACACCTGTAAGGAAAGCTACAGCAGTTAGAGAGCTGAACCCTGAAAGGACACTGAGTTGGAACTCTGAAGAGATTAAACTAGAAGGATGCACTTCCAGAGAGCAGAAGATCCTCCTGAAGTCCAGAGGATAACAGCCTGAAATGACAACACTTCATGGGAACAAAAACAGAGCGAGAGGATCCCATTATGACCCCATCTTTGAAAGCTGAAGGGAGACTGTAATTCTACACAGTAGCACTTCATAGTAAGTTGTTCACAAGAAAGATATCTTCATCCCAAACCAGCGAAGCTGCACGTCCTTAAGCTCCTTCTTACTTTGATAGAAACTGCATACAGCGCTGAATCTGAGAACTGAATTTTCTTTTTTATGCACAACTGCATATAGGAAATAGCAGAAAACAAATGATTTCCCACCTTTTAAAAGCACACTCTTGAAATGCTTGTCACTGATTAAAGTCGCTGAATATACTATTTTTTAATAAAGTAGCACTTTATAAATTAGAATATTCACTTATGCTGAAATGTCCTTATTTCCATCTCACCAAGTAATGCACAGCCTTCCCTTTTCATAAGACAGAATGCTCAGAGAGCTGCAACCATCTAAAAATTAGCGGGGCAAACCAAGAAAAAGCTACTAAGAGAAACAAACACAATACACTCACTGCTTTAGGAGCTGGAATAAAATTATACAAAAGAAATATTACCGAAAATCCAGGCTAAACCAACAACACAAAGCATAAATCCCAACACAAACAAGAAGCTCACAGATGGAGACTTGTGGCTGTTTTGGAAGTGGACGCATACTGCAATAGGACTAAACCTCAAACAGAAAGATAGTGAAACTTCCCTCCTTAAACAGCTGTGTTCTATCATTATTTTAAGCAGAACAACCTGAGGCATTTCCCTGCTGGCAGTTTGTCCATGTGTTACCAAGCGAGCATTTGAGGACAGCTGCTGCAAGGTTCTGGTGTCCTGTGATACATCACCAGAACTGCGCTCTTAGAGACCAAAGTCTGTTAGGCAACTACTGAAGGACCAACAACCCAAATTATTCTTCCTTCACCAAATTCCCCACCAAAAGCAGAAGGGAGGAAGCAGATCTCGTAGATGATTGCCTTCTTAACCAGAGATCAGACCAGCAGCACTCCACACACAGTCACAGCAAAAGGCAGCAGCAAAGCACCTCCCCTCCTCCTGAATTCCTGACCAACTCTTCTCCTCCTGGGCTCCAAAACAACCCATTTCCAGTCCTATAAAAACAATGCATTCCAGTCCTCCATTGAGCCCGGGCCAGAGCCTATTAATAGAAGAGCAGACACTGAGATACTTTCCCAACAGAAACCAACAGCTGCAGGGGACAGCAAGCACATCCCCAACTCCAACTGCTCCTCATATCCAAGATTCTTTCCCTGCTCAAAACCCACGTGTCAATCAGAAATCAAAACCAACCACAAAAACTCAGGACTCTGTTCATACAGCTGACCAACAGCACAGCTGCTTTGCTGTTTTCCAGACAAAACATCACAGGTTGTCTCAGAACTCTTCTAGGAAGAGGAAGCAGTCACTTCCCAGAGGATTGGTAGAACAGCCCAGGTAACCTTCAGCTGACCAAGAAAGCTCTGTTCTCCTTCAAGTGAACTCTCTTCCACTGCACAGTGGAATATTTTTATATTCTAGCTAAAGAATCAAAAGAACTGCGAAGGAACACTGGGAACATGAAGTCCACAATTCGTAGCTTTAAATCTTCTCACAATTACGATATTGACTCTTCACACTGAAAAAAAATCACCATTCTATTCAACAACTCTGAGGGCTCAGTATCAATTCCATCTGCCATTCCATTACCACGTTCCATTATCACATTGCCAAGCCACTGTAAGCTGTCCCTGCAGGTATTTCTAGCACAGGACATACCCAACACTTGGAAAACAGGAGCATGCCATTTTCAGCACTTCAGGTAACTCACTGCTTATTAGTTATTAAGGCTCTGGGAGGATGAGAGAGTAATGCATCAAACTGCTGACACAAAGGCACAGCACCCTGCAACAGTAACAGTTAGGATTATTTACTGACACACAGTGAAATACCCATCCATTAGTCAGGGAGGTTTCTGATGACACTGATGTGGTCCTGGGATGTGGCTGAGTATTCTTCTGACTTTCACACACTGTTATGATCCATCTGTGGTAAGCTCTAGCATTATTTCTTCATCAAAAATTAGCCTTCCTTTAAATTTCAACGTAACTGTTTCTGTGCCTTCAGCTCTAGAAAGAACATTCACCAGTAGGCCTTGACACACAACCCACAGCTGAGCTACGATCAGATTAGCATTTCCCCCTTCATTAGTGGAAATTTAAGTAGTGAAAAAACTGAGGACATTCAGTCTCAAGCCCTTTCAAAATATGCAGTTAAATGACACACAGCATAATGCCCTGGTCTTCAAAAGTTCTGCTGTGTGACAGCTGACTGCCTTCTGTGGAACCTGCAATTCCATATAGGTTGCTGTTGTCTAGGGCTGATATGATTAACTGGAACAGTGTGCTGAGACCAAGGTGCAGCTGTGTACTCAACCTAATGCCCAGCGTGTGATCAAAGAAAGCAGATCACAATTTAATACAAAATTCTTTTAGCAAAGCGAAAGTATTATGCTGGGGGTTAGAGCTATGGTCAGGCATTGGCATGGGCTGCCCAGGAAGGTGGTGGAGTCACTGACCCCGGAGGTGCTCAAGGAATGTGTGGATGTTGTGTTGAGGGACGTGTTCAGTGAGAACCACTGGTGATAGGTGGGTCTGGGTGATCCCGTGGGTCCTTTCCAACCTTGGTGATTCTATGATGCTGTGGATTCTACATTCGATACCCAAAGGAAAACATCAGGAAGAAGAGTTAGGGTTGTATAAGTAACAGACAGCTTCACAGACACTGGTATCACAGCTACCATGATTTTCGAAGAACACAACATGCAAACAAACCGCAAACTTTTATGTTTTCCTTAACTCTTATGTTTTACATCTGTTCTCAGATCCCGTTTGCCTTGTTTTGTTTTTAAAGTTGGTCATCATACAGATTCACAGCTTAGTCATTAGTGCGCCTAGAAATGTCTCCATTTAGCCCTTCAGCAGGGCTATCATCACAAGGCCTCCATCTTGATGAGGACTTAACTGAAAAAACAAGAATTCCTATTCACATTTCAAGACAGAAGAGCTGAGAGGCACAAAGTACCCTGATCAAGAAAACCCAGTGGGAAGAACTGACAACAGGCTGCAGGAAGCCCAAATTCCTGTCTTTGAGATCTCCAAGTACAGCTTTATCTTGTCTGATGTATTACTGGAAAAATAATAGTCACAGTTTGGTTTGACATGGTCTTACCAAACCATTAACAAGTAAGAAGTTGCTCACTGGAACCTTCTGCTGCCATGAACACTCATGAGATAACTGCTTACTGAAGGACTGCATGCTTACTAGGTTATACAGCTCAGCACTTGCATCCAATATTCACATGGGCCCACACTGCTGGCCACTCAACATCTCCTCATTTCAGGACATGCTAGCATACATCCTATCACACACTGAGATGAGCTCCACTGACCCAAAAAGACACATGGGGACAGATACCACTCCCCCGTGATATCTGGATGCACAGCAGGAAAGAATTACTGCAGGTTATTCTCCAAAATTAAGACACTTACTGGACTGTGCTTCTCCTGATCCCGCTACACAGCAGCCAACCTGTAGATTACTTCTGCCACAAGTGCCTTGTGTTTTTATCTTGTACAAAAATTTTGCTCAGAATGTAATGCAACAATGAAGTTATAATTATCAAAACTTAAAAACGAAGCCATCATCTAAACTACCTGTAAAAAGGTTTTCCAGAGACCACACCACACATCAATATAATTTATAGTTTACTCTGGCAGTGACACCTTTTGGCTCATCAATGATGGCTGTCAGAAAACTAAATAAAGATTAGCATAGGCCACTATAAAAAAGAAAAAATCTAGCTGGCAAAACCCCTCCTATCAAAACTGTCTGCAGAAAACTTCTAATTGGACTAAAGTGGAGATTTACATCACAGCTTGCTGCTGCAGCTCTTGCAAATGCGTGTTTATACAACAGTATCATGCCAGACACACAAAGGTTTTCCTGTTAGTAGAGACTCAGTTCATTGCTTTGAAGGAACATGTATACTAGAAAACACCACAGTTCTCTTATGAACTCTATTTCCATACTTACTGGTGCTACTATTTTACCCGTCTGTCCAACTTGCATGTCATTAGGAACAAAGCCAGCATCTACAGCTGCACGGGAAGCTCCAACTAGTTGAAAGAAAATATTTCCAGTGTTTTCTTTTAAAATATTAGCAACTCAAATTCATACCACCATAAAAGCACATGTATTTTACTGAAGAGTCCCACACATTAAGGGCACATATTTAGAAAGTTCCCTCTAAAGAGCTCTTAAAGTAATCCCTCTCCATAACACTGGCAGAAACTTCCAAATACTAAATGCTAATGCACTTCATAAGCAACAGGAAATCCTTACTCCCAGCACCAAAAGGCCATATATTTAAAACTGAGGATTTCAGTCTGGCATATTTCCATTATTTTTTCTTGTTGCTTTGTCAAAAGAGGATTTTCCCATATATGCCTTCCCATAACATCCCAGCAAGTTTTAATAGAACACATGTGCCATCTTATATCGCTTACATCAGGTTCAGAAGTCAGACACAGTAAAGCAAAATATCATACTAAACTCAAGAGCACCACATGGATATTTAATCGGTGAAGCCAACAATTAGAAAACAAAGCCACTCATGCAGAAATTCTACTGATTACTAAGTGTAAAATCTAAGGCTAATGCAGTTAAAATGTTAGCACAAGCAGCTCCTCCTCCTCCTCCCCCAACCTTTAGATAGAATATTTTGCTGGAACACTGCATGCAGTTGGTTTTCTCCAACTAAAGGAAAAATGTGGCAAAAAGAACCACTCAAACCATAAGAACTGTGATTCTGTAAAGCAGTATCCAAAAAGAGGGATGAGCTTACCTGCAGCATTCAATTGGTCCGCAAGATCATAGAGCAACTTAAAATTTTCACCACTCTTTAAGCCTCTTCCTTAAAAGTTAAAAACAAAAATAAGATGAAGAAAAAGTATAATATGCTCTAGGATTTTTTGTTACACACATAAACATTCTGTTATCTACACTTGCAAAGGCACAAAGGTATGTTTGCACTGGTTATCCTTGGATACAGAATTAAATAGTATTTGACACTGTGAGATCTACCTCTTTTCTTTTTAATAAATATTACATATACAAACCAACACTACTCTGCCTATTAATATCATCAAGCTCCTCCTTTGAAATCAGGCAGACAGGATTTTTGTGCTCCCCCTGCTGGCTTTAGGCATAAACCTGTGCAGTAGGATAACAGGGCTTTTATTATCTTTCTGTACACACAAAGTAAGAACAAACCAACAAAAGATTTAAACCTGAAGAGCAGAATACAAAAATAACAGCTTTATACCATTATTAAACATATAAATAAATATAAATATATTTATATATAAAATCATTATATATATATAAAAATCATTATATATATATATAAATCATTATATATATATATATAAATCATTATATATATATAAATCATTATATATTATACATATAAAATCATTATATATTATACATATAAAATCATTATATCTGCCTGCAATAATTAGGAGCAATTTTAAACCAAACAAACTTTCATCTAAAAACACTTCACTCTAATTTTAAAGAGGCTCACCAATTATGGCAATGATCTTAAAATGCCTATTATATATCAAACTTTCCTGTTTTGCCTCTTCATGATATACAGATGTTGGGTGTCTTCCCACTGTCTCCTATGTCCTATTTCAAAAATGTACCAAGTCAGTGTTTTCCTATAGAATCATAGAATGTCTTGGTTTGAAAAGGCCCACAACGCCCATCCAGTTCCAACCCCTTGCTGTGTGCAGGTCGCCAACCAGCAGCCCAGGCTGCCCAGAGCCACATCCAGCCTGGCCTTCAATGCCTGCAGGGATGGGGCATCCACAGCCTCCTTGGGCAACCTGTGCCAGTGCCTCACCACCCTCTGGGTGAAAAACTTCCTCCTAATACCTCACCTACACCTCCTTTGTCTCAGTTTAAAACCATTCCCTTTGTCCTATTATTCAGCTGAGCTGTGCCATCACAGAAATGCACAACAGCACACTACTTACCACCTGACACAACCACTCTTGCACTCGTAAGCTCGGGCCGGTCACTTTTTGACAGCTTCTGCTCAATCCATTCCGACAGACCAACAGGTGCTGGAGGTGTCACTGTTTTAAGCAAGTTAAAAAAGGAGATGCACAAGAAAGAGGATAAAGCAAGTGCTTTCAACCTTCCAAACTTCAGTTTAAACTTCATGCACAAGTTGACTGTAGAGCCAGCTCTACCACAAGATTTTAATTACCATGAATAGCTGCTCTACAATTCTGAGTTACAAGGCTGCCTCATTATTTGTGGTTATCTATCCTGCAGTACAAGACTATTTTATCAAGTTTTACGCGCATCAGATTGCATTAAATGAAGGTCTGTTGTATAAGCAACATACTGTTATCAACCCAACATAATAACCATGGTTCTTTTAAACGACAGGCAATCAAGCCAGCCACGTAGGTTGCTCCAAAAGTAATGCCTCCTGTTTGTTTCCTCCGGAATTACAGTAGCTACGAAGAGCACAATAACATTATTTGATAGAGCAAATTGTCAGCTACAAAAATCTCTTCCTCACCATTCTCAGCAACATTAGTTGCGTCCTTTCACCAGCAATGAACAAGAGCCTTCATGCCGCACTTGTGAAAACCTGCACCAGCAGAGGCAACCCCACCACTGTTGCCACTGCTAGAACACACCACCCGCCCCTCACTGTGCTCACATCCACTGCCTGGTCTCCAAAAACATTCAGCGAGAAGCATCAATAGGTGCCACTTTTTTCACATGGAGGAATTCAGCTCCACCCCTTTGCTTCACATGCACCTCCGTGTCAGGAGTCGTTCTGTCAGAGTGCCCCTCTGCTGTCACATGGCAACAAAACGTAATGGAGCACTGGTGGGAAGGTACGACCTCTGCTGCCATACCACCAAACTCCACCTCTGATTTGTAGACCAACATTATCAAACAGGAGGCATTACTTTTGGAGCAACCCTTGCAAACACTGCAAAGACAGTACAGTATGCCAATGTCAAGCAGCAATGCCTACTAACTTCTATGCAAGTCAGGAAACACACGATGGTTCTGGGGCACGTACTCATGGCTCCCAGACAAAGGTGAAGGCTGCGAAGGTGACGTATGGGACACACAGCACGTTACTAATGATTGCTTCTGCTGGACTTACAGCACTGTCATAAAAGGACCCACACTGAAAAACAGCAGAGGTGACCAAACCCTGGGACAGGAAGCCCAGAGCAGCTGCTGCCAGTTTCCACCTGTGGAGGTATTCAAAACCCAGTTGGACACAGCCCTGGTGAACCTGCTCCAATGTCCCTGCCTGAGCAGAGGGGTCTCCAGAGGTCCTTTCCAACCTAAACAATTTCATGACCCTGAGACTGTAGACTTCTCTACGATCCAAGCTACAGAGATTTCATTAAAATAACCATTTAAACTGATATAAAACAACGATGGAGTGTTCTCAATCCAATTTCCACTACTGCTAATTTAGCTCAATGCCATAATGAACTATCTCAACTGAAATACGACCAATCAAACCAAAGCTGTGAACTGCCAGCAACTGCAACTTGTGCCCAATTCTGCTGTGAAAAACCAACCCAGCTATTCAAACAGCACTAACTTCAAAATAAGGAATAGCTCCAAGATTGCTATGGGTGAGGTTTAGGCAGTGATTGCAACAGGCACAAATAACCTGTGCAGAATCTGACTGTTTCTGGATGAAGGGAAAGAAGTGAAATGACAACTCGTATCTTCCCCTACCAGACAACAACAACCAAAGTGCCAATATTTAAAAAGAAGAGGCTAAGATTATTCAATTACTACCAATTTGCTCTGACAAATACTTGTGTGGAACATCAGCCCTCAAAAGGGAACCAAACTCTAAGTAACAAAACAAGAACAGACGCTCACCTTTCTCCACACTGGCGCTGCCGCCGCTCGTTGGTGCAGCCTCAAAAGATGTTCCCCGTACAGAAAACACTTTAACTGCTTCATCACATTGGACAGTGCAAAGAACATTTCCTAGTGAAGAACAATCATGTTTTTACAGAAGACATCACACACATGATACAAAGTTCCTGCCAAAAATAAAACTTTTAGATGATGAGAACTGGGAACCAAGCACTCCGTAAGGGTTCGTTTCCAGTGTTTTGGTTTACTTTTAACTCCACGTTTCTGCACTATGACAAAAATTACTTCATTTGTAAGGCATACAGCACATTTTAATCACCCCTTGCAAATGGTTTCACATTTCATAAGGGAAAACACACCTTTGAAAGCATTGGTCTTAAGCATAAGAAAGATCTGTAATAATAATTATCTATACCGTTGCATGACTTCATTTGTGTTTTCTGTCAGACTGCATAAGGTACTTACTTTCACAGGCTGCAGAAAAAACTAAACTCAAAAAGTGCTACAACACCAGAACTAATAAACAAAATCATCTTGAAACTGTCAATTACTGAAAAGTAGCTAAAAAACAACACGAAACCACAAGCTGAGAGGGTAACTCAAAATACCACCTTGGTATACGTGGTACAGCCTTGTAGAGTGGCATTAAGAAACACAAGCTAAGGAGTCTCTGAATTAAAACAGAGGGGCAGAACACAGTTACAAAAAAAAAAAAAGGCTGATAAAAGAATTACAAATTACATCAATTAAATATTATAAGTAATCAGTGCAATGTCTTCATAATTAGAGAAAATAACCCTGTGGCAGCTCAAATCAGAGCTAATGGAAGTCATATTAAATAATATCAGGCAATTAACTTAATGTTTTATGTTTTACAAAATCAAATCAGAAATACATTAAACCAAAAAATTGAGTATGTATAAAGGATACTGAATTCTACGTATTAAAGTGAAAGAAGTATGGCTTCCATCTAAACTCCTACAGCACCAAAGTTACCAGTGCTGGGATTCTCACACAGCATCACGTTGGATGTTTAAGCAATTTAGATTGTAAGGTGAAAATCCCTAAAATATTCCAGTGTTCTAACAGCTGGACTACAGAAAGTTACCATATCAGGTACTTTATTGCATGAGCACCACAGAGCTGTTGTGATTGCTTACCTGCATAGATAGTTCTCACAAACGTGTTGGGGGATTTAATCTCAATGATGTCAGAAACAGGAGCAACATCCAGCTTAGCAGCCACTCTGGGAATAAGATTCTGCAAGTCAACGATTAAAAAAGTCAGCAACGTAAATGCTGGTATCTGCACACTGCACATGAGAACATGCAAAGGAAATAAGGTGAAATGCACATCATAATATTTAAATATAGGAACGTTTGCTGACCTGATTTTAAGCTCACAGATTGCTGTCTGTGATTAAGAAGGCACACACAGCTGTAACATGACTGCAGGACTATTCGCACAGCTTCAGCAGCCAAATAAGAACTCAGCACTGTAATAACATTAGAAATGCTATGATCCTTACAGTAAGTAACCCCCTAATTGAATATCTTAAATTAGGAGGCTTGTTTGCTTCAATAATTTACAACTGAATATGGATGCCATTTACTCGGAAAATTGACAATTATGGATGGCTGAGTTCTTATAACAGCACTTCAAGAGAAAAACAAGAAGTATCTTGGAAGACATTTATCAGAGACAGCAGGAGGAAAACACCACTCTCCTACCCAAAAAAGCCAAAAATTTACTATTTAAAAATTACTATTAGAATTACTATTTCCTCTTACACTGAAATTAGCTTAGAGGATTATTTAGAACCTTTGGGCATGGGGAAAAGGATAAAAAGAGCATCAGAAGGCATTGAGAAATTAAGGACAGCAAGAGTTTAACTTGCTCTCCCTCCCTCTCCTAAGCTGGTACACCACAGAGCCCTGCTCAGCCATCTTCACTCACAGCTATGACAACAGTCACTGCTTCACTCCTCCAGTAAAACACTACTTGGTGCTGGGAGCATAAGCTTTAAAGCAAGATATTAACCTTTATTAAGAAACTGCAGATCACAAATAAATGAAAAATGAAATGACTAAGACTTAGGGCATGTGAGGATTTCTCTTAGCAAAATTACAATTATATGGATTGATATTGATTGGAAGTAAAAATAGAAGGAGGGCTGATGTCATTATTCACTGCACGCTGGCAAGATTTCTAAATGTCCTTTTTCTCTAAATCAGCTGCACCACAACATTTCCTGATGTCAGTACTGAGGCTCTCCATATATTTAAGCACATTTTTAAGTACATACTTGTTAAAAAGTTCTGAAAAATCATATTTTCTTCACAAAACATCTTGGCTAGATCCTGGATCTGTATTTTTTGTATATATTTACAGACATTTCAATCTACACGACCTATATCACAGATGCAATTCCTCCCCTAAATGAATTTGCTGCCAATAGGTCTGCACGCTTTCATTTCAACATGAAAACTATATAACAATCCTAATGATAGTAGAAGTGAAACAAAAGTCACCAAAAACAGTTTATCAGGTTTTCCTCCCCAATTACTGCATTTTCATAATGCTTTCAGACACCTTTAAGCATTTTGTGTTCTTACACATTTTATACACTTTGCCTCATGCACATGCAATTAGCTGGCTACTGCTAACGAGCCTCTCCACTGCCCCTCACTTCAAGTCAGCCCATAAGAGAACTCAGAAGCAGCTACTGGCTTCTTCAGTGCAATGCTGTCACGCTTTTAGGAAACTGAATTGTCAGGGCTGATCTGCAGACCCTCCCTCAGGCACACACACAAAAATGCCTCTCTCTGTCCTGCAAAGAACTGTTTGCTGTGTGTTGATTTACTCACCTTCCCAAAGGCAGACGCTCCAGCACAGATGTGAGTGTATTTAAATTGTTTCTGAGTTTCCAAAACCAAGGGAGTCAGCTCCTCTGAGAATAAAAATACAAGTTTATAACTATTTCATCATCAGCCACAAATCCCAACACCACTTCTTCGGTCAGTAGATAAGAACGAGTCTCACCTGCTAGAAATCCCTTGTATACGTCGTGCTGAGCCACAAGAACTTTTGCAACACCCTGCACCTTGCTGAGTTCTTGTGCTACCTGTGATTACAAACCAATCATTATTAGTTTGCATTACAAGAGCACACCGAGGCTTCAGCCAGACTCAGAGCTCCACGGTGGCAAGCATCACAGACAGACAGCAGGAGATAGTTCCTGATTGGTCCCTAATGCAAACTGCTCGCCGTCTACAGATCAGTGCAAACTGGAACACGAAAGCACATCAGTTCAGAGTCAGAACAAACCTTCCAGAACGAGCTGCAGATCTTCTGACTCACAGCACAGCGCCTTACAGGGCAGCACAAAGCAACCCTGGCAATAAGAGAACTACAGAGCAACACAAACCCAGCAAAGATTGCCCCACACAAGAGACTACAGAGCCATCTTGTATTTTATTACAACAGCCAATAATTAGCTCACTCCGAGGTAATTACTAAGCATTCTAACATAATCAGAGACAACAATCCTATATCCTTTTTACATTGGTGAGTATCTACTTACAGAGGCATACCGTGCAAATAAGAATGTACAGCAATGTTACAATCTTTGCCCAAATTTCAGCAGCAATCCTTTGCAGCTGACTGCCTACTGATGTGATGTCTATTTTCAATGCTATCTTTATGCAATTTTGTCCTTTGTATTTGCAGAAGCGAAGTTTAAATGATGAAAGGGCTGTTACAGATCAGAGAAAAGACTGACAGCAATGTCTGGAGGCCACATGCATCACCACCACACTAACGCAGTTTTACTGACTTTGCTGAGAATCAGCTTCAGCCTTAAAATTTAACAAGAGGAAACAAACAAATATCCCGTAACAGCTGCTACAGAATATCTGAGTAACTGGCTCTTTTGTCCTACTGACACAGACTCTTACAAAACTTGAAAAAAATAATCGATTTCATTTTCTGTGAAGAACTTTTTCCCCAGCATGGCGTATACTGACAAACAGACACCACCACGTACTTTGGTACCGAGCCCAAACAAACAAAACATTCCCAAGCATAGTTCTACTACCCAAGTACAAAAAAATCAAATAAGGAAATCCACAGACAGAGAAATCAGGCTTATTTTTGTTGTTGCTATTGTTTTTAACTTTCTTGATCTAGATAAGTCTCCAGTCTCAACCTCGAGCATCTGAGTCTCAGTTTAGAATCAGTCTGCAACAGTGAGCAAGGTTTGTTCAGTTACTTGTGATTACTTGTGATTCAGTTACCTGTTAACTGCTATGACTGTGCCTCCTGCACAAGACAGCATATGGCTTTTTCAGAATCACAGTTCCTAAGCAATAGCCTGATGCTAAAAAATTAGGCATAGCTATACTTACTTTTCTTGTTCATGTCAGACTAGGTCATGCTGGGGTAAGAGTGCCTCTTACAGACTAATGGTACACTGTCCCCAGATTTTGCACTTCACAAAAATCAGACTAACAGCACAACAGTGAATACACGACTAACTCTTCCTTTAGACTTGAGCTATATGATAAAGTCAAGAAACACTGATTTCAGATTTTTGGATTGCAGACACTTGCTACACTACCAGCAGTGACCATTAAAAGGCAGACACTCAGAAGCCTCACCTGACATTGTGCCCTTTCATTTCTGCTGATCTCTCCTTGCACAGTGCAAGGCTTTTTCTCCCAGGTTCCCAGCACTGCATTATTTACCTTTCAAACTTTACAGGAGAATATTGTTTTAAGAGTTAATTGCCCTACAGTCTTATAAAAACGTGCTTGCTTAACTTGTAACAGCTTATACTGATATTCTCCCTTGTGAAATGAAAACAATACCCACATTTCCACTTCAGAAGAGAAGCAGCTCAAGTGCAGCACATTTCCTGCAGATTAGCAATTCATGGCACAGCTCCTTTTCACCAGATTATTTTTCAAGCTAGCCAAGATGCTACCACATAGAATCCCACTGCATTCATTAATTCAGTCAAATGAAAACAGGATTTCCCACCTTGTCACAACTGGTCCCAGCAACCAAGCAGGAAACTTCACCTCCGAGACGTTTTGCTGCAGTGACCGCATTGAGTGTAATGGGTGTAAGAGCCTCATTGTTGTGCTCTGCTATGACCAACGTGCTCTGAAACCTCTGAACCTGGTGCAGCAGCGATGCCTTCAGAGAGAGAAAGAGAGAGGAGTTGAATACTACGCATTTAAATAAATGAAAAGTTCCTAGGAGCATTCAGTGCTTTACAGAAAGCTATTATACAGCTACTATACTAGCTATTATACTAGCTACTATACAGACCGTCAGCTGCTGCTGTCAAACAAACCAGGCTACATCTCGAGCATTTCTATTAAGTAGGCAGAATATTTCAGTACAATCTAATAATCACAAGGAACGTACAAACTCGGATGATTTCAGCACAGCTACAACATGCAGCTTTTCAACTAAAACCTTCACAGGAAAATACTGAACAGCCTTCAGAAGAAAGCCATAATAAGACACGTCTAAGCTCAGCTGATCAACTGAAATACATAAAGGGTGAACAGAATTCAATGTGAGCTGATAACATTCAAGAGGAAGCAGTAGTTACTTGTCTTACTGATTTATTTCCACATGTTTTAGCCAAAACCTTTCCGCAGAACCCACTGTTGCAATCAGTTATCTGCAAGAGCAAAACTGGAGGTAGTAAGGAGCAGGACAGCAATAAGCATCAAAGGCTCCCAGTCTAAATACAAACATACTAATAAAGCCTGCTGAACAGCACCAGTTTCAGTTGTACACAATCTGTTTTCCTTCACAACAGAAGATGCTATTGACCACCCAGCTACCACCACAAAACAAGGGTGCTTAAACAATCCTGTTCACCAACTCACTGCCCAGACTAACACTAAGACAGGGAAAAGGTAGGGAGATGGATACTAGGAATAACTGAAGACTGGACAGCACTACTTCAAACCTATTTCCTAAGGGCATTTCCACTCACAACAAATACGGGCACACCAAACATTTAAAGCAGAAAATAAAGCTTCAGAAAACCTGAGAGCTGAAGTGTGGACGTGGACTCCAGCCATGCAAGGTGTACCATCAGAGCACTTCACAAAGAGACAGCAAACCCAAGGACCTCCTTAGGACAATTAGGATAAAGATATAAATAAAAAAGTGCATTTCCACAGAGTAAGGACCACAATTTGTCATTCTGATTAAAAAAAATAAGGATTCTTTTAGAAGTACTCTGCATCTCCTACGCTTAAGGCTACTGGTTACGATTAAAGATTCTAAGAACACTTGAAGCCAACTGCCAGTAACAAAATATTTATTGCCAATACAGACCAGACAGCATATTTTTGGTTATACACCGTTTGCAATAAAAGATATGAGATTTGGTCACCATTTGAAGAATAAATCTGTGCTTTTGTGGCAAACAGCTCACTTTTTCAACAACTTATGGTCATGTCACAACTAATTACAATTAAACCTGGGCAATCAAGTGCCTTCTCACAAGCACACCAGTTTACCATGAAGAACAGGTCAGTAACCACATGACAGTAGGAGCAGGAATTTATTTGGACGTGGATGGACACACTAGGCACCCATGCTCCCCCTACAGTGAAAACATCCACACTTCCTTTCTGTGGGCAGCTCCACACAGTGATTCAGTCTGCAGTAAAATAAACACCTACGAAGGAAAAACATCTGGAGTTCTCAGCTCCTTCCCTCCTCCATTTACTGTAGAGCAAACCTGGCCTCTGGCTTCCAGATGTTTGAAAGATGGTGAGATTAACCCAAACATGCAGGGTACCAAAGGATTCAGTGAATCCATCATCTTCTCAAGTTACACCAAGGCATCTTTCTGCTCTCCACTTGAGAAACCCAGCAATGATTTCCAAGCAGAATACAAAAACCTTAAATACAATCACAGGAATCCCAGACTTCGTGCAAATAACCAGGACGACTCGCTGCTCCTGTCCCAGCCAAACCTTAGAGATCCAGAGCACACCTGCTACACGCGCACAGACAAACCCATGCCCAAGGCCTACAAGCCACACACCCACAGTGCTCATTCAATTTGCACAGGTGATCACAGAATAAACAACAGCTGAGCTTGGAGGGAATCTTAAAGATCATCCAGTTCCGACCCCCAGCTGGGAGCAGTTGCCACCCACTACATCAGGCTGCCCAGGATCCGACCCAACCTGTTTGTGGCACCTCCAGCTCACTGGACAGCCTGTTCCATTGCTTAATCACCCTCTGAGTAACAAATGTCTTCCTAATATCTAACTTCCATCTACCCTTCTCTACTTCAAAGCCATTCCTCTCTGCCCTGTTACCATTAGACCATGTAAAAAGTCAGCGCCCATCTTGCTTGTAAGCTCCCTTCAAGTACTGGAAGGCCACAATGAGGTCTCTCTCTGGAGCCTTCTCTTCTCCAGGCTAAACAAGCCCAACTCCCTCAACCTTCCTCACAGGAGAGGTGCTCCCTCTGATCATCTTTGCAGCCCTCCTCTGGTCCTGCTCCAACAGCTCCACATCCCTCCTGCACTGGGACCCCAGGCCTGGACACGGAACTCCAGCTGGAGCCTCATAAGGGCAGAGCAGAGGAAGGCTGCAGGAGGACACTGCTGGCTCATGTCCAGGACCCAATTAAGGACACTGCAGCTCTCAATGAATTCTTCTCCCAGCCTCTACTCCTACCTGGGCCTGCCCCGGCCCAAGCGTAACACCATGCAGTTGGCCTTGTTGTACCTCATTAGGTTCCACTTTTCAAACCTTTCCAGGTCCCTCTGGATGGCTTCCCTTCCTTCTGCCATATCAACTGCACCACTCAGCCCGGTGCCATCAGCAAACTCACTGTGTGTGCACTCAATCCCATTACCTACGTCATTTATGAAGATGGTGAAGAGCTCCCATCCTAAGACAGACCACTGGGGGACAGCCCTCATCACCAGCCTCCACCTGGGAGCCACTGCCAACCCTCTGGCTGGAACCACTCAACCAACTCTTTATCCACCAAACAGTCCAGCCTTCAAATCCACATTTCTCCAGTTTGGAGATAAGGATGCAGTGCAGAACCGTGCCAAAAGCTCTGCGGCCTCCTCACAGCAACGCTAATGAAAATCAAATGCATGCTGGACTTTTAGATCACCCATACAGCACACAGAGGTCCAGCACTTCTTAAATACAAATGTAGTGCTTTTATACTATAAAATACATGTACTAACCACAAAAAAAAAAAACCAAAAAAACAAACACCATAGACAAGAGTGTCATAAATCTTTCCTTACTGCTTGGTAGGATCTACTGCCTCTACAATCAACACTGAACTGCCCACAGTCAGCCTACAGACAACATCTTCTTAGCTGTAAGGCAAACTAGCCAGAGAATAACACTTTAAATTTGCTTAATAGGAATCAGGTATCCCATACAGACCCATTAGCACTGGAAAGAAAATAACCCTAAAAATAGACTCAAGAGGCAAAGGTTTGGGGTGGCTGCATTCCCGTATAACAAAATAATGCTTAATTCAATTAAAAGACACTCTCACGGCTGAAAAGCTTAAATAAATACATATATACATATTTGGCAAGCTCAATACAATGAGGGAGACCTGGCAATAAAGTTTATACTTGTAGAACTTCTGTAACCATCTGGCAACAGAAGAGGTCTGAGACACAGCTACTGAACTGCAGGAAAGACTAACTGGAAAAATAACACTGAGGTCACCTAAGCTGAAAAGGAGCTGTAACTGCAAGAGAGAACAGCAGAAGAAATTAAGTAAATAGTTAAAGATTTATTTAGGAATTATAATCAAGACGTGACTGCAAAGGAATTGAAGCAGCAAACGAAAGACGTAGTGAAGAAGTTTTCCCAGATGCACCCCACACAAATTGTTAATAAAAATCAAAGCAAAGCTGTCTGTAAATACAGACAAAGCTACTGAAAGTAAACTCAAGTTAAATGACCTCGCTAAAAAAAGGCAGCCACCTCTCTGTGTGCCACCAGTGACAACTGAAGGACAGATGCACAGTATTCTCACAACCTACAAACACAACCCAGCACTTCTGCAAGGTCATCCCTTGCTGGAGCGTTCCAGGCTATTAAATCCACTTATCTGAATTCCCTCAGGCCAAAAACCAAAATAAAAACCCACATGTCCATCACAATATAAGCACACACACACACATATAGAGAAATGTATGAAATAAAACACACTGTCTTCAGAAATATCAGGGAGTTGGGAGCTCTGAATGAATGAAGAGAAACCAAAAGACTCAGCAGCAGTGAAAACTGGCTCAGTGTCCCCTAAAATACTGTAAAATGGTATTTTTAAATGGAGAGCCACAGCGCCCTTCACTGTCACTCTTTTTTTTTGAGGGAGCACGGAAGTGAGGGCGATCAATTCACTCCAGTCTTTAAGCAGCCAAGGCTAACACTGCTTGCTTGGCCCTGGATGGCCTACCTGCACAGGCTGAGTGACAACTGGGTACAGACTTAGAAGGTGACGGCCCCAAACTGCTGTGCGATGTCAGACGAGGAAGAGGGAAAAAGACTGAATGGACACACACGTGTTCACGTGGTAAAAAAAGATAAAGAATAATTTTAAGGGAATACATAATCTGCTATTTTATAGAGGTAGGAATGTGTGACCTCGAGACAATTCTGATCACCACAGTTTAATATCACTACAAGCTGACATTTCAGTAGCCCATGCAATGCTATTTGCCATCAGATAATAAGCAGTTGTATCTATGGTAGTTCTAACACACATCTGGTTTGCCATCAGCACAATCCAGTGACTCCTGGGCAAAATATTCCAAAAAATTCCTAAGCATGACTTCTTAATGTCTATCTTTGCTCTTCCCAACTATCTGTCTTGTAATTTAAGCCCACTAATATAACTTTATTTACACGTACCACTGAAATGGCTTACTCCCACATCTGCACCAACTACTCCTGTACTCGTGGACCTGTGTCTCTCAGTCCTCCTTTCATTAAGGATAAGCAGCTCCAACCTCTTCTTACTGCTTATACTTATACAGCCCTGCCTTTCCCAAGCTACACATCCCCATTATATATATATATATATATATAAGTACATGACTCCAAGTGCAGCCAGCTGACAAACTAGCCGACCTCATGCTTCCAGAATCCACAGCCCTGCACATCTCTGCGCTGGGCAGCAGTGCCAGCAGTGCCAGCGGTGCCAGCAGTGCCAGCGGTGCCAGCGGTGGCAGCAGCTCCCCGGAGGACTGCACGGCTCGCACAGCTGCCGCCCACGACGACCTTTGCTCCAGCAGGCGGGGGCCGAACTCCATCCCCGCGGTTGGAACGGCGGTGCGTTCAGCGCCGCGCAGCGCACAGCCGCCGGCGCTTTTCGCTCTCGTCTGAACGCTCGGTGCTTCAAACCGAGTAACGCCGCTCCTCCGGCGGACCCCGAAGCCGTGGGACGGGGATCCCCGCCCGGCTCGCACGGCCGCAGCGCCGTCCTTGATCTCACCTCGCCGTTCCGTTCGGCAACGCGGGCGGCGCGGCGATTAACCGCGGCACGCGGGGCTCCCGGCGGCCGCAGCCGCTCCCCAGCTCCGCCAGCCGCACGGCGGGCTCCGAACGGCCGCCGGGACCCCGTCCGCCCGCCGGGCTCCGCTCTCAGCAGCGCCGCGCACGACGCCCCCCCCCCCCCCCCTCGCTCACCGCCCTCGTCGCGCCGCGCGCCGCCGCCGCCGCCCGCAACATGGCTCCGCCGCCCCGCTCCTGCGCCGCTCTCGCGAGAGCCGCCGCGCCGCACCGCTTCCCCATTGGTCGCGGCGCGAGGCCAATGGACAGCGGACGAGAGCGCCCCCCCCCCGGCGGCGGGACGGTCGAAGCGGGGCTCGGAGCGGCGGCACGGAGAGACGGGGAGCGGAGCATCCCGGGCACGAGCTCCGCGCTCGCCTATCCCAAGGCGATCCAACAAGGCGCGGCGGAACCCTTTATGGATGCGGTTCGTGCAGTGTACAAATCCCTCCTGCCTGCACCCTGCGCAGCCTAAAAGAAAAGGAACGGCAGCAAAACGGGGATGCAGGGAGCGTCCTGAGCAGCGCCGCCTTCCCTGCCGCTTCGTTTTCCTTACCGTGTTTCATTCGTTAAAGCCATGGCACGCTGCGTTCGGCTCCGGAGAATGAGCTTCCAGCTCTAAAAATGAGCTCCCGGCTTACGGAAGGAGAGGAGAGCAGCCGCGTGCACCTGAACCACGCACTGCTCACAGGTTGCCCAAGGAGGCTGTGGATGCCCCATCCCTGCAGGCATTGGAGGCCAGGCTGGATGTGGCTCTGGGCAGCCTGGGCTGCTGGTTGGCGACCTGCACACAGCAGGGGGTTGGAACTGGATGAGCGCTGTGGGCCTTTGCAACCCAGATTCTGTGACCCTATGATCCCCTCTGAGCTCGTGCTTGTTGGTTTGGTGCTGTGAGGTTTTCCAGTACAAACAGCCAGGAGCATCTCCCTCCAAACCGACCTACTTGCATCACGGCCCAGAAGGAATTGATTCTTGTGTGGCCGCCCTGCTTTGGCAGCACGTGGTGTCTTTGGATGGGCAGTGCTGCAGGCACCCCCAGCTCAGGTTTCTGGGCGTAGTGTCACCAGCCTGGAGGCACATCAGGCTTCTTGTTGTATTTGCTGTCTATAATTTTAATTTAAAACCTTCAGCAACGCTTCAGATGCCTGTAATCTTTATTGAAACTGGCTTGATGAGGATTATTCCCTGAAGCACAAAGGAAGTCTTTATCACGTATGGCCACTGTTGGAGCAGCTTATAACCGTAATCAGCTGGGGATTATATCAGCACGATCCATATTAGCTGGACGGTGGTGCAAAAAGCCCTTTATTATTATTATTATTATTAATTTGGCTTTCCCACCTCCAGCACAACAACAATAAAAATAGCAAAACTGCAACAGGTAGGTGCTGCCAGCACCAGACCCATCATCCTGCTGCTGGGCAGAAGATGTGGCTCTATTCTGAAAGAAAAATGAGCCATTAATTAGTAGAAGCAGATCCATTTATGGTGCATTGTTATCCAGGATTATTTCATTAGTATCTGCTGACCCAATTTTCTGTATTTGAAAGGGAATTACATTTTTTCACACTCTCGGGGTGGGAGGCGGATCAATAATGCGGTTGTTCTAACTTGGAACAAAAGGGTTGCAAAGGTGTGTCTGCCCTGGGGCCTCTGACAGAAGGAACATGGAACAAGAGCCATCACCAATGTGTCTCCATCAGAATCAGATTTTGGTTCCCTTAAAATACATAATTCCTAATTAAAACATATGGAATCCAGCTAATACAGCCTCACAGCTATGGGATTTAGTGAAGGGGAGGAACTGATGATGATGATGATGATGATGATGATTATTATTATTATTATTATTATTATTATTACTGCTATGATGGTCCCCTCTGGCAGGGGGTCATCCTCAGCTTACTCCTCCCACCACCACCACCACCACCAGGCAGAGCTGACTCAGATCAATTAGAAGAGCTTCATTTGGGAGGCTTCTCTACCACACGAAAGGATTCGCCTCCTAATCTGTCAAAATCCAATAAGGTTAAAGCAACTGCAACCTGCTTAGGGCTCAGAGTGCAGGATCTGCAGCCCAAGGCCAGGCAGGTGCCTGTGGGGGGGGGACAGACAGACGTAGGGTGACAACCTGTGTTGGGAGAGCTCTGCTGCTGAAATACACTGTGCCTGAGTGCTGCAAAACCCTTCCCTGCAGAGGTGGGGCCATTGGCACGGGGTGGCACACACCTCCCCAAGGCCCTGCTCCCCACCCACCTGCCATAGACACAAGCCTGACATTCTTGGGTTTCTTTGGGGTAAAACCCCAGCCCAGGTGTAGCTTAGTGCTGTGCCCAGATCAGCTTACAGCCACCCACCCACATCTGCCACCAGCACTTTGTCTCTCACAAGTCCCTCCGTGAGCCCTCAGGTGAGCACAGCACCACCAGCCCCACCTCCAACACGGGATGCAGAGAGGAGCACTCCCCCAGCAACACCCCAGCAGCCATCCATCCCACACAGCCACTGCTGACAGGTGTTTCCCCTTCTCTGCCATCTCTCACTAACCATTTCCAGGTGCTGACCAGGTCAGAAGGGCACAGTGACAAGCCTGCAAGCTGGCAGTGCTCCCCAAATGCAAGTCACCGACCGAGCAAGAAAACAGCCCTCCTGCCAAGGACAGGCAAGGGGAGATGTATACAGGCACCCACAGCACACAGGGCAGGCTGTCAGAGCAGGCAGCTCCTGCTGCACCATCCTGCACAGATGGATGGATGGATGGATAAATGGAGGGAGGGATAAATGGAGGGAGGGATAAATGGAGGGAGGGAAGGAGGGGTCCCCTGCAGAGCACTCCTCTCCACCCTGCACAGTGCCCACGGTGATGCCCTGCATCCCTCCTCCGGTGTGTGCCTCACCTCCTTGCTAATGGGAGATGTGTGCAAAACGCACCATCGGGCTGTATGGCATAATTTTTTAAGCAGGAGCTGCTGGGGAGGAACCTGGATGGGGCGCTGGCAGCAGCCCAGCACTCCTGCAGCAGCACGGGCACCCGGGGGAACGGCAGCATGGAAAAAGGAAAGTTGCTTTTCCTTTTCCTTCAGTTCAGCCTCACTAAACCTGTTCTCGGAGCTCTGAGACCTGCTTGATTGCAGGCACCTCTGTGAGCTACCTGCTGTCCATCCCACCTGGTGCCAACGCTCCTCCCAGCCCCATTTCTCAACCCCTACATCCCTGCCACCGCCTTTCACCCAGCAGAAAATGGCACAAGATCCCAAAAATGTGAACTCAATTTGCACTTCAGTGAAAGTAGGGAGGCAGCGGGACGGCCTTGCAGGGATCCGGGCAGCCTCTCCCATGCTGGCAGGCTGCATCCAGACCAGATGCATCTCTGAGGTCGCCCAGAAATCAATGGGCTCAGTGTGAGGGGAGAAAGAACAACAGCAGGCCGAGTGCAGGGCCTGGTGCAAAGGGAGTCAGACGAGGTGGTGGGATGAGCCCACGAGCTTTCTGCATCCCTCTCACCCAGAGGGGACGGGGTGGCAAGGACTCCCTTTGCCATTCTACCACGGCTGATTCTTAATCAATAGCAGGGCAGGCAGCGGCTCTTGTGCAATACCACTTTCTGCAGAGCTGGGCCCTCTTCCCCTGCAATGCTCCCAACCCCTGCTGGTCTCAGAAGAATTGAGCCCAAAGCTCCACATAGCAATTCAAATGCATCACCAGACATTGGGCCACCGGGTTAACCGCTGTTTAATTTCGTCACATTTGTTTGTGAGTTATGTACGTGCCTTTCTTTTGTCAACATCTCCTTTTGAAAAGGATATTGATTTTGTTTTCAAAGGCCCTCGAAAATAAAATGAATGGCTACATTCTAAGGAAGAGTCATTTTCTCAACAGCTGTAAATAATTTATTGTTCGCAACCCACCCAGATCAAAAGATACTTCATCAACTGATGTGGCAAAATCTGGTGCAAGCTGCATTTCTATTATCTCAGATCCAATTAAACATTTGGAGCAGACTAAAACATAACTAGATCAATCCAGAATCAGATTAATAACCAATCCATAATCACATTAATCACAATCTGTCCATAATTAGCCATCAGATAATCCCATCGGACAGGAGGTGACATGCAGCATCCCATTATCTCATTAATTATCTATTTTCAGTATCAGACATTGTCCCCAAACCCAAGGAAATGTTTGTAAAGGAAGAAAGCACGCGGAATCTTTTGGCACATCCTCCCCACCGAAGACCCAAAGAGTTCAGTGCTGAAGTTTTGCCACCTTTGCTTCAGCACATCCTGCTAGAGCCAAAGCTGTGGCTGAGACACGTCGTGTTTCTAAGTAAAATATCATTATCTGAGGGAGACGGAGAAAGAAAACATTTGTTTCGTGCGGACAAGTTTCCAAAAGAAAAGAAAACCCTTCTTCAAAGGTTTTAATGGTAACATGATAACAATAGCTCTGCAATGCTAAATCTTACTGCAGATGGTTCCTGTCCTTTTTTGTAATGTAAGTGAAATTGCGTTCCATCTGTTTTAATTTTATAATGGACTTAATCCACGGCTGGCTCGGAAAGAATCGCCATTCACTGCCTTTGCAATCTGCTGCAAACAACAAAATTGTCACCGTTTCCCCTTTCTAGAGGCAACTCGTGTTTGTATGTGGCAGCACAACCCGGAGAGCTGTTATACAGTAGAGCAGCCGCGATGCCAACCCCCCGCACCACGGCCGGCCCCAGCTGCCCCCAGAGCTGCAGAGGGGAAGCGGAGGCAGCAGGGAGCGTCAGCCCGACGGAGGGCATCGGGCTTCCACTCACGGCTCCCCAGCAACGCCAGCCAACCTGAAGGCTGTTTTCCAAGCAATCAGCCCCTCTTCGGGGCCGTGAGGTGCCGGGTTTGTGCCTCTTGGCGTTACCTGCAGTCACTTCACATCTCTGCAGGAGGTCCGGGGCTTTGGGTGTGTTTCGCTGTTTCAGCGGCAATTGAATTCTCGGGGTTTTCCAAGCGCGCTGCCCCTACCTGCCCAAACCCCGCCTGTCTGACCGCGTGTGCAGCCCCTCCTGGGCTCTGCATGGCGCACGCTGGCACAGGTGAGCCTGGCAGGGCAGGGGCGCTGGGCCGGCCCTGCTGTAACCTCTGCTGCTCTCCGGACGTTTGGGTGAGCATAGAGAACCTTGCCCTCGAGTGGGAAGAGGAGCGATGCAACGCGCAACGTGCCTGCCGAGCCGCCGTATCATTACACACTCCTCGTTCTCCCGTAACCCTGAGATTTCATTTCTGCATTTTGCCCGTAACACGCAGATACTGACTCGCCCAGGCCCCCCACACCTGCCCCTCGGGGAATGCCGCAGTGAAAAGCCGGCAGCCCGCCGTCAGAGCCCTCCGCACCACCCGGCTCTGCTCAGCACTCCGGGGACGGGCAGCAGCAACCAGCTGCGAACCCCGCGGTGCCGCTGCCACGCGGCCGGGGGATGCGCGGGTACCGGCGGAGCGCGCCGGGAGGCGGGCAGGGATGCCCAAATCCCCCGGCTGGAGGATGACCTCAAACATCGCTGCTCTTCCCTCCTCAGCTCCCGCACAAATGCACGACGCGGCCGCTTTCAGCATCTCAAAGCGGGGGGTGCGGGTCAAGCAGACGGCCTCGGTTAGCCAAGTCCTCCTCTCCCGCTCCTCTGCGGCGTCACAGCCGAGGGGTGCCGGACCCACAGTGCCGCGCTCGGGTCGGAGCACCCATCTGCCCGCTCCGCGGCCCGACCTCTCCGAGCGCAGCCGCAGCCACCGCATCCTTCCGCACCCGCGCAGGTGGACCCGCGCCCGTCACACGTCCCGCAACGCACGGAGCGACGGGGAGGCGACGGCACGGCGGGGCGGGCGGGCGCGGAGCCCCGGGGCGGCAGCGATTCCGCCGTGCCGGGGTTCTCGAAGAGCCGCTCCTGCCGCCGTGCCGTAAAGTCTGCGGGAATTTAAAACCGAGTCAGAGGCCGCTGGAGCGCTCTGCTTATTGCTCCGCTAATGCACAGAGAGCCCGTGGAGACTGGGGGAGGGGGGATGAGTAGAACGGAGGAAAAAAAAAAACAAGAAACGCGGGAGGTTTTTCTGCCGGAGCACGGCGGGATCAGGTGCACGGAGCCGCCGCAACGCGCGGCCGTTCCCGCTGATCCCGGGCGGCCGCCGTCGGGAACGGCCGCCCCGACGGGGCCGACGGCCGCGAACGTAGCGACGGGCGGCCGCCGGCGTCCGGCTCCCGACAGCATCGCCCCGCAGCGAAACCCGGAGCGGCGGCAACGAAAACGGGGACGGGAGGCGGGCGGCGAAGCGGAGCGCAAAGAGGAGAAAATTCACGGCGACGGCGGGGTCGGGGAACAGTGCGGCAAAGAGGGAAACGGGGCACGCGGGGAAAGCGACGCCACCGCCCGTCCCCCGGGGCCGCCGCCGCGCCCTCCGCGACGGGCTCGCGATGCCGGTGCCCGGCGGAGCTCCGGGGAGATCCGCGCCGCTCCGCGCCCCGCCGCGCGCCCATTGTTCGGCGCGGCCAATCCGCGCCCGCCCTCCCCGCGGCCGCCAATCGCCTCCGGGGGCCGCGCGGTGAGGTCAGCGCCGCCCCCGCCCCCCCTCCCTCCACCTCCCCCGCGGCCGGTGCGCGCTGACATC
>JAPSGF010000010.1:3876083-4021485 GCA_035772895.1 Perdix hodgsoniae | reverse complement strand
GCGGGTAGTGGTGGAGCGGCGGCGCCGCGTCCCGCATCGCGCATCGCCGCCGGTGCGCACGGGGCCGCCCGCATGGTGGACATCCTCCTGCCGCGGCCGCTCCCGAGCGCCATGGGGGAGCCCGCCAAGAGTAAGTGCCGGGGCGGGAGGGCCGCGGGGCGCCGCGGTGCCGTCGGGCGGGCGCCTCGCGGACAGCGCCGGGAAGGGCCCCGCGGGTGGCTGCGGGCTGGGCGCGGGGCGGCGCGGCTTTGCGGCGTCTCCCCGCTGCTCCTCCGGCCGCACCGCCGCCGCGCTCCCCGCGCCCGCTCCGTCCTTCCTTCTCGCGTCGTTCTTTCGTTCCCTCCTTCTCTTTCCGCGTTTCGGTTTTCTTTTTTTGTTTCTCTTTCCGTTTTCCTTTCTTTCTTTCTCTTTCTGTTCTTCCGTTTTTGTTTGGGGTTATTTCTCTCTGTCCGCCCGATGTCCCTTTCCGTTTTCGTTTGTCCGCTTTCCTGCCTTCATTCCTTTTTTTTTTTTTTTTTTTTCCCCTTTGCGCTTTTTTCTCTTTCTGTCGTTCCGTCGTCAGTTCTTTTCCATTCGTTCTTTCTTTCCGCCTTCCCCTCGTTCTGCATTGGTCTTTCTGCGTTTCTGCGTTTCTTTCCACTTCCGAGATTCCACTTTTCTGTCTTCTTCTGGGTTGATTTCTTATCATTTCTCCCAGTCAACTTTCTCCTCGGAATTCCCACCGCTCTTTTCTCTCCCGTCGTGGCTCTTTTCTTTCTTTCGCCGTTCCCGTCCGTATTTCTCTCTTTCTTTCAATTTTTGCTTAAAAAAAAACCAAAACAACCCCAAACCAAAAAACCACACAACCAAAACCCCAAACCTCCAAAAGAACAAAGCCCAGCAGCCTCCCCCCGCCGCCCGCTGACGCCGCGGGTCCCGCAGGACGGCCGGGGCTGGCGCTGTGCGCGGGCTGCGGGGGCCGCATCCAGGACCCGTTTCTGCTGCGGGTGTCCCCGGACCTGGAGTGGCACGTCGCCTGCCTCAAGTGCGCCGAGTGCGGGCAGCCGCTGGACGAGACCTGCACGTGCTTCCTGCGGGACGGCAAGGCCTACTGCAAGCGGGACTACGGCAGGTGACCCGCTCGTTCTAAAACGAAACGAAACGAACCCGAACCGAGCTCGGAGCCCCTCGCGGCCCCGCGCTCCCCGGGCGCTGACAGCGCGCCGCCGCCCCGCAGGCTCTTCGGCATCAAGTGCGCGCAGTGCCGGGCGGCCTTCAGCAGCAGCGACCTGGTGATGCGCGCCCGCGACCACGTCTACCACCTGGAGTGCTTCCGCTGCGCCGCCTGCGGCCGCCAGCTGCTGCCCGGGGATCAGTTCTGCCTCCGGGAGCGCGACTTGCTCTGCCGCGCCGACCACGGGCCGCCCCCCGACGGCACCGCCGCCCGCGGGCCACGCAGCCCCGCGCCGCCGCCCGCGCACCTCGCAGGTACCGGCACGCAGCTCCGCTGCCGCTCCTCGGGGCTGGCGGACGGGCGGAGGGCTGCGGGCGGCCGTCGGCGGCGGCGCTGACGGTGCGCGCCCTCCTTCCCTCCCTCCTTCCCTCTCTCCGCCGCGCAGAGCCGGTGCCCGGACGGCCGCCCGGCCCGCGGCCGCAGTCGCACAAAGCGGCCGAGAAGACCACCCGCGTGAGGACGGTGCTGAACGAGAAGCAGCTGCACACGCTGCGGACCTGCTACGCCGCCAACCCGAGACCCGACGCCCTGATGAAGGAGCAGCTGGTGGAGATGACGGGGCTCAGCCCGCGCGTCATCCGCGTCTGGTTCCAGAACAAGCGCTGCAAGGACAAGAAGAAGTCCATCCTCATGAAGCAGCTCCAGCAGCAGCAGCACAGCGACAAGACGGTGAGCGACCGGGCGGGGGGTCGGGGGGGGGACCGACGGGGGAGTCGGGGCGCCGCGCTGAAGCGCCGCGTGCTCGCAGAGCCTGCAGGGCCTCACCGGGACGCCGCTGGTGGCCGGCAGCCCCGTCCGGCACGAGAGCGCCGTGCAGGGCAGCGCGGTGGAGGTGCAGACCTACCAGCCGCCCTGGAAGGCGCTCAGCGACTTCGCGCTGCAGAGCGACCTGGAGCCGCCCGCCGCCTTCCAGCAGCTGGTGAGCCCCGGGCGCGGCGGGGAGCGGTGCGGGGCGGGGGACGGGCGGGCCGCCGCGGGGCTCATCGCCGCTGCTCCCCCAGGTCTCGTTCTCCGAGTCCGGCTCTTTGGGCACGTCCTCCGGCAGCGACGTGACCTCGCTGTCCTCCCAGCTCCCCGACACCCCGAACAGCATGGTGCCCAGCCCGGCGGAGACGTGAGGCCGCCCGGCCCCCGCCGCCGCGGGACCTCCGCATGCCGCGCTCCCTGCATGAGACACCCGGCCCCGCGCCGCGCCCAGCGCGCCGGACGAGCGCCTTTGTCTTTTAATTATCCCTATTTAAAACCAAACCGAACGTACCTTGCCGACGGCCGAAAAGAGCCGGGATTCTCGCTGCCTTCACCGGACCGGAGAGAGAAAGAGAGGAGAGCCCCCGCCCCGCTTATTTCGTTGCGCGGAGGTTCGGCGCTGCGGATTTCGATGTTTCTTTTCCCCGATGAAAGCGGATTGCCCGGCGCGGCGCCGGCTCTTCTTCCTCGCCTGGAACAGAAACGAAAACTCGAATCAAAGCGAACGGAGGACGGAGCCCCGCGGCCGTCGGGGCCGCCTCACGCCGGTGCCTCCAGCAGCGCCGGGGAGCGGAGACGGGGCGGTGCGACGGGACAGCGCTGCCGGCGTTAGCGACGGACGGAGGACGGATTGTTTGAGCCTTTAAACGAACAAAAGTAAGTTATTGCTATTTATTGTCAGAGTCAGCGGTTGAATAGTGGGATTAAATATTTTGGACTTAATAAAAACAAACAAACAAAGCAAAAAAAAAAAAAAAAAAAAAAAAAGGAAAACGAAAAGGAAGGAAAATATTCGCAACGGAACGGAGCTCCGGGCGGGGCGGGCTCAGCCCGCAGCGCGGCTCTGCGGCACCGCCACCCGCACCGCTAATCGGCTCCGACCGCCGCCCGTTTATTTATAGCCGGGAGGCGGAGCGCGGCTTTCCCTTTCGGGCAGCGCCCGGGGCCGGCCCGCACCTGCCGCGATGCGGGGCTTTGTCGCGGGGCTCCCCTTCGCACACGGACGGACGTTCCGTTCTCCCCGGTAGCGGCTCCTCGCCTTCCTCCGCCCGCACGCCCCGCTTCCCCGCCGCTCCCTCCCCTCTCTCAGCCCGGCCGGCCCTCCGCGGCCCCGACCTTTCGCGTTCCCGGAGCCGCCGCGGTGCGGTGCGGCGGTGCGGCGCGGAGCTCCGGCCGCGCGGGGACAGCCGCGGGTCGGGCGCTGCGGGGCCGTCGGGCTCACGGGGCGGCCCGGGTTGCGAGAGGAAGAGAGGGGCTGCGGTAGGGCCGCCGACCCGGGGCGGGTGGGAGGGATCCCCGCTTAACCGCGGGGCTCGGAATCACCTGCGGGGAGCTTCGGCTGCCCGCAGACCGGACGGAAAATCGGGGCGGCCGAACGCCGTCAGCCCCGGGCCGGGCCGCTGAGGGCACGAGGGCGGCTCGGGGAGGGCAGCGCACGGAAGAAAGCTCGAGGAGACGGCGGCTGCTTCACAGGCTTTAATTGCGGTTCGTGGAGACTTTACCCCGTTAAGAGAACAGCACAAGGTTGAAAGGAGCGTTATTAAAGTCTTATGGAAACGTTGAAAATGTGCGTGGTTTACAAAATCCGCGTTACGCCGCCACGAGTCGCCACTCAGCTACAACCAAAGGTTCCCCACAGCCCGTTCTGACCCCAGCCCCCCCCTTCCCCCCACAGCCTTTGCTCACGGCAATTCAGAGCCCAGCACACCGCAGACAGAATAAGTTACTTTATTACAGATGTACAGAAGGCATTCCTGCTTGCAGTCTCCTCTCCGCGGCTCCAATGCCAGCACACCACACCATAGGAAGGATCCGGGACGTTGGGACACGACGACTGAAATCAACTCCAATTATCAAAATTACAAAACAGGACTTGAAAGTATCTACATAGCCGGGGATATAAATAGTGCAAATGACACGGATCTGCAGCAGCGGTGCTGCGTCGGCGCGGCCCTCAGCGCCGCAGGAAGAACTGCCGGGCCTCCTCCCAGCACTGCCGGGGGAAGCGGTTGGGCAGCTCGAGGGAGTCCTGAGCGCAGAACCGCTTCTCTGTGGGAGACAGAAGGTGAAATTACCCGGTTATTCCCTCTTCAGAAAGATGGCAATAAAACAAGAATAATGAACGGGCGGCCAACTCCGGCCACGTCACGTCCTCACCCCTCCCCAGCCCTCCCGCCACGCAGGGAGGTGAGCGCGGGGCTCTGAGCCCACGGCGCTCAGTGGGTGCACCCACCCGGCCCTGCTGCCCGTTCAGCAGCTGCTCCTCAGCCCCCAGACCCACAGCTTTCCTATGAGGACAGCAGGCCGCACCCACGTGCCAAGGTTTGTGAGGCCCAACCCTGCACTGAGCAGTGGAGAACTCCCAAGTTCTCTTTTAATCATAGAACGGCCAGGGTTGAAAAGGACCACAGTGCTCACCCAGCCCCAATCCCCTGCTGTGTGCAGGTTGCCAACCAGCAGCCCAGGCTGCCCAGAGCCACATCCAGCCTGGCCTCGAATGCCTGCAGGGATGGGGCATCCACAGCCTCCTTGGGCAACCTGTGCCAGTGCCTCACCCCCCTCTGAGTGAAAAACTTCCTCCTCATATCCAAGCTAAACCTCCCCTGGCTCAGTTTAAAACCATTCCCCCTCGTCCTATCACTATCCACCCTCAAACAGCCGTTCTCCTCCTGTTTATAAGCAGTGTTTTTGCTCCCATTTGCATTTTGGGGGGGATGGTGCCCTTCACACTGGCATGATAAAATAGATAAAAATAATCCTGCCTATGCTGCTATTATTATCTCCGCTTTTTGCATCTGGGGAATGTTTAGAAATCACACTCTCATGTCACCACGTAGTCATCTTTGTTTAAAAGCTCATTCTGTTTGAATAATGAAAATAAAAAGCAGTTCCCTGCTTGGACTTTAGCTGTCTCTCAAGCAGATTCTCATGCAAACAGATGAATTCTGGAAAGTTTGTTTTGCAGACACTGCACGAGGCTGCCCCAGACTGGAAGGGAAAATGCTGACAGTAGAAATCACACCATACCTACCTTTATTTTGCACTTTGCGATGTATTTTTAAAAAGCTTATGCCTTAGAGCTAGAACCGTTCCGCCCCTGCCAACCCCCCAGCAATGCAGTGGTGAAACTCTGCCCACTGTGAGGGAGAAATAGAAGATGCACTTCATGCAAAATGTGGGTGACTCCAGATGATTTTCCCACCGGCATACTTCAATTTCCCGTCTGTTTAAGGAGCAAGAGCTGCCTTAGCCGGGCGCCTTCCAACCGGCCAGCATAGGTGGGTGAGCTGTGCTTTGGGCTGTGAGAAAATAACGCAACTCCTGCAGACCGAGGAACTTTGTGGAATAATTACGGGACAGTATTTTACCAATTTCTGGCTCCTCGGGTGTGTTGGGATGGCTGCACGGCTGCTGTAACCTAAGACTTTTGAAAGCAGCCTTTGTGACAGCTAATTAAATACGTGCACGTACAGGATCACGTTTTAAGACAGAATACCACGTAGCGTTTAATAAAGATCAACAGCCCGGATTCCTGATACTGTGAGCAAAGACTGGAAGTCACATACTTTCAGGTCAGATTTTAAGCTAGAGAGCCTCTCCCACGAGTGGAAAATCATTTTGCACTTTACTGTATTTCTTTTTATGGCGATGTGGATTCAAAAAATATCCAAATCACAACAAAACACAGTGTGTACAGATTTTGTTACCCACTTGCACTCCGTTACATTCAATGGAGACATACCCCTCTGCTGAGATAGCAGATTATCCATTTGGCCTGAGCTCTGTGCAAAATCCTATGGGAAAGAAAAAGAGCATCAGATTTTCAGATCTCGCATTTGAGGAATTAAAACCATTTTGTAAAGTCTTCAAAGTCGGCCAAGAAGCCGACTGCCTTATGAAATCTGCATGTTAACAAAGCGCTTCGTTTGCTGTGCGCTGCAACAGAACACTGCCAGCACTTCGATTCTATAGCTCAGAGTGGACTTTACACAATTTAAAAATACATATATTTTTAATTTACAACAGAGAAATAGCAGTTTTATTACCTTCCTCAGAAATAATTATTCTCACTATTCTCAATTCGAGACAGTGACTACGGCCGTATTTCTTTACAACTTTTGGATTCAGACTGAATTCCAAACACGCTCTCGCTCCACTGCTGACCGACCCAGTTCCACCCTGCAGCTCGAGATCTCCATTCCCTGAGAGCAGGCAAAGTTCTCCCAAGGCCGCCATCAGCTCCAGAAAGCACAGCAAGCCCTGCTCCCTCGGGCTGCTCCGGCACCGCCTTTTGTTCCTGCACTCCCTAAGCAGGGCTGGGGTTGTTTGACACGAGACACAATTTAACAGATCGTGGCTATTTCTGACTATTTTTTACAATTGTTCCAGCGCATCCAGAGACAGAAGTAAGAGAAAGGATGATGCAACCTTCAGGGGATGGCAACAGATCTGCTGGCAGGGAGGTGCAACGCCGATAGCTGTAAAATCCAGCAATCATTTTCCTTTGATTGATGCTGCACACATTGAACACACTATATTTAAGTGTTATATTTGTACACACCACCAAACTCTTACATAAACAGGGCTTCTTTTTGCATTCCCTGGCACAGGAAGAATCTCATTTTCTGGTCCCAGGGAAATATTTTGCAGACTTTACCAAAACGTCCACGGAAGGGAGTGAGGGATCTGCCTGACAAAAAAGCAGCGGGCTGAAACCGAAGCAGAGGGGCAGGGCTCTGCTGTGTGCACAGCTCTGAGTGCTCCTCTGTGCCTCTTGGATTCGCTCTCTGTGCGCGTTTGGCATCTGGGGTTTGATTTTCAAAGGGGTGTAACAGTGAAGTAGCAGGGAGGTGAGCAATGACACGGCAGTAAGATCTCACACACACACAAGGATCTTCTATATATTAATGCAACACCTCTTCTAAAAGCCTGAAAGAACAGTATGAGGATTTGGCATCTGAGACAGAAATACAGCTCTAAGTGGAAGTGAAACTAATAACACCGACCCTTGGAAATACGTTTTGCTGCAGCTAGTGTAGATTTAAATGCCACAGTTTCGATTAGAGAAAAGGAATCAAGGTAAACAAAGCTAATTACTTGATGGGGGACTCTTCCCTACTCTTCTCTGTATTTTTTAATTGGAACACAAATCCAGCCTGCTGTGTTTTCTCATAGTGCTGAAGTTACATTTTGCCACCGCAGCTTCTACAGTCGTATCTGTAGCTCCCGTATTAAAATGTGTCCATACGAAAAAAGTCAAGGTGCAGCACCAATTACAGCTTCGGATTTCAACAGAAGCTCTACAGCAAATTCTGCTAAGCTCAAAAGTTTTCTTTCTTCCTTAAGCTGCTACTATTTGAGTGTTCAAGGAATGAAAAGCAGTCGTGCTCAGAAGCTCAGTAACTCAGGAGTTATGCTGAAACTTGCAGTAAATATTTAGTTCTTGTGTCCTTTCCCCTCGATTGGTGCAGCCTGCCTCAGGACTGGCTGTAAAGCAATAGGGAAGAGCTGCAGGACCGTTTCTGTACCAACAACAGGAACTCCTAAGTGACCAAGGCACGTTATTTTGTGACAGTGCTGATGAAAACAGCATTTACTTCTTTAAAAACAGGCAGTAAAATATATAGAAAGCATGAAACACGCTTGGTAAGTACAGCACAGCACATAGATTGACACAAAGGGAACAAAGCTGCTGTAAAACCTTATTCAGAGCAGTATTTGTAAGGACCTCAGTGGCTTACTGTCAGAAGTAAAGACTGCACGATTAGACCGGTAACATATGTTGTGTGCCTTCTGCATCAAATATATACACTGCCGTTCTGCTCTCTGTAAATCTGTTGTGTGCAGTATACAGCCATACATTCAGATGTAAACACATCAATATACGGATTTCAGATATGCTGCGTATGCAGTAGCTTAAAAAAAGTTAAGTATTTTAAGGACTGCCTCGCAGTAGTGTGATCCACATCGCATCTTTCTGGCACATCGGTAACTTCAGTGAAAGCAGGATTCTGCACGCGACAGTGAGAACCTGCACTGCTCGGGTAACCTTTCAGTGCTACAAGATATCTCAAGTACAGGCATAATCTGTGGTTTGAAAAGAGCTGCAGAGCATCTTAAAGTACTTCAGTGCTGTTTACTCGCTTTACGTAAGGCAAATAATCTCCACGCACGCAGCAAAGGCGAGAAAAAGGGCCGCAGTCATCCTGCACGGCACTGCTACCTGAATGAACGTGGCGAGGAGCACACAGCTCATCTCCTGCTCCAGAATGAGCTTGTTCTGGGGGTTGTTGTAACAAGCAGCTATTAGCGAAGGGAAGAGCACTTTGATTAAGCGAGGATCGCTGAAATACTGGAAAGGCAACTGGCACAGCTTCTGCAGCACGGTGGGGTGACGGCCAGACTGCACAATGATCTGAAAGACAAACGTAACAGAATGAGGACACGTGCTCTATCTGGTCTTCCTGTGGATCAACCAGAGTGCTGAAGTCATGCTGAAAATATGAGCGCGGATGAGAAGAAAACATCTTAGTAAATACTAAAAATAAGTCTTAGAACATTTAGTCCGAATAACTCCTGTTTTAGTGTGCAAGTATTGTGTTTGCTGCAGAGGAACACCAAGGCTGAAAACTGCTTTTGCTTCTATTACCAAAAAAGACAATTAAAAAAAAAAACAACAAGAAACAGATTAATCTGAAGATTACAATACTTTCACTTAAGACAAAGAATGAAAGCAAAGGGACTGCTGTGAGTTAGAACTGCAAAACAACTCTCCCAACTGCAGCCGTTTAAACACAGTAAGCACGTCTTTATTAAAAAAGAAAGGAAAAAAAGTCAAGAGCAAGATCCGAGATCACGAGGACTGTAAAAACCCACATGCAGCTCGCTCATCCTTTACCCAAGTGCTCTCTGGCAGCCAGAGAGGACTCTGTTTCATCGTGGATGTCTGCTATGCATTCTCAGGCGCTGAAAAGAAAAGGTGATTGTAAGCTGCGCTGCTACGAGTTTCAGTGGAGACTCTGAAAGACCCTCCCATCTGTATTTCTTATCTCAGTTTCTATCAGTGCCATTGACTCTAAAAGGAGAATTGTTTAGATAAATGGGACTGTTGTCATGAAGCAGGCTAAGTTTACAACTGCGTACATCTGAAGAAATCAGGCACTGCTATACCAGTCTCTTGCAAAGGAACCTTTCCCATTTACTTGATATTCTTACACAGCCTTTGTGATACGCTACAAAACGTCAGAATCGGATCTGTTCCAAGGAACCTCGATTAGACAATTATAATATGAAAGAGCTGTCTGACCCAAAGTTGGCTTTTCGGCATAGGAGGAAGCTCCTATAGGGCTGAACACTGTAAAACTTAGGGTCACGACTGTAAATTGTACTTGGAAAAACACAATTTTACAGGTACACACCCAGACAAGACTGTGTTCAAATTAAAACCAGAAGGACAGAAAGAAGCAGTCGAGACCACAGGAACATAAATTACAGGGATTTACAAGTTTTCAAAGCACTTTTAACAATACCTTAAGAACACACTGAGTCGATAATGCAGTTCAGTTTAAAAACAAGATCAACAAAGTAATCGTTTGCGTTTTTGCAGTTCACCAGCCTAAAATACACCGAAAACCTTTCAAAACACTGGTAGAAACGTCTTAATGACCTTAAAGCCGGGAGGAATTTTTAAGAGGCAGACAAATATGTGACAATTAAGCACTGCTCTTTTGAGGAAAGTATCTAGCAGCCCACCACCGAAGCATCGGGATGATGCTACACTTAACTGCTGGCTACCATTCTTGGTGATTACTGCTGGGATTCTGTATTTATTGTTATAATAAACATAATAATAATTATTAATAATAACAATAATAATGTCACTGTAGGTTTTTCTACAGTAAATCTTCCAATCAGAAAAGCACTTTTAATCATTTACAATTTTACTCCAATAGCTACAACTGGTATTTGTGATGGAGGGCAGAGTAATGGAAACCCACTTCTTCTTTGCTGTCCCCTGGATTGCTGAGCAGGCACGGGACAAGCAGTTCTGAGCTCTTTTTCACTTCACACTTCACCCCCTTACCCGTTCCAAAAACATCACAGGTAATTAGAGTTCTCAAATAAGCAATATGCACACAACATTACCATTTTGGTTTCCCCCCCAACTTTTTAACTACAACGTTATTGACATTGAAGATAGGAAAGTTCTATTTGGGAGCTGCTCGTTGTTTTAATCCGGTATTTATCACATGTGGAATCAATTGAACGAGTTTAGCTCACTGTACCAATGCAGCTACTAAACCTGATATACTACAGTACCTGAAAAAAAAAAAAAAGTCATCAAACAACTCCTATCTGGAAAAGACCTGCAGACATATGAACCTCCAGCAGAGCAGAAAGTACAGCCCAGAACTTGACTTAGCAGATGGCCAACAAAGAAAACAGATGAACGCCTCATCTATGACTTCTTTACAGTTGAGAAGGACTCTTCTCTATTTTTATTTTTATTTTTATTTTTATTTTTATTTTTACTTTCAACAGTGATTTCTGTCTCCTTGCTGAATGACCCCAGGGAGTTTTGCAGGCCTGGAATACTCATCTCATAAAATGCTCCAATATGAGATACAAACTGCTTACTGAAAGGCAGCACAGGAACCCACGCCACGTGCTGGAATCCTAGAATTAGCTTTTCCTGGTGCTCCTTCTCCAGCCTGAAAGTCAGATATGCCTGTCAGACGTAACAAGATCCTAATTAAATCTCTGCATTTCTGTACAGCCAAGCATTTCAGCACCTGCTTAACTTCAGATAGGTGCCCAGGTCCCATTTGCTGTTTTCTTTTCCTGAATTGAGACCTGCCTATCAAATTACTAAAAGCTACGTATTTTTAATTGTTCCTCAGAGCAGGCAACTCCGTGTTGTTGTTTTCTGCATTTTATTCAAAATGTTGCCTCCCGCTGAACTTAAAATATTCACACCACCTTCTTGTTTTTGCCTGAGCTTTGCTTAAATAGCACGCTTTGCTCTCCACGTGGAAGCCTGCTGAAAAGGAGCTAGAACATCTCAGGTGCTCTTCTGTGCTGACCTCAAGCAGCTTCCCCACTACACAAACTGTCAGGAAGGCTGCACAATGCACACCACTCTAATATCCAACTGTGTTAGCAGGTGCTCACTCCTTCCTTAGCAGGCAGCCCCTGTTCCCATTTGCCTCTCAGGCACAATGAGTGCCCTGATCCATGGAAAGGGTGATTCCTAATGTCTCTAAATGAAATCCATCTTTTTTTCTCGAGTTTATTTGCACCAATACTGACTATGCAGTATATTGCTTACCCATTAGCTGCAATTCTTCTAGCTGTGAAAGTCTGAAGCAGTATAAAAGTCAGTCTTTCAAAACAGGCTACAGTGACAAAAGCCAGCAATATGCCACACAGCACTTGAGCAATAAAAAAGGACAATCAATCAAAAAATTAAAAGCTCCTTGTAGCACTGGGGACGCAATAAAGTTGTGAAGGGAACTCATCATTCTGCTGGGAAATCAGGTTTACCCTGCCACTGAAACAAGGCTTCTGGCTACGCACCCGAGGTGAGTGCTACAAGGCTATTCCACCCTGGATCCTACTGTCCTTGCCTGTGTCACACCACAACAGGCCCAGCAGTCTTCCCTGGCTTTCCTGACACCTTGCAATGCAGATCTTCACAGGACTGACAAACGAATAAACCACGAGGGCCTAAATAACTCAGATTCGACTCTCTCCAGGTAGTGGAAGGAATATGCAGCTTTTTCCTTTCCTGGGAAGCTACGGAGACCCCAAATGAACTTTCTGCGGATCCCAGAGAATGAGAATCTGAATTCTGGTGCTCCCTTCCTTGCTCACAAGGACAGGCAGACAACTGCTCACATACACTGTGACAACACCTGCACAACAGCTACCAACAGAAAGATGTTTTAGTGAACATCTCACAATCCTGTGTACCACATACAGCACATAAAACGTGCATTTGCATCAATCTTTCCCTATATTCCTTTTACTGTGAGCAAAAGACACAGCTACTTACCTGTGTATGTACGAACAAGGTTCAAAGCTGTGCTGTAAATCTTCCTAGCTAACAGGATTCTGCTTGATTGATTGATAGGCACCAGTAGCTACATGTCAAATTAGTCAAACCTTACCAAGTCAATGGCTAATTTTACAAGAACATTAAAATAAGAACCATCTTTGAACCACACCTGGGTAGGGCACTTGAGTTTATAACCATCCTACAGGTAACAATCAGAATTTTCACTGAGAAATCTCAAATATCACTCAGAAAGTTGAAAGAATGATTGCATATAAAAATACTGAACAAATATCCCCCAAATCAGGGTAAACTGCTGATTCACACACTCCTCACACCTCTAATAGCCTAGAGATGCAGGTTTAGATACACACAACTCATTTTTCAAGAGCTAGCAGTTCAATCAAATTGCCCTGTGAAGATGTACATTTTTTTAACCCGTGAAGAAGTATTTTTGGTGACAATCCAAATCTGTTTCCAGCTTGTAAATGCATACTTTTCAGATGTCAAGTGTTTGAAAAAAGAGAAACTGAATTAAAAATTCACCAGCAGCTCTCCAGAGATTTAAAGATTAAGATCCTAGAATGGTTTTTAATACTTCCAGGCAAATATGCTAAATATTGTCAGATATTTTACTGCAAGTAACCAAAAAGGTTCAGCCTCGCATCATCTTTTCACTCCTGTGTGCTACTGAAGGTCAGCCCAGGATTATTGGAGAGCAGAAACGTGATTTTTGGAGCGGAATTTTGTCGAGTTCTACTGATGGTTTCAGGTTTTATTTACTGAGAACCTTTGGAAATCCACAAGGCATCATCAGCTGACCTAAAAAGCAATCCTAAAATCTGCAGGAGCATTTCCCATCTATCCAATTATTTCCTCTGAGGTTGCTGACACTGTTTAGTAATTGGGCCAAGTACTAGAGGTTGTAGCTCTTACATCAAATTAGAAGTGAGACAAAATTATCACACCAACGCGTGAACTGGAAACAGGAAAATGTGCTTGAATCTCAACTGCATGAAGTTTAAAACTTCCTGAAGCGAAACCTTTCTCAGCTCTTGGAAAGAAAAACTACTCATGAAAAGGTGTATTCCATAGCTGCCGAGTAACAAATACAGCCATTGTGACTGAGAGCTGAATTACGCTTTCAGAAATTGATCCTTCTCAATAAGATGCGGGGGGGTTATGAAGCAAAGCACTAACATGTGTGCTTCCACTTGACTGCAGTGTTCTGCTGCAGCCTATTTCATGTTCAGATGCAATTTTCTGAGAGCAACGTGGACGAAGAGCCAGCAGCTCTCTGAGGGGCACCGCTGGTGTCTCCACAATCCAGTAGGACCCTCTGTTCCAAACTTGGACACGGCCATTGTAAACATTTGGATCTTAAAACTGTACTGTTGGTATGGGAACTATTAATGTTTCTTCTCTATTTATCATTTATATCAAAGTCAATTCTAATTTGTACAAACAACTAAAAGTTATTGAACTGGAACTGAAACGCCGTGCATCCATTCTTTGTAACTACACGGAATACATCAAGCAGTTAAAGGCTTTTGTTTGATGTAAGGTTATTTATAACTTGGTAAAAGAAATAAATCTTTATATTAGTAGTCCAGAGTTTCTCTTCAAAGTTAGATCTGCATTATTTCTTTGCTTCTATATAAACAGATCCCATACTGCTAGCATTCAATCAGTGGAATATGTCACCACTTAGACTCTTCTTCTGTTTTAAGGTCAAGCTCTTCTCTTTCCATTTTGCAAACTCCACTACTGGCAAGGCTCTGAACAAAGAATGTTCTAAATTCCTTCTAACATCTTATCAGGACCAGAGTACCATTTCTATGCAAAAATAACATGCCAAATTGTTACATTCAAATTTTAAAATAAGAATTTGGCCTATTTGAAAAACGTCAATGTTTATTTTCTTACCATCACATATAAGCTTTCAGAGAGAAGATAACAGAGGTCAGAATTAATGTTTTTCTCCCTACAAACCATACTATGAGCAGTGTCCTCCTAGAGCTAACTCTCTGGGTTAAGAATGGAGTGCTTTGTGAGGCTCTGTGCATACATGAGGAAAAAAAAAAATAATCACCTGAACTGTTTTCATGTAATCACCCAAAAACATCTGAGCATTTCAGCTAGGAAAATGGCAAATACAAGAACAATGATGTATTTTAAAATGTTATAAAATTTATCAACGGTGTTGCTTAGGGGAAGCCTGGAAAAAGTGTAAAATTCCTGAAAAAATGCCACTGAAAATAACAACTAGGCACCTTAGATAAAAGATAACGAAGTATACAGAGATTAAATTCAGCAAAAAGCAAATAATTTTAAACTGTTCTTGGAGAAAATCAGCTCCATTACAATGTGATGAGAGAAGAATGGAAACAATTCCAATATGCATTGAGGCTGCTTGGGCATTTAGCAGGCTGCAGGATGAACTGGTAACCAAACGCCTGAACCAGAAAGAGGAGCAAGGAAAAGCTTAACTTTTAAAAATAATAGCATTTTAGCATTTAACATACTGATATAAAAACAAACACTTACCTGTGAGGGTGCAATCATGCTTAATGTTAAACATGTATTAAGTACCTTGTTAAATTCCAGGGTATCATTACTTTCTAGAAAATAGTTTCCAAATAGTTTCCAAAATACCCTAAGGGTAGATTTATACATTTAAGTATTGGACTAATCATCTTTTATTAGAAGAGCTTATAATTATGCATCAAATCTATTGAGCAATACATTTATTCTGTAAACTTTAACCTATCATGCCTTGTTTAGGTTAGATATTAGGAGGAAGGTTTTCAGCCAGAGGGTGGTGAGGCACTGGCACAGGTTGCCCAAGGAGGCTGTGGATGCCCCATCCCTGCAGGCATTCAAGGCCAGGCTGGATGTGGCTCTGGGCAGCCTGGGCTGCTGGTTGTGACCCTGCACATAGCAGGGGGTTGGAACCGGATGAGCCTTGTGGTCTTTTCAACCCAGGCCATTCCATGATTCTATGTCTCAGATCCTGAAACATGATTCTGAACACGGAAATGATCAGAACTGGGCCTTGCAGTCCTGCTTTATTTACTCATTTAGAATCATACAAATGTTTGAATTAGAAGGGACTTTAAAAGGCCATCTGGTCCGACTCCCATGCAATGAGCAGAGACACCCACAGCTCCATCAGGTGCTCAGTCCGGTGTTAGAGGTGAAACTATGCTGATGTGAATGAAGAATTCTTCATTTAAAGCCTAGAGAGAACTGGGCTTTAGCTGTAAGAAGTTCAAGGTGACTATCCAAAGAGTTTTCTGCCATCATCCCTGAAAGCAGAACTAGCTGGTAAGAATCCCCAGAAGGTGTAATTAAAATATTAGTCTGAAATGCTTTCTCTGAGCATTCTCCCTCTTCAAAAACAACACGCTTCTTCTGTCACACTCCAAAAACCTACTTGCAAATGCAGTCTTAGATTTTTTAATTACCAGTACATCTTGCTTTTTGGCTTTCACAATAAATGCAGAGGCTCTGTAAAAATACCCAATCGACAATAAAGACTGTGAAACACATCGTGCCATCTGACATGCTGAGCTGGCTGCAAAAAAGCTTCAAAGGGCAAGAAAATGTTCTCTTCCATTTACCCATAACTAAGAGCAGAGGAAGACAGGCCAGATTTTCCATAGCATTCACTTATGCAAGACTTAATGCATTTTATTTTCTTTACATTTCAGCATCACTTTAACCAAGCGATACTCATTTGTTTGAGCTAAATATGATGATGTAGGTTTCTGAGACTTCTCTGGGTCTCTTGCAGGCTCCGTCCCTTAGAGCAGCAATTGTCAGCTGCTGGAGCCCAAAGCTGTGAACAGAGAGCAGGCTGATGTCCTCTCTGTGTGAGGCACAGTCACTGGGGGTCCGCAGAGACTTAGAAAACTAGTCTATGGGAGAAGAACAGGGAGTTCCTTCACACATGGGGCAAGACAGACAATAGTTCACAAGGCCTGATTAAAGATTTGCAGACTTCAGACTTCGTGTTAAGTTTTGGTGTGAAATTTAATTTCCATGGAAAGGAGACCCTGGCACGCTCGGTTAGAAAGAGGCAGAGCAAAGGACAAGCATTGTGCAAGCCTGTGCAGCCATCGCTGCCAATGTATCTCCACTGGCCAAAGCCAAAATACGGCAGGCCTGGGTCTCTGCTGAAAGAAACTGCTTATTACACAGGATTGTGCCAAACTCTGTGGTGTGTTTCTGACGTGGCCAAAAGATCTGCTGGGGATTAAGCTGAGACCACCAAGCTCTCTCTCTTTCTGACCCAAGATTAGCATGTAGGTTGTCAGAGGCTGTGACATGGGACACTCCTCTCTCCAGGCCTCTCCATCTTGAAGCTCTAGTTTTGGACTGTGCTTGAAGGCTGTGGAAGTACTGCTTTCAATGACAGTGGGAGCCACGCTTATTCTTTTTTCTTTTTGCAGTTTAAAACAAGACAATAAGATAAATCCAACTGCTTTCATTTCTCCTACCAACTCCTGTATGCTGTCTCCTGCTCCTACAGGAATCAGCCATTACAAACTGAAACTAAATATGACCAATTTCATTTTAAGTCTTTGCTCATATTACATTTTTTTATTATTCTATATAACTCTACATTATTCTGTAAATAAAATACCTTGTATTTTATCTGCATTGTCACTGATTGCTCTGAAAAGATTGTTGTTTATCAGGAAGCTCAAAGAACAGCGGAGGTGTCTGACAAATCACCCAAGAGGCATTTCCACTTTCCTCTGTCTTGTGAGGAATGCCAGCTTTTCTGAAAACATCCCTTCACTTAAGTGAATTGATGTGGGCTGACTGTGTTAGATTGATAGGAAAAAAAGCACACGTTACTGAGTTGTTTAATTTACTGCATTTTAAGATGCTGAGTTTAATCCTCAGGGTTTTTACTGCTCACAAGACACAGTGCTCCTAAATGGCAGTGCAGGCTACAACTTCACATGAATTGCTCACTGAAATCAGCTATTCCACAAGTATTATTATTATTTTTAATTCAAGCTCAAAGTTTTCAAGGGCTTTTTTGGTAAGACTTAACTTCAACATCAATTCCATACCCTTAAAGATACTTTCTTAGTATTTACTTTCGAGTACGGCCATTTACTACACAGTAACTACCAATTCCTGCACCTTTACTCCTGTTCTACTTTTAGAAACCCCAACTGCCAGATTAAAATCATTCCAGTCCCGGCGCAGCCCCCAGAGAACACAAATAATGGAAGTTTAATGATGGTAGCCAGTAAACAACTCCCATGGAATCTCTGAATAGTGTTTTTATGAACTATTCTTCTAAGTTTCCCTCTTTTTCCAATTTCCAACTTTGTGATCTCTACATTTTAAAACTGCCTTTCCTTCTTCATGCTGACACTCAACCAAACCGGCCACACACTGAAACTCAGCGAAAGCAAACGCTGTCAGCTGCACAGAGTAATTTCCCTAAAGGTGGCAGTTTGTCACCTGAAGTCATTCTGGAAGTGTCCCTTACAGCCTGGCAGCTCTTGTAACCACATTTACAGCACATCTCATACACACATATATACGTGATGCCTTAATCAACTTTGAGTTCATACACACCCTACTTAATGAGGAAGAAAATGTTCTCCTGTTTTATGACAGAAATAATATTTGTAACAGAAAAGAAATGCTACAAAGTCAGAAAATGTAATGATAAATCAGTCATTTAAATCAAAAAAGAGGGAAGACTCTCTGTGTGAGAAGCACTTCTTGGGATCTTCTATTGGGTTTTCTTTGTGATGCAAATCAGTAATAAACTCCAAGACTGTTTCCAAATTGTGCCTTCCATACAACTCCATTTCCTTGAACATTATATTTCTACCTGTGACACTACTTTGTGACATTACATATTTTTAAGACAGCAGAAATTTCCTTCCCCAGGTATCCCATAATCTCACTGTTCCTCATGCCTTTAAGCGAAGCAAGATGGCATGCCTGAAATAGGCTCTACAACACTCTATGGCTGTACAATACCAAAGATAAATTCTCCATGAACGAACAACTATTGAATTCAACTGTGTGTACTCCTGTTTTCAAAGATTATCCAATATTAATTGAGAATAATTTCAATTATTCTCAAATTCACAATAAGAATCGTGTAAGAATCGTTCCTATGGGCACAGCTGTCTGGAGAAAAAAGGTTTGGAAGGACAGACAAATAAGTTAGTTAAACTAATGCAACTGCAAGACAAACTTTCTGGGATGAAAACCTCTTCCTCAAACACATATGGTTTGCATATCTCTCTTTTTCCAATTGCATTGGTTGCCTCAGCAAAAGTTCTTAACTGTATCTACAATTCCTACTTCAGTAAAAGAAAATATAATAATAATAATAATATAGAATAAAATTAAAAATGTAAAGCTGCATACACCTCTCCTGAGCTCTTTGACAGAAGTGTTACGTTCTGCAATGCACTAAAAATACGTATTTTTAGTTCAACAATTCAGAAGCATAAAGTCTCATTCCACACAAGTCCCAGAAGCTGGTGAGATGCTGCCGGAGCACTCTATAAATACATCATCTGTCAAACAGGAAAAGAGAAAAAGAAGAAAAAAGCTCTTTTTATTTAAATAAGTTGCACAATCAAGCACTGCAAACAATGCAACTTCCTTCAGAGCCTGCCAGACGAGGTCCCGAGTCGGAGGATCTGATTTGTGATGACTTTTCAAATGAAAAATATTTGCTAAGTGCAATGAATATGGAAAGATCTCTATTCCCAGTACAGCAATGTAAAAGCAGCCAAATCATCTGTCATTCATGTTAATTTAATTACGGGACCACATTCAATTATCCAATATAATATGTAAATGAAACGACTTGACAGCACATGCTAATTATAGTCACTGCAATAACTAAATCAAAGAAAGGGAATAAAAATGTAATGGGATAGGATATTTTTAATTAACAAGAACATTTTAATTAGCATCTGTAGTCCTACAGCGTGGCATAGCGCGACGGCTATTATTCTTATGATGGTTGGGCTGTCCAGCCCTACCCCTGGCACCATGGGACCCGTTTCGGATGCTAACAGATGAAGGGGCAGCCAGCAGAGCAGGCGCCTACCACAGCCGAGCTCCCCGTCCTGCAAAACAAGGGCTGTCTATCGCTATCGTAAACAGAAGTTCACGTGCCGAGACAAAACAGACAGCGCCGTTTAGGCATGACTAATGATGCCGAAGCATTTCAAATATTAAAGGAACACTCTGCTTTCTGAAATTTTCAGTTTCATAACTGATTTATTTCTCCAGTGACGGCAGCTGCCTCGGAAAGGCTCTCTGGACATTAAAACAAAATATAAAAAAAAAAAAGGGAAGGAGTATCGCCGATACGTTATATGCGGGCAGTCAGCAAAATCAAAGTCTTGCTAAAATAAACAGAGCGCGCACTATCGAAACACCATGGAATGCATTCCTGAGCAATCCACTGTCCTCACTGCTCCTCGCTGACAGAACCATTTGGGCCTGGGCTGATGGTAGGACATGGGAGCCCAGCCACAGACCGGCACACATCTGCAGGACCCACTGCGTGGCTCCTGCCAGCTGCACAGAGTGCTGAGAAAAGAATCCGACTTGTGCATTTACCTCTCAGCTAACCGTAAAGAGCTGCACAGATCCTCTACTGCTCTCTGAATATATGATGCTCTTGGACGATTTCACTCTATGAGCGTGAAATATTTTGGAAATTGTCCTGTTGTTTGACTTCACAGTAGTAATAAGTAACTTAAAATCACAGCACTACTTCAGAAAATCTATGTTCAGGTTTGCAGACTGTAAAATCTCTTAATTTTTTTTTTTTTTCCAAAGAAATCTATTCTTTAAATTGCGCACTTCTGAATAACAAATGCCCTTTTTTTCTTTATCTCAGTGTGCCTTTCGGAGTACTTTACCTGTTCACGTGGTTGGACAGAGGCACAACAGAAGCTGTAAATACAGGCTTTTTTTTATGAGTTCAAAGGAATGAAAAGTTACACGTCTTTGTAATAAGGGATGGAAATTAAGAGAGGAAAAGACCTATTTAAACAGCAAACAATTCAAACAAATGCATTTGGCTTCAAGAATAATGCAAGTTTGCTGTGAAATACATTAGTTATCAACTTTTTTTAAAAAGTCTGTTCCAGCAGTAAATAAAAAGAGCTACCAGGCACTATGAAAGCTTGGCTCCATCGCTCAAGTCCCGCGGATCTATTTTTACGATGCAGTTCTTTCCAGGATTTCTGCTATGTGAAAGCTTTCACTGTGAGACCCATTTTTTATTTTTAGTAGCACTCTGCGAATGATCCACAACGAAAGAAAGAAAAAAAAAAACAAAAACGGGAAGCTTAAAACACAGTAAAAAATTAAACCATGAGGGAATTAATAGGAAGCACTTCCCATTTCAGTCAGGGCATCCTATCTTTATTGGAAGTCAACACTAACAGCACCTGAGAATGATGACCTGCTTAGTAGCAAATGATGGTGTGCTCAGCAGTAAAAGTAAAAATACTGTTGTATAATCTTCTCTCCGTGTTATGAGTACCTGATTGAGTAAGATTCTGCCTATTTGGAACGTTAGCAATGCTGTCGGGAACAGCACAATCACTCCAAGAGGAATAACGGGAGAAATATGGAGAGCCTGAGATTACCAGCGGGAAGGAGGCCTGCACAACGACACACGATGCACACACTTTGTCTCTTGACTGCAGCCACACGGGCAGCTGCTGCCAGGGCACTGTGCCAGGCTCCTGCTGCTGGACCTCTGCCCCAGGTCAGAGTGCGGAGCAGCGACAGGCACTGCAGTGTGCTCCACAGGCACTGCTGGTAGGAAATCCCACTGCTGTGCTACTCCTGGCACATTTATAGCTGCATGTCCTCCCGGCAATAAATCACAGCTGTTTATACTTGTGTGCCAGAAGAGATTTTGAAACTGTGGAGAAAAACCAACACTGTATGCTGGCACCCCCGGATGCCAGCACGACTGCTGGTGCAGCAGTGAGGATGAGAAAACTGCAGTGATGTCACGTGGATTTTCAAAATGACCATACTGAGGAGTTCTGCCCACAGGCAGCCCCCGTTCCTGAGAGACTCCAGGCTGTACTCTGAGCTTTGGACCCTGACAGTCCGTGTGCTGGTAGCAGTGCTTCTGTACCCTGAAGTGGGATTTGGCTCCACCAGGAAGGAAGGCTGCAGGATCCTCCCTCAGGTTCTGTGGCCAAAACCACAGAAACGTTACTATATATTATGTGATTACAAAATATTTTCGACAGCATTTTCAACTTTAGGATATTTGAATGTTCCAGTTACGGTCAAAAACTGTGGACAGCTTTTCTCTAACCTTTGCAGACAAATTGAGCCACTTCTTTCTTCTGCTGTCCCATTTAATTGGTGGAACTAAACTGCTCATCCTGCACCCCCGCCCAAAGGCTGAACAAAAATGGGAACCAACTATTACAAGTATGGTGAGAGAAAAAAAACAAATAACTTCACAAAATTGAATCATACCAAAGATGTAGGCATATCCACATGTCCAGAGTCAGGGTCACAGAAGTAAAGAGCAAGTGCCCACATCCACTGTGCCAGTACCCCTGCGACGTTGTGTGTGAACTGAGGAAACTGAGAGTCTTTTAAAACCAAAGTGTTCAAAATCATTTTGAAGATTGGCACCTGGGTTACTGTATAAGCCATTTTCATTAGTATGAGAAGTCTCAGAGTCCATTAACAGAAGTGAACAACAATGAAGGAAGCTAGATGGGGATTTCCACTGTCTGTTTGACAGTATTTGTTTTACTTCTGGAAAGATACAAGAAGGCTTAAATTTAAAAGAGCTTTCTGGGTACCCAGGCACATGACTGCATTGGCTTTTGAGGACATGCCTTCATGGCAGAGTAGCTTTGCTGTCTTAACAAGGTTGTACTTGGGCACCACAGCTGCCCAATCAAGCTGACAAGAAGTTAACTCGGAATTAAAAATATTATTTGCTGAGTATATCTTGACAGAGAATGAGTTTAATTATGATCGACACGAGGTCACCATCATTGTCTGTGTAAGAATACAGAACTTGCTCATGGCCATATAAAACTGCAATATTTTTCCTAAGATGTAACTTCAGCTAATATTTTGTAAATGCACACATTCGTGTTCACAGGAATCCCGACTCTTCAAAACAGTGTTGAGGAGGTTTGTTATTTTTGAGGGATCCGTGACTAAACATACACTTGATAACTTCTGATCCCATTTTCCATTTGCCTTACCTGGTTATCTGCGTTGTTTACAGTAAAATAGCCCACACAAATAATGACTTCATGTAGCAATCCTTCACAGGTATGCTGGGAACAGTACCACAGCAGTGAGCTGATAATATGGCGGAAGGCAAGGGACAGTCCTTCAGCACCAACAATAGACTGAAAAAGAGGTAAAGAAACAGCAGTTACAGCCTAGCAGTATGTTATAGAGATTACATGCATCGCAATGCATCAGTGACACAAATTGGGGGGGGGGGGGGGGGGGGGGGGGGAGTACTGACTACATTCTCGCTGCAATGAGATTTTTTGGAGGATAGAATCAGATCTCTCGTTTCATTCAGTAGCTTGTACTTACAACTGAACTGTAACATTAAAAGCCAGACAAATGAGAGTAAATTCAAACTCTGAAGGGACACAGGAAAACTGGATTCTGCTTAGTTGACATGCAGTGTAGCATTAAGTTGACTGTTCCATTTGACTTACATTATATGTTCCAGGAAAACTTAATGCTAATGATATTTCCTAGTAAGCAGCAAAAAAAAAGCACATCATTTTTGCAGAAGAGCAAAATGCATTTTGCATTAATAACTCCTGCTCTGAATGGAACACAAAGATTAATAAGTAATTACTTTGCAAACATGAAAAAGTTAGAAACATCCAAAAGGAGAGAACACTCAGCTGTACAGCTTTTTGGGGGACTTTTTAAAAGTAGTCAAATTGCTGTAATGTGGAGATTCTGAATTAGATTTTATCTGCACAGCCTACAGCCTCTATTTAATAAACATGTCAAACAGACAGAACGACACAAGGTCAAAGGGGAAAACTAAAGCACAAAGAATGAGCATGACAGTCTACTAACTCTAATGAAATAGCAATGCAGGCCTGTGAGAAAATTTCTTTCATTTGGGAGTTTTCTTCTTTTCATATTTCGCAGTCTGCATTAACTACATCTCCATAAATCCCAGTCTGCAGGATAGTTTAGTTTCAGCGTACTGAAAATCTCTACCCAGGAAAAACAGAATCCTTGAGAATTAAACCAGACTCAGCTGCGGCTGTTTCTCCATCTTGAAGCTCAAGCATCTCCCTAGCTCAGTGTATTTTCAAATCCTACCACACAACTGCTTACCACCACCATGTAAATGCCACGTTCATGTGCCACCCCTCTTCAATTAGGGCAGTCCATGCATGCTGTGACCTGGCACTCTGGGCTGAACCCTCCCCGATAACGACAGGTCAAAGGGCACCTGAGTTTGTGTATAGAAGTTAAACTAATTTTTCAAGGAAACTATGCTTCCTTTTTAGCTAGAATTAATATCGGCTCAGGACCCTGTGTTGTTTCTCACTACCATCTTTCAATTGTTTAGACTGTCAAATTAAATTAAATATATACCCACGAGCCATCTGTGCTAATACAAACTCAAGAATACCAGAGCTCTTCTATTCATCAGAAAACCCCACTCTACGGCCCGACTATTACACGATAAAACTATTCCTTCGAGATAACAATCTGACTGCATAAGCTACGCTCCTTCCCTCCGCTGTCTGCTCCTGCCCACAGGGTCAGGACAGGCACTAATTAGCCTCAGGTGTACACTGAGTTTTAATGCTACAGAAACAAACGCTGTTACTACAGAGGAATGGATGGCTGCTGAGACTACACGGGTGCCCACCGTGCCATAAGACAGCTAAGCATGAACTTCCCTGGGTGCACGTCTGCATCAGTGCAGTGAAAGAAATCACTCACACTGGTTTGTTTCCTATGACGTTTTTATGCAGCAACAAACAAACCTTCCATCCCAAACCAAGAGCTGCCAGGCCTGCTGTACAAATGACCTGCTTTGATTCACAGAAAGAAATGGGAGTTAATGGTGCATGTAAGAGTTGTTTCATGTGGAACTCCAATAAACAGTTTGTGTCCCATAAAAGAAAAACTACTGACTGCATGGATCCCCCAGCTGCATCTATACAGATGTACGCAGTTAGATGTAAGCTTGCTGCTAGATGGACTAGAAATTAGAAATACGAACTGAAGGAGACACAAAAGTCTCTACTCCTGCAAAGCTCTTGCTGGTTTTAACACATTTCAGATGAAGACTACAGTGCAGTCTATACACAGATTACACAACGAATGAAACAGAAACCTGTCTGTTGAATGGTATGAGAACGATGTTATTGTGTTTAGCAAAGCATTGCTTTCTGCCAGGTGCTTCATATTAACAAAATAAAAGCTCTGCCAATTTATCTGAGAAGTATTTTACAGAATCTTAGTATGGCCAAATGATTCCTTTACCTGCAACAGGTAAGAAAAGACTCCTTCAATTTCAATGAATAATGAATTATGAAAAGGTAGAGTTTCCATTTTTTGTCAATAAAACTTTGCTTTGTTTAGATACTAAGTGATTTTCAGCTTGAGATATACAGCGCAAGCAGCCACTGAAAGCACTCAGAAATGAGAATTATGTTTATAATACAAGCCCCTTCTCATCAGAAAAATTTACTTCTTGTTCTTGAAAGAAATTTTAATAAATAGTATATACTTTTTTTTTTTCAAGAAAGCCCCCGAAAGCAAAATATGCTGCAAAATAGGCTTTCCTTTTTATGAATATAAGTAGTAATAGATTGGATTCAGCATTTCATGTATTGCAAACTTTCACACTCTGGTTATGCCCATTAGCCATAGGGTAGAAATAATTTTGCGCACAAGAAAACAGACAATTCACAAAATAACTAAGATCCTGGAGATGGAAGTCAGCCCAACAGCACACACACAATCATTAATATTTTCACACAAAGCAAAAGCTGTAAAACATCTGTTACCTGGAAAGCAGGCAGATCAAGAACCGCAAAGCTATTGAAGAAACGTAAACTCTGAATGGCAACCTGGATTGTGTTCTCTGCGTAGCTGTCTTTAGGACTGGCTGTGTTTGGATCTGAAATTGTGCCGTGGAAAAGAACACAGTACAGCATATGCAAGACTCCAACCAGATCCGTAGCCTGAAGAACCGCCGTTAGTCCTGTGGGATCCTGACGCGTACTGTCAAATATGTTCCAAGATCTGTCAAAGAAACATTAAACCGTCTGAAAAGAGGAGCAGCACACACTTGCCCAGGGTGAAGCAGTTACAAGGGAAATGTTAGAGCACAAGCAAGCTGCTAAAAAGGAAAATAGCCTGATGTCTAATATGTCAAGAATCCACAATATTTCCACAGAATTATTTCAATAATCTAGGCACAGTCTCTAGCTCTCCTTAATTACAGCGCTGCTATACTCTTTAAATATCTTTCTCCACATCCTGGTGTCTTTGTTTCCAAACTGGGTTGATGATGCCAATGAGAGACCATGCAGAAGTCAGCCAGCTCTCAGGTCAGGGAGCTGGGGGCACTTCTGGGGGATCCACGCAGGCCAGCAGCCCACGGCCATCCTTCCTCTCCCCACAGAGAGGTGGGAGCGCAGCCTGTGGCTCTCCTGCCTTAGGGATGGGCGGTGGGCATGGCAGCAGAAGTGCTGCTGATGAAGCAAAAGCAGTTACCCAGACCAGACAATCTTAATCAAATCGTTCTGCAGGAATCTGAGAATGAAGTGGTTGAGCAGTTAGCAAAACGCTGCTACTTATTTCCATCAGATGCTATTATGGAAGACTGGACAGGAGCAAGACAAGTCTGAAATGCTGGATGCAAGGAAGTCACAAGTAGTGAAATCTAAAACTATCGCTATTTTGAACGTTAAATGCAAATACAAAATGCACACAAAATAATCCAACAAGGTTTCACAAGGTTTCTTAGAGTCACAGAACTGCAGGGGTTGGAAGGGACCTCTACACATCAAGTCCACCCCTACTGATGCAGGTTCCCTACAGCAGGTCACACAGGTAGGTGTCCAGATGGGTCTTCAGTATCTCTTAGAGAAGGAGATACGTATTTCAAGTCCTAATCTGAACTATCATGTAAAACCAGCTGAACGTCACTGTGGAAGCACAGTAGGTCTGTGCAAGTAATTACGGGAAACACTGGAATACAACAGGCAGTGACACTGAATAGACGGTGCATCAACCTTCCATCTTTACCTCATATACTGTGTTTGCATCTCAAAAAAGAAAAAAAGGGAAAGGGAAAAAAAGAAATGTCAATATCAGAACCAACAATTTTTTTTTCTGTTAAGGGAAAATACCACAGGCGATATGATGCATATACAAGGGCAAACTAGGTGAGGGTATCTTTCCCTTTTATAAAAACCAAAAGAAAAGGAAAAGGGAGAACCGAGAATAAGAGTTGAACTGGAAACAAGATCCACCTATCATCATCTGTAACTCTGAAGACCTTGGGTTGCCACAGAAAGGACTGGACCCTGAGAGGACTGAGAGCATCCCGCTGACCAGGATCAGCAAGCTTTCCTTGACCAGAAGAGCTCAATGCAGCCTTTTCAGTACTTGTCTCAGAAGCAGCTCATATCAGTCTGTACACCAACCTGGCTGAATGGTCTGGCAGTATTTGAGCTGTGCACAGCTCACTCTGTTGGCACACAGCTGCTTTCATCACTGGTCTTACAGCTCCACATTTAGAAAGCAGTTACCTCAGATGAATGCTACCACTTTGTGTCAGTTAGGTCACCTGTGTAGGGAATGATTTTATCAGAAATAAGCATGCAGGGGTACCATTTCTTCTAAATGACTTTCTATTTACAGCCTGTGCGTGGCTGATGTTACTGAAAAGCTCCACGTGCAGCATCTTCTGCTGATGTGGCAAGATTTCACTCGTGTCCCAGTCCTATTTCACGGATACCTATGCTGTACAAATACCCCATCAATCCACCTCTTCACAATGTTTGAAAGAAACAACCAGTTCTAAAGGTAAGGCAGAGGAAGAACACAAGGAGGTACCACATCTGCCCTCCCATCAGCTCCTGGGTATGCTCCCAGCTATGTGGGTGCTCCACCTTTGCCAGCCAAGCACCCTGCCCACTGCAGACCTCAGCTGGAGCTCTGTGCAGCTGAGTTCATGCCAGTTTCCAAAACTGGTATGACTACTTAATGCTGGCTTCCTTTACCAACCAACTCAGACTCATGAGGATCCCTGAAGGGGCTCTGCCACAAACCCAGCCACAGCAGTGCTTCAAAAGGCCCCGGCACAGGATTTGCTCAGAATACACGCGGTAACATTCAAAACACAGCATAAAGTACAATCGCATGATTAAAATAATGATTTAATGTCACTTACCTCCTGCAAAAAAAAGCAGAAATAGCTTGTGGTTTGTAACACTCAACAGTCCTAGCATCTATGCTGCAAAGAATGACAAAAAGAAAAAAGGAAAAAAAAAAAAAAAGGGAAAGTCCTGGAGCTCTAAGCTTGCTTTGGGTGGAGCCACGCAGCACAGCAATTTACAATGCGAAGCTCCTTTTTCCATGCCTGGAAGCTGGAGGGTCCTCAGGTGAGCACGCCGGACTGCAGCGAGCAGCTGGGCAGAGGCAGCAGGCCTGCTGCAGCAGGAAGGCCGTCAGCAGCTCAGGGCCACCTCCACGCACTGCCAGGACCTGTGCTGTGTGTGAGCTGCTCGGTGCTGCCCACCAAGAGGCACTGCTGGCTGCCCAACTAAATGCACTCGGCAGCCAGAGCGTGCCAACCGCTGCAACAGGCAGGCTGTTTGTTTCCACAGTATCACATGGGCACGGCTCCCTTTGCAACCAGTATTTTATTTCCATCTTAGCTTCAACCACCGGAGCAAACAGAAAAACTATCAGCTGAAAAACAGTCGTGTTCAAACGACAGCCCCAAATTCATTACTGTACATGACACCTCCTGCAGCTTTTTGTGACTCTGTGCAATGAGAAGGTTGTCTGATTTTACTCAAGGTTAAAGTTAGCTCGCTTTCAGCTCTCACTCCATCATTACATTTAAACAACTCCATATGAGAAAGCTTATAGAGCTGGATGAAATCCTTTTGCCATTTTGAGCTGCTCCGGAGCAGTGAATGAATCAAAATATACATAAAAAAGTCAATTGTAAAAATGACTCGAAATGTACGCTCTCTTTTTTTCCTACCCCCAACCCCCCCAGAAGAGACCAAGAATTTTACAGTCCCACCGCAGGACAAAGCTGTTAAAAAAAGTCATTTTGTCTGTGAGCTTTGGGGGGGCTGAAGGAACTGTTAAAAATGTTTATTTTTGATTTTGCCTGTATTACAGTTAATTTGTGTATGAACAGGCTACCGGCTCCTGTTGGTTTTAACTGTCAGTTATAATCACTTTAAGCCTAAATGTTTACAATAAAAAGGTAAAAGACGTTATTCATACTGGTTGTGGGCTTGAAAGCAGAAAAAAAACCCACATGTGAGATGTGGGAAAATGGAAGGCGAAGCTTTGTGTGTGCTGCTTTGAGCTGCTCTGGTCAAGCCCATAAAACAGCGGATTCCATACGTTTAGCAGATTTTAAAAACCCTTTTAGTCCACCTCAAATGTAAGCCCAAGGAAAGCTCTGATAACTGGCAGCTTACAGGCTGAGAGGTAGGGAAACAAACAAAACCCACAGCAGTAAGAGGGGACTCTCACACAAAACTGAAGTCTGTATGTAACTAAAGCTGAGAGTCCTACAGAGGCATCTCCTTTTAATTATCCTATTTAAAGAAGCCTACACGTTAACTGTGTTGTTAAGAGCTGCCAAAGTAAAGCAGAATGGACCCCCCCCCCCCGTTGCTCACCAAAGGGAAAGCTTACAGGATTTTATTTTATTTTTTTTACACTGGCTATTCTAGGCTGGGGAAAGGGAAAGGAAGGGCTTCCAAACTTTACCAAGTCTCTATATTTAGCACAGAAAAACAGGCAAATATTTATATTAGGGTTAAACAACCTGTGGGAGTAAAATAAAATGAAAAAAAAGCACAACAAAAATGAAGTGCAGGACGTTTCATGATGGGCTGCCATTATGATTATCAGATTCTGCCATAAGAGACTCCTCCCCCATTGGCAGAAGGTTCATGATTTACAAAAAAGGCTTAAGAATTAAAAAGCATGGATATATGCATCCCAGCAAAAAGATATTAAACAGTGGTATTGCATTGCTTAAAGTACACCACTATTTATTAAAAACAGGAATTTAATGCAGCTTGATGAGAAACAGCAGACTCTGCAGAACAAGTATAAAACTACAACTTCTCCAAACTTCAATATGAGCAAACTGTTTATATCTGAAAATATATTGTTTTAAAAACGGACTGAGCTAACAAGCAGACAAGACCCTCTAAGGGTATACATTATAATGTTTGTGTATTTGAAATATATACTCCTGATTAAAAACAGGGAGCCAAATGGAAACATGAGTTTTCAAGAGGCTTAGAATATGTTTGTTTTTTTTAATATTGGGATTTAAAAACCATCATCTGTACTTTTTCCTTCTACATTCTATTACTGAGAAAGAAATGTCAAAAAAAGAGGCAAAACAATAATAAAATAGCTATAAGGAGGACTTAGCACCTGCCAAACCTTATTATAAATCCCATTATCAAGCTACAAATCATTGTATTGTGCAATAGGTGGTCTGAAAGTCTGCAGTAATTTCCAGAAGAAATTTCAATTAGTCTGCAGTCCTTGCTGCATTTGCTGTCTGCTGGAAGCAGTGGGAAGCACACCCAGAATTCAAACAGACTTGCATATGATTTGCTATCCAGCAGCCAAAACAAGCATTATCTTAATTACTGTAATAAAACTGAAAAGAAACTAGCCCACTTCCTCGCATGTCTGTGACGCGACAGTCGCTATGTTTCTGGACCAAGCCCCACATCTCTGCAGCTTTCTGCTGCTGCAGCTCGTAGACCAGATCCATCAGCTGCTGCCTTGGATTCAGATGCACCTCAGCACTGCTCTGGGATAGCATACAATGCTAACAACCTGGCTACTGCATTGCTAAGACGTACCATTCTCCTGCACTATTTGGGGACCTTGCACATGCTGGCTGCGTCATGAAAGTGGCAAAACTGTCCAAGCTGCTATCCCGGGAAGCTTCTTGATTTGAGGATCTCTCCATGCACAACTCACTGCCCTCATGGTGTCTGTTAGTTAGCTTGCTGTGCTGCTCTTAGGGAGAACATTCCCTTTCACTGGTTATTATTACCTGGTGTAGGGAACCTGCTTTGGCAGGGGGGTTGGACTCGATCTCTGGAGGTCCCTTCCAACCCCTATGATTCTGTGATTATCATGGATTGACCCTTACACTGAGCCACTGCTGCTATTTTTCTACTGCTGTTTGCATTAAATCTGTAGCTTAGTGTTTCGCTGAGAGCTTTCACACAACAAGTCAATTTGTTTACTGGGAGTTCCACGAATTCTTGACTTGCTTTGTGATCCCTGCTTTACCAGTGTGGAGCATCACGTACCACAGCAACAACACAATGCCCCCGGGTGGAAGTGTCAGCACATTACTAATGGTCACAGGTGAAAGGAGATGTTGGCAACAGTCCTCCTCAGAGTAAAAACTGAACAGCTTGGACACAAGTCTTACTTCCAGTCATTTGCAGGGGAAGGAGGGGTAAAATCTGATGAAGACTGGGAGTACAGGAAGGGACAGGAATATAAATAAGATCCTTGCTATGAAGGGAAAGACCTGCAACATACTCTGTTGCTCAGTTTTCACTCCAATTTTTTGGGAATGGTCAGCTAGGCCAGTATGGCAATATTTTTGTTCATGCTCCCCATGTTCTCTGCTTGCTCAGTGTTCTCTGCCTTATACTGGCAAGTCAAGCGTTCTACCACATGTGTGTATGCAGGACTCAGGGCCCACATATAAGCCTAGTGCAGAGGTAAAATGATGTAGAACACCAGGCAATCATCCTGACCACTGCTACTGTTCACCTGCAATTGAACACAGATTGCAAGGCAGATTCGTTAAGTCTACACATACCACTCTTAGTATGCATTCAATCAACTTAATGTTTTGCTCAACTTCATTATAATAAAAACATCTTTCTTTATTCTTAATGGTAAGCAGAAAAGAGCTAAGCATTATCATGGCCACAATTTTTAAGTCTTAGTGTCAAATGTAATCTTCATCTTTTGCCCAGCAAACAGGTTTTGCTAACCAGACGTGCTGCACTTTCACTATACTGAGACACAATGCCTTAATTTCATCTCTCATACATCTACAGTAGTTATCAAAACAAGGCTCACATGGGGTTACACGTTACTAATGTTTTCAACAAATGATCTTCTATACACACTACAGTGTTTAGAAAACACTATCAAACTCACTGCAAAACTTCAGCTGAAAGAATCACTCTAGCATTTATTAGTCAGTACCAAAAATCCGTATTTGAAAAAATCAATATAAAAGTTAAGTCTTCTTAAAGACCTTGACCACAAATGAAAAGAAAATCCTCCTCCTATTATGAATTTATAACATATGTTCAGAATGGATTCCCTCATTTCAATAACTTTTTATGATGCTAAAATTGAGAATCCTCCACTTTATGTTTCTACATTACTAAGATTTTCCTTTACTGTATCTTACACCATGATTTTGAATTTATTTCTTTAAAGTCTACCAGGGGAATAAAAATGTATTGTAGTTTATGTCTCAAAATTTTATCTTTTACTTTATTTAACATTTCATGCTCACATACACATCTGATGCGATTTGAAGATATTCTCTAATCATCATTATTGATGTGATGTTTCCTAAAACCAATCCAACCTGGAGGTCTCCATGAATTAATGGAAACAGAAACAGAACGGTGAAGGTCCTAATTCCTTTAAAACACGGAGGAGGACTGTCTGTCACAAAGGACAAGATCTGCAGGTGGGCACTGACACAGCAGCTTGCCACAAAGCCAGTAAACACCGGGACTCAATTCAGAGTTTGGTTTAGAAACATTTTGCTCAATTGTGGAATGGTTTTGAAGCCAGTCCTGTACAGAAGACAGTAAGGTCTGCATTAACAGCACTTCTTACATCTGAGTTCCAGAAGTATGTACTTCGTGTCCTGAGGACAGGCTCTGTTAATTGTTTAGAATGTGTTACAGCGTTCAACTTCTAGCCCTCTGGGAATAGCCCTGATTAGAGCTGCAGTGCGGACCCTTCCAGCAGCCTGGTGCTGTCTGAACCTAGCAAGGAGGGCTGCTACCCTGTATTTGGCCAGCTCATGAAGATTTTCATTGCTGCAGGCACTATGAAAGATCTGACAGCTTGGTGGTCCTGGTTCAAGCACCTTCCTTCTGACCAAGTCTTGTCAGCGTCCCACTCTGCCCACTCGGGCACAACGCGCCGTCCAAAACCTGCATGCAGCACGAAGAGCACACAAAGCCTAATGCATTTAGCACAGAATCACAACATTTCATATAACAATACAGGCTGCTGTTTCTATCAACAACAAAACAAGTGATATGCTTCCACCATCATCATCAAGGGGCTGCAATAAGTCCCTTACCTTGAGAAATCACTTCTGGAGATGAACCTCAAATTGCTCTTACAGCAATGGGGAAAGCCTGGAACACTAACACCTATTTTTCAAAGCTTTTTGAGCTACAGTGACACAGAAGTGATAGTAGATTTTTTTCTTCCTCTGGATAAGAACTCCAAATGCATTAAGAACAGGGTGGTTAGTTTGGTGCTTAGGCATGGAGAATCAGAAATACTGGATTCTGACAGAACAGGATGCCCTGCTTCCTACTGCTAGGTAGCACAAATGAAAGAGCCATCTGTATTTCTCACAAAGAGAGGCTGCCTTTAGTGCTGCAGATCACGTATCACACAAAATGTATTACAGCATTGTGGCATATTTAAGAATTCAATAAATTTGATCTGTGTTTCTGCCATCTCGATGTGTGTTTGGCAGCAGCTTTTTCCATTTAAATCACCTTGAATACTAAGGAAGTCATTGTGTACGTTATGTAACATGGCAGAATCACAGTGCATTCAGTTCTTCAACAAGAGCATGCTGAGGTGATTAAAGGCATTTAAACAGCCTGTCTAATCCGTTACAGCACAACTTTTATCTAAAAGTGAAAGACAACAGTTTCAGAATCCGCAAGTTCATTTCTCTCATTTCTTTTCATGCTCAAAGGAACAACCTAACATGAAAACTGAGAGCAATCAGCACCTTTGGATAAACTCACCAGCACTGCAGTTTATAAGATCAGATACTTCTTGGTGTGACTGTGAAGAAAAATGCTCAACTCTCCAAAATTCATACTTTGCTACAGAACACAGATATTCTTGAGGGAAGTACTTGCATAGCACAATACTGCATTACTTTGGGGAGCAAATATCTTTAGTGTTTTGGGTGAGACGTATGCCCGCTTCAGAAATGGCACGTATTATATTACTCAGACTTGTAGCTAGAATTATTATTCTACTAAGAGAAAGGTGAATTTTTTCAGTACACATTTAACTTTTGGCAGCGCTGTCCTGGAATGTAAAATGCCAAGTTGGCAGCTTTCATACAGGGAAATTTCAGTAAGTTGGGATGGTCTCTTTGGGCTCATATTTCTTGCAGTTCTTTTTTCCATGTGCCCATGTCCTGGAGTTACCAGCAACAGCTCTTACCTGCAGCCTTGTTTAATTTATGTTTTCTTAACTCTTGCTCTTCAACAGTAGCATCCCTTCAGGCATTCACTGTCAACTTCTGGCAGCACTGTCTTATGCCGCAGTCTAATGGCAGTAGGTTTTAGCACGTGGCCCCTGAAGCTCTGAAATTCTGACTCTGACACTTAAGCCATCCAAGGCTGTAGACACAGCAGTCCAGATTTGCCATCAGAGATATGCCACATGCTCATCCCCCCTCAATCCTGGTTAGGTTGCAGAAATGAGCATTTTGCATTAGAAAAATCCCCTGTCAAATCCAGCAATACTTTATATAAATATAATTCCCTTAATGATAACAGTATTTAAAGAACAAGAACTGAATTCGGCTATCTAAAAGACAAAATCAATTAAGAGTTGATTTCAGCAGATAGTAAAATACTTCTTCAAGTCCTTAGTACTGTACACTTCAGTTCAGTAGTGATAAACTCTCTGTGTAATGATGAGTGAAGGAGATACAGCTTGCAGTTCTGATAAACGACCTACAAGAACTGAGACTCAGTGCAGGCAACTAATTATGGTTCACTGGGGAAAGGGTGAGCAGAGCTTCTCTACTAACTTTCACTGTGTCACTAAGAACTGGTGCCATTTAATAACCTTACCTCAGTGCTCGCTTACTACCACAGATGCAGAGTTGGCTACAAGTTCCACTGACTGCTGCCTGGTGAACATAACAGAGATGACAGACCAAGTGCACCTACCTTCCACTGACAGCAAAGCAGAGCTGACATATTCCATGCAACAGGGCTGTGGCATTTTGTAGAAAAGTTGCTATTTTTGGATTCTCATCAACAGGGCCTTGAACGGACAGGAAACAGCAACACAACTTGTCTATCAATCCTATGTTCACCACGTAACTGGAAACAGATGAAAAACTGCATTAAAAAATAGTCCTGTGACAGTTTTGATGACTTTACAAAGAATGGAATTTCTGCTTCTCTGCTATCAAACCATATAAAATAGAGTTTGTGGCTTCTTAAAGGGTTCAATAAAGCAGTTCAAATTACAACAATTTCAGGTCTGGAGCTCTGTAACTATCAGTAGTTCTTGTTAAGATAACTGTCTGTTGCACGATAATTTGTACTATACCGTACAAAGAAAGATGAATTAAGTGTTTATTTTACCATACTGCTAGAGGACAATGGAATTTTGCCATAGTTAAATGATTTATAACAGTCTTGATAGCTCAGCAGCAGCACAATTTCTCTTTAACATGAAGAGACAAACTCCGTAGAACACACAAGTTCAAGATGACAATGATGTTACCCAGATAACCTTTTATTGCAATACGTATATCATAACAACCACTGCACAGCTTTTTGCTTTTTTTCCTTTTTTTTTTTTTTTTTTAAACTTATACGCAACAATTAAGAGACTACAAGAACATGCAGGTCACAACCTCCTGCTATCAGGAAGCCTCACCAGGAACTCAACCAGGACTCAATGCAGAGAAACCCATGCTAATGATTTTATTTTTAAGCCCACTTCTTTTTGTTGTTTTTATCAAACTCGAGTAGACCACATCACCATCCTCCCCATTGCTGAGGATTCTTAGAATTTCTAAGAGCTTGGAAACTCCCACCAAAAACCTCACTGTTTGCTCCTGCACAATAGCACCAATCTCCCTCTGTCTGCACCAGTTTCTCTCACACTTCAGTCGTTATCAATTCCAATTGAACTGCGCAGACAGGTCTTTTTTTCCCCTATGTCATTTTACTGCTATCACCTAACTTTATGTACTTCCCCTTTTTACCACAAACATGCAGTTTCTCAGACTTGATCTCTTTGGTTCATTCTCCTATGTCAGGTCAGCTTTGTTTGTGGAGATAAACTTCCAGCTTAAATCAACCCCTTGATCTTTTTCCTCAGTTTTCTTGGTATTTTCCCATGCTCTACTCTCACCAACTGGAAGAAACCTCGTCAAAAATCAGAAGAATTATTACTACATTCTGTGACACAATCTGACTTAGGTAATGAAATTGCTTTCAGACATTATCCCCCCATTCACTGTTTTTACACTGACAGTCTGCCCTAAGCCACACGATTTTTACCATTATTCCATCCCATCAGCTGTTCTGCCTACCTGCTTATCAAGCCCACGTGTTAGAGATCATGCTTTTGAGTGAGGCTCAGGATGGGAACAGCACTAAGTATGTTTCTACAATGCCAAGTGCATCTTGACTTGACTGAAGTGTGGAACATTATTAAATAATGACAACTGCAGTTAAAAAAAATGTTTCTAGTAAATAATTAATATTGATTAGATAACGACTGCCTCAGGAGCTGTAGAAATATCTATTAAAAATAATTTCCTTCCCTATCTTACAGTCTGATTTTGAAAAATTAGGGACTATTAAGATTGGGGAAGAAAGTCTCCAAGTTTCAGACAGCCTTCCTGCCTAAAGACTAACCTCTCCTTGGGGCCAGAAGCTAGACTTTCTGCCAAAGCTTAACCTGCTGACACAAAGCTTTTGGAAACAATGAAAGTAATTAAGAATAAAAATACAGTGTGTGTAAAGCAAGATGTCAAGATGCAGTAATGAAAGACTGTGATATGCTGAAATATAGAAGCAAAAAACACCTAAGGATGCATAAAGGTTATTAGTTGAAAACTAATTGCTCAGGTCAGCTTGATTTGTCTGCTCTGTTTAGCAACGTGAGAGGCTACCAGCATGTTTTCCTGCAGATTCTGATCTAAGCAACCCACTTGATCACACAAGTGATAAACAAGCTCTCCAGTATTAGCAGAGTAATTCCAGGAACAGAGCTGGGTGTTAGATACATCACAGTCACAGAGAAATGCTGAGTGCTGGAAATCTCACCATGATATAGGAAGGAAGAGGAAGAAGGAGAAAATAAAACACAGCTAATACTGATAGATGATTACTCACTAAGATACAGAGGTACTCTGAGCAATGCTCTTCTTTTTTTTCCGAGGAGGAATGTCTGACTGACATCTACAAGATGTGTGATCACCTTCCTTTACACCCACACCTGGATACCAAGGGGTGTCAGCAGCTGCTTGTTTCAGCAGAGAAGAAATAGATGAGTTTTCAGTCTACTGGAACTATTCTTTAAGGTCAGTGGGAGACAATGAAAGGACAAACGAAGCACTCCCTCCCTTGAAACTGAGTGTACAGACAAGTGGAATGTCAAAGCTCTAATCTAACGTCTCCATCTCTCACTCTTTTTACCCATGGGAGTACAGCTCCAGTAACTTGGTTACCCTTCTGACAGCGTGCAAACACCTGTTGCTTATGCACCAGGTCTATTTTTCCCAAACAGGAAAAAAAAAAAAAAAAAAAAAAAAAGTAAAAAAAGTTAGTTATTCCTTCTTTCCAAATCTTCCTAAAGCTCATTTAGTCAACTCCTCAAGGACACATGATAGAATGACCTGGAGGTGAAAGGTTCTCATTAATAATATAATTTGTCTGGTTTTGACTAGTTTGAAATGCCCACTCTCTTTTTCCCTAATTGCAGCATTACCTTGTCATCGTGCCTTTCTTTCTCCATTTATAACCAGATCCCTTAAAGTGCCTCAGGTGAAGGACCTAGCTGGATTCTCATGTATCTTCTTTGCTTAAGGGTATATCTGTGCTCAGCCCAGCCAGTGTCAGATGTCTGCTCAGCACAAATATCAATAAGCAGACCTCCCACCCTCCCATTCCTAAACGAGAAGAATACAACATCCTGAAATTTCACACTCTTTCAAAACCTGTTTGGGGAGAAGGTGGGTTACATGAGAACAATTAACTTTTAGAGGTCACCGGTACCTATGGCAACTATTTGTTTTGCTTTCCTCCTCCAGCTATCTGGCTTTGTGTCCATCACCATCCTATCAGACTCGGAGAAGTGGGAAGATGTGCAGATGCTCACTGTGCCACTTTCAGTAGCATACCATTAGCATTTCATTCCCCACAGCGATGTACTGATGACATAATTTACTGGTGAAACTACACACCTTTAGCGAACAACAGAGTTTAGCATAATCTGTATCTAATTTCAATTAAGAGACATTAGTGGCAAGCAGAAGGATTCTTCTTTATCTTTACAGCGCCTGTACTGCTTAATAAAACGAAAACAAAGCCTAAAACACACAGCCACAAATTAGGTTGAAAGAGAAAAAGAATGATCTGTTGGGCTAACGGTGACACACACTGCACATGCAATGAATGGGAACTTCATCTGAAGCTGCTGTCAGCATTTAAGCCTTCATAAGGCTGGATGTAACCACGGGACTTTAAAGCTGTGCTCCATGGATTATCAGAAGAGAGAATACAGGCAGCCTTAGAAACGCATTCTGAGTATCTGCTAGCAAGCATGGGATATTGTAAGAGTTATCAGAATAACTATTGGCACTGAAAATTTAAGGGAATTTAGGATACATTAAATGTCACAACAGAAACGTCCAAGTCTGCAAAAAAGTATTTCATCAAAATAACTTTTTTCTCAAAACAACAACAACAAACAACCAAAAACAAACAAACAAAAACTATATGAAGGAATCTACCAAAGGTTACAGAAGGGTGCTGCCAGTTGGTGGAATTTGATGCCACATGAAGTCACTCAGTTCAGCAATGCAGGTGAGGTAAAAGTAAATCAGCTGGCTAATCTAAGCTTTGGGGTATCTGAGTCATGCTTACAATCAACATCTTAAGGTAGTGTATTAGACTGCATAAATGAAATGTAGTTCATTGGTGTGAGATCATCAAGTATCAGAACAGAAAACTTCCATGGCGGTCAGATTTGTGAAAAGCATCAGCTATGTCCCAGATTTCTTTTTATTTCCCTCTAAATGCATTTACTCAAAATGCTTATGAAAGAAATGAGATTTCTCATTAATCAGAATAGATTGGCACCACATTAAAGAGAGATCTGAAAGAGAAAGTAAGAATTACACACGTTATGGAATCACACAAAAGCTGACAATGCCTTGAGGGTCAGCAACTGGAGAGAGACAAAATTGAGGAGAATAAGCATCCAGAGGAGCGTGCAAAACCTCTCTGCAACTGGTGAGAGAGGAACTGAGAAAGAAATACGGGTTTGTTCATACAGTACTTCAAGACTACAACACCTGAAACCTCCCCAGACACAAAGGAGTTATTCTGGTAACATCCCTGTATTCCGAGGAGCTGGTATGAGCTGCATTTTCCTTGACAGAAACAGAAGCATGGACACATAAATCCACTTACGTCTTATTTTGTGTATTCGATCTGAGAGACCTATGATCTTGTTTTAACGGTATCTGGCATTACACAGCACATTATGTACTCTAAAGTAAAGCTCCTACTGACTTGCTGCTCAATGTGCTCAGCGCTGTTGTAAATCAAACCCAGCTTTCAAGCTAGGACTCAAATTAATGACTGCCTATAAGAAGTCTAAGTGATGTTGTGTAGCACTGCCTAGGAATGCTATGTCACAGCAAGGACCACAATCCTGTTCTTAAACTCAGCCTTCTGATGGTCAAACAGAAGTCTATGCTCTTCTTTTCTACCACTATTATTCTGTCTGCTAGGTACCTTCCTATGTTTGCAACAAAAAATGCAGCGGTTCTTAAATCCATCTCCTTAATTACATGTAAGTTTTCTCCTTCTCAAGAACAAAAACAGAAGGAAAAGCCGTGTTCTAAGAACTATCTGAGAAGTAGCACCTAAAATCTTGTCTCACTGTTAATGTAATAACAGATACTTTCTCTACCTGCAAAGTCTGGGAGGAAATTTCTTTTCAAATCAGGCAGATCATGATTGAAACACATCAGAATTCTCTGGAAAGCAAGCTGATTACGTTTTAAGAACATTTCACATCCAAATTTTAACACATCAGACTAGACAGTTACCACAGGGATGCTTAGCCACAACTTACATTCAAGTCATTTTACCTAAGACCTAGAATGTTTCAAGCAAAAACGACTGAAGTAATGTCTTTCCCCTTATCCTGCTAATAGAACTTAGAGTTATGTTGATCAAAATTTTACTCAAAGCATATATATGTAGATAAGTATAATATACATATATATAAAAAAGTATATAGAAAGGAAAGCTGCTACTAAAATACAGTTATGTTATAAGAGTTGAAGTCAAATTATAGAAGTTATTGGGTGATCTTTGCAAGAGAAAGTATTTATTGTATAGAAAAATTATGTGAATGCATGCATAGTGTTCAGGATCACAAGTGCAAAGGGCATATGCAGCTGGCATAGAGAATAGAGAGAAAACATGGAAGGAAGAAAGCTGACTCCAAAGAAATCAGAGGAAGAAACTGACAGAAAGGTAACAAAAAAAGGTGGAGAAACCTAGATTATGAGGATGCTACACACAAGACACACAGCAATTAAAGATGTCAGGATTAAAAAGGGCTATGGGGATCAATGAGGAGTGCAGACAATATGGAAGACTAACGTTAGGGCTCATTATAACTGCCCAATGGTTTAGATGAAAGCACGTGATTAAGGAAATATTTTTTTACAAGGATTAATTGAAAAAATCATTTGGACAAACCATACAGATGGATATGCACAAAGCCACCGTAAATAAAAATTAATCTATAAAAGATAACAAAAAAAAAACCAAAGCAATTTACCTGCCACAGATATACATTAACCCAGAGACAAATAAATACAGAAACATATTTCAACCTCTGAATGAGTGCAAGAGAGTGCACAGTTATAAGACATTTGGTTTTCTGTATTTCTGTGTCTGCATTTCTCTTGAAGAATCCTTCTGCTTGAGAGTGTAGCACTTCGGTAGTCTTCTGACTAGACATATATGCTACTTTTACTACATTAAGAGTTAGAGAAGTTTGTCTCTTTCTTAATTTAAAGTAATTTTCTTTCTCTGTAATAAAGGAGGATTAGAGACATTTCAAGATTTATTTTTTTTTAACCTGATCAAGTCTTGGATTCTGCTGCTGAAGGCTTCCACTTGAGAGGATTTGCTTTTCACTTCCTGTATTATCTTCAACGTTGTAGAGTGGTTGTTTCCATCTGGGAAGCTGGAGATTAGGCACCTGAAAATCACAGCTGTTATCCTCAGGAGCCCCGTTGTTAGACCTTCAAACACCTGCTTATTTGCACTTCTTCCTGAAGTAGCATTATGGTCATCTGGAACACTAACCTAAGTAAAGGGAAAAGAAAAAAAAAAAGAATAACATCTATAATTCAGTAAGAATTGTAGAGAAATGCATTTGAGTACAGCAAAACGCAATAGTGAAGTCTAGCAGTGCTGAGAGACATTTAAGTATTTCAGGTGTAAGAAAGGATCTATATACTCCTATACAGATATCTTCATTTAAAATATAAATCAAGTCAAAACTGAATTTAGTGTTTAAGAACTGAAGGAAGCTCTACAGCAGCAGGATACGTCATCAGTGTGGTTCTTGTGTAACACACACACTGATCTTTTGATGAGCCACTAGCAAAAAAATGAACTTTTCTTTATAAAAAACACTTAACTATGAACTAATGCAGATTTTGATTTTCAACCCTGTGTCATCACAAAGACATAGTACATATCTAGGATACACCAAGCACTGAGTAACAAAGTGCAGCAACAGCTCATTTCTGTGGAAGGAATAGCCTTTAGTGTTGCACAGTAATCCTCTACTTGACTTTGGACAAATGCAATGAATGTGCATCTGAAACAGGACTAGGCTGTCCTCTGGAAACAGTACACTGAAATACCTGACAGTGGGTACAGAGCACCCAAGGGAAGGGAAGGCCACAGGAGGTATCGCTGGGTAGTGATAACAAGGTATGGTGAGGAATGCAGGTTTTTTGTTTTTCCCAGTCTGCAGGGAGGTAGCTTTTACATGGCTGAATTCAAGAACAAATTACAGCAACTGCGGAGGCAAACTGAGAGGGTAATACGTAGCTGCCTGCAGCCAGCAAAGGAGGGCAACCTTAACTGCATCCAAGCAGATGAATTACAGTGGATCCACATCACAACTGAACAGAGGTCCTGACAAATTCTCTTCCAGCAAGTGTCAAACTTCTAGCAGTTTACTACTACAGTTAATACCCCAAGTAGGCAGTATTTCAAAGGCTGAAGTACTCCTCAAAGGCAAGACCACCTCCCCGAAAAAACTGAAAAAGTAGAAAGACAAGTAAGGAAGTATCCTGGGAAGACAGAAAGAGTTGCACAAATTCCAGGCGTCACCCAACACAGCAGGAACATCAGAACGGACAACATGGAGTAATGCAGTTCTGAAACACACAGCGGGCTGCAGGAAATTTTATTCTTATTCCAGGTTAAAATCATTTACAGCCAGTATCAGCAAGTGAGGTCACAGTAAATTGCTTCTCCCTGTATAGGTATCAGGAGGGATTTGGTAACACTTGGTGACAAAGAACAACATGCACATTTTTTCATTATTCATGAGATCTGAGCCTTGTGTCGGTACTTAAAACTCAGTGCAATAGTCTGCTTCTGGTGGTGAGCCAAGAGAGCAAGTGAGAAGCCTATAGCAGCTTATTCAAGTTCAATAGGAAAAATACTATTATGTTGCTTCAGTAACTTCTGCTGACTAAAACAATTCAGGCCTAATGATTCTAATTGCCTGCTGAATAGATGGATTAAGCTTTGTAATGTATAAATTAATTCAAACGTGTCAACTTTGTACTAGGAACATCAGGTTTTAAAACATGGCTAACAAATGCTACTCCGTGCTTTTTCACCTAACATGAAAAAAAAAGATGTATAATCTCTCTTAAAAGATTTAACAATATATTGTAGCAAAGCCTTCCAGCTGCTGTGATGAATAGTAGTATATAAACAGATGTCTATTTTTCTCTTCTAGTTAAATATATTTACATAGAACATACCGTTCTCGTATATATAAGTATGGAGTCCTTAGTTATACAAATTCATGCCTCAGTATAAAACCATTCTTACTAATTTGAAGAATAAATACATCTGACACTCTTAATACGATCTAACATTTCTCACAGAGCTGATTCTTTACTCTTCATTTTTTGGGAAAAATGTATAGGTGGATTAACACAGTGAGAACTAATGTGGTTTTTACACAGTCTATGACATAGAGGAGATAAAAGGAAACATTGCTTTAAAGAAAATGGGTAAATCTGAACTTTCTTTCCTACCTTATTTTCCTTTGGTATGAACTCACTGAGTGACAAAAGATCAACTCGTTTATTGTAGAAGTAATTAACAGAATAGTGTGAAAGCATGTTGAGATTTATGTACAACATTAACTGGGATGCTTGCAAAAGTGATGTACTGCTGCATGTTGATCATTATATCATATAAGGGGGTAGGAAATCTTAAGATCTAATAGTATAATTGTGAAACCTTTCAAGCTCTGCCTTCTGTGTTTGACTACAACAGAAATTAATGATGTTCACAAAACCCACTGTTTGTTGGGCATAGGCTTTGGATAAGCAAGTATTACAGAACTTCCTATTTTTATTTGTGAGGTCTAAGAGGCCTAATAGTTTAACTGCCAAAAATCTACAAGTAATATTACCTATCTAAAGTGACCTGTCAAGTGATTGGTATTGTACATGTTTCAATTACAAAGGAAGAACAGAAAAAATGCCTTCAGTTATCAGACAGATCCAGCATCTCATCTCTATTTTAATGCTCATGATGACTGTAGATGCCAGACGTCAAAGCTCTTACTTCCTTTAAAGCAGTTCTTGAAGCGAGATGGTCTAACGACCACATTTCCAGCTCTGGCAGTCTCCATAAAAGCAACCCAGTAGAGAATTCCCCTTGTGTAAGGGAATCCCTTGCTTGTGTAGAGCTGCTGTAAGCTCTTCAGCTGTGCCCAGCATCTAGGATTTAATCCTGCAAGATGCTGAACAACATGGCCCCAATCCAGTAAAGCACTTAGGCACACATTCAATGCAGCTGAAAGTGCTATTCGGTTCTGACTCATGCCACTGCAAGTACCCCTGTATATCAATGTGCATTTCTTTGTGCTAACAAAAATATACAGTTTCCAGTTAGCAACACAGAGCTACCACTGAAAACTCATTTGTGTTTTTATTTTTCTCGTAAGAAGTATAATCCCTCACAGCCATGAGTTGCTTCAACTATCGAGCTGCTAAACCTAAATGGAAAGATCTCCCAGCCTTGTAAAACACTCCATTTCTAGTCATCACTGGGCTTGCTTCTAAAACACTCTGAAAAATGTACACTTTCAAAACAGTATAGAATATTGGATTTTCAATGTAACAACTATTTAACTAAAGAAATGGAACCTACCCAGGAAGAAAAATATATATATATATATTTTTTTTAAATGTAATTATTTCTTTTATCCTAGCCCTATTTTCAACATGGGACTCATGTACTGGCTTCCCAACTAAAGCAAATGAACAGAAACCAAATTTTTGGTCTTTTGAAAGTTACATTATTAAAAGGACAGACAGTTTTTGTTCTTTTTTACACTGCCAGCATTGTCTGGATTGCTTTAGAAACAGCCCAACATGCAGAGCTGACATCCAGCTGAGGCACTTTCCTGACAACCTCGATACTGCTAGGTGCTGGTCCTTGGATCTCCAACAGAGGGGCAAGAGGGTTTCTCAACCTCTTAGTGATCTGGCAGCTAGAAACCCTCCACACAGACAAAGAGAACTGCCAGTACCACTGTGCCCAACTGCTATGGAAGCAGACTGGAATTTCAGAATGGACCAGAAGGGTCGAGCAGCACATCTCAGCGCCTGGGAGTTCACAATTCTGGTCACAGTCAGAGCAAATGAACATGAAGCCAACTTATTTGCTGCAGAATACAAAAGGGAAATGTGCAAATGAAGAAATATAATAGACCAATAAAACATATATATATATAAAACAACACAATAATAACTATTAAAACCATCTCCATTTCCTCATTAGTTCAGATTCGTATTACAGCTTAACTGGTAACAACAGATATGCTAGGATGGAAAAGATCTGAGCGAGCCAACAATAACTTCTAAGCATTTTTACTGGCTAAGATGCTCTCAAAAGCTTCTGGACATTTCCCTTTGATCTACCTGAGAGCACAGCTAACAAACAAATGTCACATCTTTCATGGATCACCAGGAAACCATGAAAGTACAGGTATCTGAAATAGACAAAACCCCAAACTGCTTACTAAACCATCATTTACAGATGTATGTACAGAAACATATGGTTTATATAGATGGCTTTTCCAGATAGCTTTGTAGAAAAGAACTTGACTAGTGAAAAACCCAACCAAAATAACAAGCTAACTGTACACATCTACAGTTCCATGGAACTATTTGTCTCTGACAGAGTACAGTCTTCCAAAATATACAATTAGACAAGGTTTTCATTATTTTGCAGCTATCATCTATGTTCAGGAGACAAGGAAGAGCAGAGATAGCAAGTCTGCAGAGAAGTGAAGTTACTTCTTGACCATCAGCCTCCCAAGAACGTAGACAGGAAGGTTTGATGCAGTGGCCTTTCAAAGTTGGAGTCTGGCTGCTACTGACCTCAGTGGGCACTGACATACACATCACCTGAGCTGATAAGAAGGCTCAGAAAGGCAAAATGATAAGTCATGTCTATAGGAGGTTTAGGAATGAGGTAAATTGCAGGAAGAAGGGTCTAATAGCTTTTAATAACTAGCTTGAGCAGGCTAGAGGTCACCGAAAAAAAGAACACCCAACCAAAAAACCCACCCCAAACCCACAAATCTCTACAGATGATTTCCTATCAGTTGCCCAGCTCACACTGGGAGAAAAAACAAAAACAACCAAACAAAAATGAAATAAAAACAACCCCCCCAACTTCTCCAGAGGATAAATATATATTACACTTCCATAAAGGAAAGGCACATTTTGTGACCAGCTTAAATTTGATTATTTGAAATGGATAGGTTTAAGTTTTAGGTAAAACGAAGCTGACACTGCATTAGATTTGAGGTTTAAAAACAAAACTAAATTCTAATTATATTACATCAAAGCAAATTTAATACTTGCTGCAATTAAAAATATTTTTAAAGCTTTTTCAAAACTCTAACCTATCTGTACACAGCAAATATTAGCACATATTCAATAATTTGCAAAAATCTTGCAGTAATATGTTTTTTTGGTTTTGTTTTGTTTTTTACACAGAGTATTACTTGGGGTTTATTATAGGAATATACACGAGAGAGAAAGCATGAGCATCACACAGCTCACCAAAGCAGTTAAGTTCTTTGCAGAGCTGGTCTTTATAACCTGGCATTCAGAGCCTGATCCAATTAAAAGCAGTGCTTTCCACGTGGCCTTTTTTCTTAAAAAAGGAAAACTGAAGTTTGATCTGACTTTGTGTATTTTTGAGAGAGAAGAATCAGCGTTAGGGAGGTAGTGCTGTACTTATTTATTTTTACTTAAATACGTATTTCATGGAATGATGAAGATTTCTCAGTTCAAGGGCCAATTTTGCCTGAAGAGAACATAGAAAACTTTGTGCACAGGAAAGAAAAGTCCACTGTGGGTCAAGGGGAATTTTGTGCTTTAGTTCCAGTTTTGTTGCAATCCAATAGCAGTACTTGATAGCAGGCTGAGAGTACATCTATGCATTGTAAATTTCCTGTTATGCAGTATTTCTGATCTCTAGGTGGCCGACAGTCTAAGAAATACCCTCCGTATTCATTCAGAAGAGATTCAGGCCATTTGCACAGAGCTGTGCTGATAAAAGGGAAGGTGTCTGGCATCAGAATGAATCTTGTCACTTGCAAAGTGCTGAAGGATTTCATCTCTTTGTAATTAAGCAGGGAGCCTGTGTTCTGGCTCGCTCTGCAGACAGCGAGCAGTGTTGTGACTGGCCCAGCACAATACATGCACCTTTCACTAAGTATATTTGAAATCTAATACCTGGAATCCTCTTGGAAAGATTTGGTGGAGAACAATGAGCTGGCAGCTACTTAGAGGACAACATACAGGTCGCATTCCTGTTTTCTTTGTTTGTGCCAAAGGCCTTTGGACCATCTTTTTTAAGTGTTCATCAGCAGTCCTATGGCTTGTTGAGTCTAACAGCGTCATTTGAATTATTCAAAGTACGTACATAACTTTTCAATTAACAAACTGCTTGGCTCATGAAAATACATACACACGATTTATAAGTAGAAAAGCAGGACTAAATATCTTATGATGAGCAGGTCACTATGAATTAAAAATGAGTTTTCAAATAAAATATTTAATGACATTTCAAATTAAATGAAACATTGGAAAATTAAAACCTTCACTGTCAGAGAGTCCTGCTATTGAAACACCTCTGTAAATGCAGTTAACAGCAACATACTGAACTACGTTGTGCTTTCGATATTGAAACACATAAGAACACAGCAGACATGAACAACTCATAGCATTCTATACATTAGCTACTGCCACAGGCTGCATTAAAAAAGAAAGCCCCAGAATGGGTTAAAATGGACACACTGTCTACCCACCTGAGTTCCCAGTGTGTATGCTTCTGCAGAATTTATTAGCAGCAGAGGGTATGTCCATTTGTATAGACGTATAGTACACGTAGTTCAACAAATACATACAACAGAAGAACCTTACTCTTCTAATTGGAGCTTTATGATCACTTTTCAACCCAGGCCATTTTATGATTTTATGATCTCTTGGAGCTCTTACACTGCAAATACTCTAATATGTTTGTGAAAGAGGACAAATTTCTACATTAAATGTGTTTTACATACCGTAAATTGGTGCATCAACAAGTCCATTAAAAAGGTGATCTTGTTACTAAAAAGAATATAGGTGCAGTTTTCGGTGCAGTTATTGCAGGTGAGTCCATAAGCGTTTACTGTACTGCAGAGAGACCTAAAAGATCAGGAAGAGAGAAAGAAAAATAAACAGAGGAACATGACAAAACAATATTTCAGTAATTCACAATTCTTCTTCTGAACTTGGAACTAAATATTTAAATGAAATAAGGGAAAAAAAATAACACCTTAAATGTTATGAAGCCATATTTGGCAGAACTCCCACAGCGTGTGGCTACCGGACTCTTCTGTATTCATGGTTTACATCTTAATAACATGCTATGGAACATACAGTTTGAAAAGCTTGAACTGCCTTGTGATATCTGTTAACTTCTTTTTATTAAGAATCGTTATGCACATGCATTCTCAGCAAATGCACTCGTGCATTCGTAGTACAAATCTGACACAAATTATGGCTGCGCTGCAAAGGCACAGCAAAGCTGAAGAAATTAGCTGATATGCTGTGTAATTGGGACAGGCAGTATTCTTTTCTTCTATATTGGGAGTTGGGGTACAAGACCCCTCTCTTAGCACAACCATCAGGAGAAAAGGCCCATCTGGAGCAATTCATGGTATCCTGGGACCAGCTTTACAGAGAAGCATTTCTGCAGCACCTAAGAAGAAACGTAAGGAACAGAGAGCACTGAGTAGCTCGAACCAAGTAAGCCAAACTGAGCAGGTGAAATGCCTGTCCAAAAACTTCTACTGACACACTGTGAACTGCACAAGCTTGAAGCATCACTGTGCAACTACAACAGCACCATTTGATCTACACCTCTGGCTGCAGGAGGCAGGTTTGCCATGGAAGGAACTGAGCGTGACAGACAACAAGCCACAGCAAGCTCCACGTACACCAGGCCCGTCCTGCTGCCTTTCCCACCACGTGCGGTATTTACATCTACACAGACCCAGTGTTCCCAGAACAGGATGCGTAGGGAAGCTGGGACCAGTCCTACAAAGTACACTCAGAGAGAAGAGGAATGTGACCAAGGATAACACTGGTCCAGAATAAACACAGAATCAATCTGTAGAACTCTGCTTACCAAAGAAGCAATCACTATTCTTATACAAATACGCACATGGACACACCACACAAAAGCATGATAAATATATACAATAATAAATAAAGACAGTTAGCAACTCAAGTTGTTTGTCTAAAGGAAACTGAAAAGTATCATCAGTATTTTGGCATCATCTTTTCTACAGCTTGAGAAACAATTCTGGACTTACAAACGCATCACCTCCCTTGGTTTGATCTGTGAAAGTGCAAGGAACACCAACACTTTTCCTGTCTCAATGTGCCAATTGTCACCACATTACCAACTCCGTACGTTTTACTGTACTGGTAATTAATTTTCCTGTTCTGTCTAATTAAATCAGTTACAACCTGCAGTTCACACAATATGAGCACAACATTAAACCATTATTTATTTAGAAGAGTGGTTAATTTTTGCCAGTTTCACCTGATTTTCACCTTACAATGATAACACTCAAAAATTCAATTAGCATGCTTCACACGCTTTTTTTTTAAAAGAAAAAACTTATCCTAACTACATACAGATATTTATTTCACCTTTCTCAGCAAGAGTGAAAAAGCATTAATCGACTCATAGACTTTTTATGAATGATATTCCCTGGGTGGGTGGGTGATAGCATGGGGCAGAGAGAGATGAAACCATATCAGTACATCAGTTGGGTTTTTTTTCCAGTTAAAACAAAAGGTGCTGATTTTCTTTTCACCAACCATTCTGATAAAAAAAAAATAGTGAGTTCAATTTAAATATAAACACGAAAGGATCAGGTGGGGCCTTGGTAGGTTAACTCATCGTTCTGGCAGTGCTGCAGGGTTTGTGCCACGATGCAGTTAATTCACAACAACGTCTGTTATATGGGATTGTCAGAACTGCAAAGACGAGCACTTATTTTCCATCTGAACACAGAAACTTCCCACTTACAGAACAAAATCAACTGCGATAATGCATCGTGCTTTTGTATTTCCCAAATGAATCCTATGTCAGAAAAAGTATTTGAAATTTCAGAGGCTTAAATAATGGTTTTGAAAAGGTGCTTTAAGCAAATGGATGTCAAATTAATTTTTCACAACAATAAAGAAGGTTCTTTTAATTGGTAACACAAGCTTGCTAACTGCGTTTAAATGCATTCTGCTCATGGCACGTTCTGAACTATGACTCAGTTCCACTGTTTTCTCCAAATTCAAAATTGGAAGTGTCAGCACAGAAGCTGTCCCCAGGTGGTTTGCAGTGTTAAATGGCAGATTACAGACAGCACAACTAATTTCTTTACTTTAATCTTATTAAGGGCACAACAGCTGTCAACTGTCACCATTTCTGCACAAGGCCTCCGAGACGAGCACTGAGTGCTGCGAATGTCAAGCAAGAACTTTACTGAGCCACCAGCTCGGCTCTCTGGGATGGACAACTAAAAGCAGCTCGGCTGTTTTTTGCTTTTTCCCTTTTTCCTGTCTGAAGCTCTGATCGCTCCTCAGTACAAATCTCGTACCTCAAAGCGATGGGTGTTGCAGCTGAAAGAGAAGAGTGTGAGCCTCACGCACAACGCAGCTGTTTATCGATCACTGATGTCGCACTAAACTTTGTACCTCACCCACAAATCAGCTTTACAGCCATGTCAGACAGCACGCACACTCCAACCGCATAATAAGTCTACCCTCTGATGTAGGGCTTTCCTCCTGAGTAAATCCAATTATAGAAACACTCCTCCTTCTGGTACACAAACTTTGATCCAATAGAGAAATCTGTCTTAAAACTAGACAAAAAACATCCGTGTACTATATGCATTTCACCTGAATACAAAGAAAGACGATTCATTTTACCCAGCATCTTCAAGCTAGATCCCAACAGTCTGTGTGCACCTATGTGGATTTCCTCTCTGCCAGTGCACCTTCACTTTCCCAATGCACCCCATTATAAACAAGCTGACAAAGGCTACCTTTCATTCCAAGCCCTGAGGCAGCAACAGTCCCCAGCCACACAGAACTGAGCCACCCTCCTGCAGCACTAGATAAGGGCAAGGAGTCACAACTTCTGCTTGAGGGAAGTATCAGCACTCTGATTCTTCTCTTAACAAAGTGATCGGCTGAGAGCAGTGGGAGGAGAGCTGCTGCTGAAAACCAGTGAGCAGAATGATTCCATGATGCACCAGGGTAAGAATTTGGACTGAAACAAAAATGAGTAAAAATTGAAGACAAAAAGCCCAACTTTAGGTTGGTACTTTATTCTTGGGGCCAGTGATATCAACAGGAACCCTCAAAGGTATTGGAGGTTCATGATCAATAACTATTTTGTCCATATTTTACATTACTCAAGGCTTCAGCTGCAACATCTCATCACAATTAGCAGAGAAGGCAAAGCTCAGCAACAATTCTCCTTCAAGACACTTCCAAAAACTCATCAGATTTGTCCTGAAATGTTACTCCATTTATGAAAAACAAACCCAACACCCCCAAAAAACTACAACTTAACTATCACACAACAAGGAATAGTCCAAGCCATTCCTCTTCCCCTAGTGTTTGTAAGTGTGGCAGAATCTGAAAGACTTGCACAGAAATTCTCCTGTCCTGGTTTATCAGTTACTTCATTGCAAGATTTGGATCTCAAGCAAAAATCTACCTAACAGTTCACTACTTTTGGCAATAAAGCTTGTATCTGTATTGCATGGTAGGGCAATAATGTCTTGGTTTTGAGTGCTGCGAGTGAGACATCCAGCCCTGAGACAGACAGCAATAAGACACTGCAGGAAGAGCCAGATGCTGCAGGTTTCAGATGCTGATCTTGCAGAGGGGTCCCTCTTCTGACTGCATGCCCCTGTACTTTTAGTCTTCAGTGATTGTTTAGAAGGAATAACTGCAGGGGAAGATACAGAAAGTGTGTTTTCCATTCTGGATTGAAAGATTCGTGAACAATTCGATAGAAATGCAGGAATACTAAAGCCAGCACAGGTTGGCTCCTTTAGTTCATAAAAGTAAAAATTACAAAGAACAAACTAGAAACAGTTCTCAGCTCAATATCATTTTTTCTTGAAAAATCCCAACAAAATAACAACTGCTTGTGTCAATGCCATCTATATTACTATGCAGCTACTGTTTCTTACCTGCTCCACATAGCTGTACCTTCTACCGCGACAGCATCCACTTTAAACAAATATTAAGAGAATATGCATGGAGAACATAATAAAGACAATTTCCATCATGCCTTAAATAGTAAACTGTCCCCCTTCGTTCATTAGGACAGCTACTAATTTGTATGTAAAGTGCTGGCTACCCAAGGAACTCAAAATACTTTGCAAGTGTGAACGAAACAAATCCTACAAACCTTGTTTGTTGGCAGATGTGTTCCAATTGTCAAGGGCAGTAAGGAGGCACAGCACAAAGGGGATGAGTTGCCCACATTATATATGAAAGGCAACGCAGGGATGCGAATCGTGTTCTGGTTTTGATCGTAAGTCGTGAAATTGCTTTATGGAGTTCCTACTTGCTTTTCCATACAAGCATAAGGAAAATACCATAAAACTCTGAAACCACTTGAAATTCTGCTGAGTGTGCTGAACGTGAGCAAACTCAGGAAGATTACAAAATGCCACTTTAAGAAATAAGGCAGCTGAACACTAATTTGTATGTTAACATCAGTAATAAAATCAACTGTAATCCACTGCTTTCCCTTTTCTTTCTTCAGTACTCTATTTGAAGGGAGGGAGGAATACTGTTGGGACACCACATGTATTATCTGTCTCATAAATGTCACATCTTTTCACAGCATTTGCTGCCCTGCTAAGTCTAACTACCAATCTGGACAGAGGTACAAAACAACAGGCATATTGTTAAATCTTTGATAATAAAGCTTTATCCTGTAGACATGGGATTAAAGTTCTGAGCTGCACCATACTGCCAGGATTTTGGAGAAAGAGAGATGTAGATAACAGCCCATGTAATCTCCTCACCTACTTGTAAATAGTTTAACCTCAGCACAAAAAACAGACACGTTCCCAATCTGAGTACCAACAGTTAAATGTACATGAGCGTGCAAACAATCATAAGGCCAGTAGCATCCTTCAGCAGAGCATAGCTGGCCAAAGGAAGAGAGGAAAGCAATTAATGGAAGGGCTTAATTTAACTCACCCCCACAGGGCTGTTTCACCTCTATGCAGAGATAACTGCTGCTTCATTTGATTCAAAATATGTTCTTCTATATGAGAAAGAACATCACTGAAATCAACCACAGAGAGGCTGCACTGTGTGCAGCAACACCAAGTTTACTGTGATGCCCCCAGTATATGTTATGCTTTCCAACTCAGTTTTTAATGTAAAAAATTAAGTTTTCGCTAAAGTAATTTATCCTTAGAAACAAATGGAGTATTTTAGTCCTCTTTTGCATCATGCCATCTTGAGAAGCAGTAATGATAGAATGCAGAAGTTTTGCAAATAAGAGCAGCAATCACATGAGTAAGAAAGTTTACTAGCAGTAATTAGACCCACAAAAGCATGAATCACACACTGCATAACTGAGAACAGGTTTTGTTGAAGAATTAAGATGACCTGAAGTCCTATTAATGTTTGAGAACTTTGATTTCCTTGTCATTTAAACATTTTCACCCTATTGTTAGAGCAGTGCAAGGAGATGAATAGCAATATACCTTCGCATTTAATAGTGAGCTCTACAATACACAGTAGGTACAACATTACAATCCCTCACATGGGGAATTGGATTGACTCTGACTTCAGAAACTGTTTCTTAGAAGAAATGTGACCCACTGAAAAATTATGATCATAGCTGAAAGCGTGCTGCACTGCATGTAGGAGCCCTAACAGTAGACAAGCTGTACCTATATATACCTCTCCCATATGTTTGTTAACATAGAAACAGCTGAAGTTTGACACCGTGGCTTAGTGTTCTCTTATGAAAACTGTATTTGGAAAAGTTACAAGTCTGCTCCTTTTATTTACATGTGTCAAAGGCCCAACAGGCAAGTTCCAAGTGCCATTTATATAACAGCCTGAACAAAATCAGCCACACATCTAGCTACTTCATCTACAACTCTGCCAGAGAAACACAAACTTCCCAACTATAAAAACAAAAACTAATAATAACTAGCAGTACTCATTCCCAACCATGCCTGTGGGCTGAATGACCCAGGTGGTGAGTGGGCTTTGTGCTCCTGGCCTCAGCAGCAGTGGCACTGACTTACAACGTGGATGGAGAAGGGCACAAGGCTGTAATGGGTTTTGCAGCTACAACTCCGAGAGCTGGAAGCTCTCTGAGCACCAACACAACATATGAAGATGATCTAGAAACTGAAGCTGGCTCCTTGTAACATGAGAGATAGCACAAGTTTTAGGAGGCCATCAGAGAGGTCTCTGCAAATTCTGGTTTTGTTCTGTGTTTTTTTTAAAAGAAAATTTGTTACATATTCTCGGAATCTTGAAAAACAGCAGACTTGTGCTTAAGGAAAAGGTAAATTTTTTCTTAATTTCTTCAAGTGCTTTAGTTATTCACACTACCAAACAAGGTATTAAACTGAAAGGATGCTGTCTGAACATTTAACTTACTCCCAGCCGCGAGTGGGACTTCGAAAGCTTTTTCCAATAGTTCATAAAAAGGCAGGCTTTGTGTGTGAGTCATGAATGGAGAAAAGCAAAGGTGCTCCACAGCATTAAGAAAGCAGGAAATGGAATATAACAGCATTAGCTTTATTACTTTCCTTCTTTAGGAAACAGAAGTCAATTTAACCTCATGTTATACTTGTTCCTATATAATATCTATAAGGAACTTACAGCTATTTTTTTTTCTTCCATATGCTCTTCTGGCAGGAATGAATGAAACCATATCAACTGCATTCCCCAAATGCAAGCAGTTCTGCTTAAAGCAATTTTATTTCTGTTTGTATTAAATTTCACAAAGAGCTTAACAGAACAGAATACATTGTTAATTGAAAATACAGTATGCCCCGCTGTAAGTAAACAGTGATCTTAATTTGAGGTCTAAGCTCTGGCACAAGATCATCATCTGGTAGACCTCCAAGTCACAAACACTTTGGTCAAGAGGTCAGTACAATTACACTGTTTTTTAAATGCTTCCTTACAGAATGAGTATTATTTTTCATTCTCCCAGCTGCTGCTGAGCACTGTAACACCAAGTCAGGATCAGAGGAACTGGGTGGACTTGCAGGAAGTGAATTCTGCATGAATTACAGGGAATGTAGGAATTTTGTTGTTTTTGAAGAACAAAGTTAGGATATTAAAAGCACTTCTTTTTCCTAGGTGCTCTTTTCTAGCACTTCATATCTGGCCCATAATATATTGTCTTTAAAGATCCAAAACCACACAACGCAGCGCTTACGTTCAAATTATTAGAATATCAACATAAATCTACAAAGGAATTACAACAATGGTACACAACAGAACATTCTCAGTCGTTCTTGTACAAAAAGCATCCTTAAATCTCTTGTAGCACAAATGGAATTTTTAGGGATTAGACATTTCAACCCTTCTACTCTTATGTGCTATGAAGAGTAATTCCTCTAATCCACAAGAATTTGGATTTACTTGTTTGTAGAAGCCCTTTCAGCTAGGGCTATCTCAGAACAAATGCTTCACTTTAAAAGTCTCATGGTACAGTGGATGAGAAGCCCTAGACTGAAAACCAGAGGTTGAGTGGAAATGTCTTCCACCTTTCACGGCAGCACAAAATAGAGTGCAACTTTTTTTCTCTTTGAACACTGTAAGAAGGAAGCAGAAGCAGTGAAGCAGATGTTAAATGAATATTCCAGTGATACTAAGTGACAATGGAAGGACCAATCATACTTACTTAAAAGGAATCCGTGAAGCTGTGTTCAGATTGGTGGGAGCAGTCATTGCTTGAAGAACGTGCTCCAGGGCAGTCAGTCCTCCTGCAGCCCGAAATGCTATTTGGTCTGCTGTGTTCTGCAGAAACACAATCACAGAAGAGAACCAACAGAAATGCTTAGAAAATTCATGCATAAGCCAGACGTCTAGAAGACAACTGCCCTGAGTTTGTGCGTCAACACAAGAAATCTTTAATACATGCATTTATCAGGATGAACACCTCCGAAAAAGAGCAATGAAATGACAGTACACAGGGAAGAACATTTTTCAGAAGGCACAGGAGCAGAAATTCTCATGTTATGGTCTCAAAGACAATGCATACGTACCACATACTATATTTAGGTAACACCTATAGACTAATACCGTAATATTTTCCATAAGAATATGCTTTTCATAGAAGTCAATCTTTACCTATTGCAGTTATCTTTGTAGTTATACTGCAATGCTTTTTTTATATATGACTAAGCAAATATGGACCATCTCTAGATGGGTATTTCCTCTTTCTTACATACTTTTCCAAAAGGAAACCTACCTCCAGGCTCGTTCCTTGACGCCGTTTATGTATGCATAAAATTGCTTATGCAGATCACTTTAAAACATGAATGCCATCATCATGTTGATGAAATCCAGTTAGGTATTTCAAAGCATGGGAACCCCCAAATTCAGTCCCATGTCTGGAAGAAAGCCTGGCAGCATCGCCAGGCAGAGTGCCAGTTACTAGAAATGCTCTCTGACAGATGCTGTTAAGGATACGAGCTGGTTAGCTCTTCTGCCTTCTCAAATTAATTGCTTGGAGTTTGGGAATCAGGTTTAAAAAAAAAAAAAAAGGACATCATTTTGGTAATGCTTCAGTTATGGGAAACTACCTAAGATTGAAAATGTCACTTAAAAGATTGGTGCAGATTCTCTCTTTCTTTCCAGTCAGGTGCTTAGCAAGTGACAGCAACTCAAAATTATTACCCTTCCAGATCTTTTGTCACATCCACTGCTTGCACCTTATCGAAAATGCACCTGAATTAATCAGTGCTCTTGGATTTGAAGTATCACATTTGCTTTTGGTTTGTTCTGTGTTCATTATTCTATGGTGTTGCTTTTAAACAGAATCCTTGTAAATTAATTCTGTATGTAGTCCTACCATTACAGATTAGCTTCTTATTCTAGGGGTCTCCTTTGTGCTTCCACTTAACGGGATTTTACACCAAAATGCCATTCTGCCATCATTCTTACAGTCTGTAAATGTTAGTAACTGATGCTCATCTATTGCTGTGTTACATTCTACTACCACTGACCTGTATGATAAAATACAACACTGTGTCTGTGTTTGCATGCAAGACCTATTGGGATCATTCCAGCTTTCCCTTCTGTAGCACCAAAGGCACAGAGCAGACCAAGCACCATCTCGGTATGAAAAGTGACAGGCCCTGTTGGGAGGTAACATTAAGTCCCTATTTGGGAAGAGCACAACCCAGCATGGCACACCTCTGCTGCCTGAAAGGATGCTCCAGACTACTGACTTCATTCCTGGAATTACTTAGCTAGATGCTCAGGAAAACTGTCTCAATTTCACTAAAGAAACAGCTCTTTGAGAATGCCTGCATACTTCTGTGGGAGGTTTATTTAGCAAAGCAATCAATACAATGCAGTTGATGTTTGTTGAACAGAAGAAAACCCCACACGTTTGTTGATTTTTAACAGCGGAACTTTTTCGCCTTGCGTATTTTCAGAAATACAACTATTTCTAAAACCACTTTCAGACATCTCAATCATAGGTAGAGAAGGATGTCAAAGCTCTCACGTTGCCCAATAACATGCAGGAGATGAGGCAGAAAAACCACGTGGAAAAATTATTATTGCTGTCATTCAGGCATTTCTTAACAGAGAGAGGAAGAGGCACAGAAGATGCCACCTAAATCTGTCTGACACGTTACAGAAACAACAACAGAGATGAGGCCTTCAGAACCAATGATGTAGCACTCAAAACTAATGTAAGAAAAAGAAATCTTGTTTTCCTTGCATTTCAGAAGTCTCTATCAGTACGAAATACAGCAGCCTGGTTTATACAGGAAGAAAGCTGACACAGGTGAAATGATGGTAAGTATCAATCTGTAATTTTTTGGATCATTATGCACTTGTCATTTAAAGCACGTGGCAATTGACTTTGACACAACAGCATGCTCATCATGCATCTCTTCAGCAGAACACATGCACACTAGTGCACAGGTGGCAAACTGAACAGAAATAACCATAAATACATGATGTAACAATCTTTAGGATTAATTAATAACCAAGCATTCCAGCAAACTTCTAGAATTCATCTTTGTTTTTTAACGTTGTCAGACAATCAGGAAAGCTCCCTGCATACCAAGCAAGCGTGGCTGACTTTTTTTCCTACCTGTTACAACACCTTAATGGATTTGAATTCCTCTTCTCCTCTCCCATGGCTTGAGTGACAACTGACTAATAGGATTACAGGCTCCGTTCCAATAATACAGCTCAGCAACATGCCAGCAAAAAATGACAGCCTAAACCTGAATTACATGGCCTGGGAATCCATCCAATTATTAACTAAAGTAACTGTTATTACCTAACCTAATCAAAGGAGAAGCAGCTGTTAATCTTTGGTGGCCTGCAGTGTAGCAGCGGTCAGGCTGGATGAACCGTCTTTGTACTTGACTCCTCTACAGACAATAATTATGTCCTTTGTGATCACGAAGGAAGGGCTTCCTAACCTTTCAGACAGAGGCAGCAGATGGGGAACAACGAACTGTGTTCATTAGCAAGACAGGGCAGATTTTATCAGGGTTTGGCATCTGTGGCACCTTTGGAAGCACCACTTACCCAATGATACTGGTAGGTTTGGCAAATTCGAAAACCAGCAGGCTAAGTTCAAAATAATAACTTCATCTTGTTATCTGACGTTTGGTAAAGAAAAATAAACACAGCTAAACCAAGTTGTTGACATATCCTCCTCATCACACTCAACCACCCTGCTCAGATACAGGCAATATAGAAATACACAACAGGGCCAAGCAACCCATGCTGGTACTTCGAGTTTGGCCTCGTACATCAAAGCAGCTAGATAATATAAACAAAATGACAAAGTCAAACTGGGAGAAATCTCCGAGTTACTTACAAAAGCAGGCCGGTTACTGACTGACATACAGGGAGCATCGTTCACCAACACTTGTTGACGCCTACATACAGAAGCAAGGTCAGAATGCTCCCCTGCTCCTGCTTTACAGGGGCTGCTGGGCAAACTGGAAAGTCTGTCAAAGAAGCCTGGAGGTCAGAGCAACCTGCCTCAGTGTGAGGCACTGCAGAAGCACAAGTTGGTGCACGGCAGGGAAAGCAAAAACACAACTGGATCTCAGGATGGAAGCACCTGAAGGGAAAGACGGTTTCTCATAACACACAGAAGCTGAGAAGGCATGAATTCAGGTAAGAAGGTGATTTTTTTTAATGCCAAGAGTAATTAATGACTACCATAATATACTAAGGATATAGTCGACACTCAATCATCTGAAGTTTTTAAATCAAGCCTGATTATCTCCTAGAAAAATATGATCCTAGTTAAATCGTAATTTATTAATTTGGTGCAAGAGTTATTGGGTGAAATCCAATGTCCTGCACCAAAGTACTCACTTCCATACATTTCTCCTGTTAAAGCACTCCTACTATTTAATACATAGAAGAGAATCAGAAATGGTGAAGAGCTTTAATGATTTCATGTCAGCTTTAATATCTCTGTTCTGTGTAACTGCAGCACTCTGCAGCTTGAACAGCAGCACTCACGTGTGAAACCGTCCTGAACTAACTACAAAAACACTGCTGTGTAAACCAGCTCCTCTTAGACAAACCTCCACAATCAATATTCTGACACGGATTAATATTTTCCTTCCCCAGCTATGAGAATGTATTCTGTCAGTCCCACCAGCTAGGTTTGAACGCAAAGCTGAATGGAGAAAATGGAAAAGCCTTTTTAAAGAGGGAGATCATGAGCTAAAATTGTTAGTTAGGAAGCATTTCTGAATCAAACCCAAACCCTCTGATACCTTCTCACTTCTATTTCTGAAAGAACACACTGAACTCACATGATTATTCTGCACTTGTTGAACTGTTCGCTCAAGGGAGAAGTAATAACTAATTAGTAAAATATAATTCAAATCCATCTTCAGAATGCTCTTTCCTTTTATCTAGTGTTTGAAGATTCTATCTAAAATGCCAGAGGCTAAGAAATGCAGTTCAAAGCTGCCTTCAAAAAATAAACTTGACAACTGAAGCTTGGGCGGGATATCCCCTCTGTTTTTCTCCCTCCCTTTATATACATACCTAACAATGCATGCACATACAAATCACTGACATGATGATATAACATAAAAAGTATACTCTCTCATATTTGTCCTCCAGACACAAAAGAATGATGCACAATCACTGGAGATAAACAGTTCTGCTCCCTGTAATAATTCTCCCTAGTGAAGTTAATACTATAATACTACCTCATTTCTCCTCAAAACGTGGTTTTCAAACAAGTGACTCACCCTACAACAGAGTATCAAACATCACTGGGAAAATGCTATAAAACAAACCAGGTGCAGGACTCAAGTATGAGTGGCTTAGTGTCATTTACATGCTGTTGGGGAGCAGCGTTCAATCACGTTAAGGACGTATCTATTGTGCATTTGAACCAGCTCTTCTCTTACGAATTGCCTGCATGTTAAGGGATTCAAGCTGTTCAGGGAACACCAAGCAAGGCCACAGTAAGGATGGCTTGAGTAATGCTCCTTTATACCTTATCCCACAAAGCTAAGCCGATTCTGAAGCCTTACAGATGAGGGAACTCCTCTGGTTTCTGTGTTTACATTCCATACAAACCGATCACAGTGGTTTCATCCAGGTACAGATGCTCACTTACCATCTGCCTGAGACGACAGGTAGATAAATGGGTGGCACTCTGCAGAAGGGGTTTCACTCCCTGCATGATGCTCAGCACTTGCACACTTCCCCTGTAGAACTTACTCTCCACTCTCTAAGCCTTGTTTTTTTTTTCCTTTCCATTAATAAGTTATATTATTTGCAACAACTCTGCATATATTTAGAATAATAGAATGGCTTAGGCTGGGGGGGACCTTAAAAGCTCATCTAGTTCCAACTCCCGTCATGGACAAGGCTGCCAGCGACCAGCTCAGGCTGCCCAGGATCCCATCCAACCCGGCCTCCAAGGATGGGACATTCACAACCTCTCTGGGCAGCCTGTGCCAGAGCCTTTCAACCTCTGAGTGAAATATTTCTTCCTAATATAAATCTCTTTGAAGCCATTCCCCCTTGTCCTATCACTGTCAGACAGTGTAAAAAGTCAGTCCCTCTGCTGCCTGTAAGCTCTCTTCAAGTACTGGAAGGCCACAATGAGGCCTCCCTGAAGCCTTCTCTTCTCCAAGCTAAACAGGTCCAGCTCCCTCAGCCTTTCCACACAGGAGAGGTGCTCCAGCCCTCTGAGCATCTTTGTGGTCCTCCTCTGGACCCATTCCAACAGCTCCACATCTTTCTTGAGCTGGGGGCCCCAGGCCTGGTCACAGAACTCCAGATGGGGCCTCACAAGGGCAGAGCAGGGGGGGACAATCACCTCCCTCTCTCTGCTGCCACCCCTGTGCTGATGCAGCCAGGATATCCGAGCTGCAGGAGCACACTGCTGGCTCCTGTCCATCAGGACCCCCAAGTCCTTCTCCACAGGACACACGTGCACACGACATGCCGTCTGACTTGTGCCTATGGACATGCTTTAATTCATACTCGTGTTTCCAAACATCCGCCCACACTGTAAGGTAAACCATACTGGTTAGGGCTCCTTACTGAATTACTGCATTATCCTACCAGATAGCATGAATCTTACCAAAGAATCCTCCGTGTTCTGCACTGCCTTTTCAGCTTAATAGCAACATCTCGGTGAGGCACTCTATTAATAACTGTTGACACTGAGGGCAGGACCCTCACAGTCCTGTTTGTGAACTTTCAAACCTCAGTGAAAGCCTTAAAGCAGACAGGTAAATGCAAAGCATGGAGCTCCACATCGTCTGCTTAGCTGCTTTTGCTCATTTCAAGTAGTCTTAACAGGAAGACGATGTTGTTTGTGAAAATAAGACATGTCCTTGTAAATATTAAGACAGAACTAAGCATTACACCACTTGTGCTTACTAAAAAAAAGTTTATAAATAACCAGACACCTCATATGTGCATCAATTTAAAAAAACCCACAAGGATAAGGGTTTTAATTCTGTAAAGCTAGTGACAATCCTGGATCATATCTTCATCTGCTGGGACTATTTTGACCTTTTTCAGAGTAACTCCACGAACTGAAGTTCCTAAACAAATATACTAAAAGTACCACTACACGATTTTGTACTTTTCTCTCCCAGCAGCTTTTTGGAAAAGAAGCAGTTGAGGGAACAGAAAGGCTGCAGATCTCTTGAATCATGGATTCGTTGTTAAATCCTGGCTGACGTTTCACTATTGAAAGCTTTCAGCCACAAGATAGCAGCACTGATTTCAGCCGAACTTAAAACAGTGAAAACTGGCACAATCCAGCAGAACTAAAGATATTAAAATTACAGGGAAGATATATAGAGAGGGAGCTATGGCAGTTCATTGGAAGACCTGCAGGGCAGTCAAGAACACTTGAATTCTAAACACAGCTTTCACAATGATTGCCTTGGGTACTCTCTTGTAACCTCTTGGACTATTTGCTCATTACCCCATCCACAAGACAGTAATAAAAGACTGCTGTGTAGATGTGGCTTTGAGAAGTATTTCAAGTGTGAGCGTACAACAAAGGACACCTCTAGGTGATATGGTTTCATATCAGAAGTGGAATTTTAAAAAATATTGACAAATGTGAACATACACCAGCCAATTAAATAAAACAAAACCTTCAAAATCTATAACAAGAAAAAATAATAATTATTTTACTCTGATCTTTACCTAAATTGGCAGCTGCTCATTAGCAGAAATGTGCCTGCATAGGGCATTTTCTTACTACCATTCGCTCACTGCAACGCCTGCACTTTGCACTTGTGCAGCTGGACTGGGTGCCACTACCACAGGCAGCATCCAACATACAGAAAAACACAACATGAAGAAAATCACCAACTGTGATTATTTACTCTGCTTTTGTAGTATCAAAAATCTCTCTCTTGTCCTGCTTAATGAAGAACTGGCTTTGCATACCTTATATATCCATTGTATTTGCTCTAATAGAAATTGGCGTGCAAGATAAAAAAAAATCCAGACTGCACAGCAAAAGGCCACAACTGGTGCAGCTAAGTGTGCTGGTACCTAACGACTTTTAACTGCATCCCACAGAACCAGAAATGAACACAGCAGTTCTAAAGGCACGCTGTGCACAGTAAATTACCCTCCCAATAATCTTGGAGTAAGAACACTGCAGAGCTTATCTGTGAACTGAACTTGCCTTGTAATACCATTTCCAGCCAACATGTTAAAAAATAGTCTGTGGCTGACCTCTAGTAACAAGTTCCTATTCATATGCTCATCTTGAGAAAAAGGTTAATCCACAGATTACAGAAACTCCGGGCAAACAAATTATTGATGATATAAAGCTGCCTGGTCCAACTTGCACAAGGCAGCACACATCTGACCTACTGACTTTCTCCTGGCAGTGACAGGGAATGCCTGTCTGGGTAGAAACAGCCTGGGTGTCCAAAGAGCACCTCCTGTGCTTGCACACAGCTTGCTCTTGAACCGACAGCCACTGTGGCACTGCTCCCCTGCCCACCCCCTGCTGGAGCACAGGACCTCCCCAGCTGCAGCAGTGGTTTGTGCCAGGTGGAATGAAGACAGTCAGGGAGGGACAGCATGCCCTGCACCAGTCTCTGAACACCTTCCACTCTCTCCGTGCCATGTTTCACACCAGTGTCCATCACCAGCACTCAGGACCAAAGATGCATTCATTAAAAAAAACCCTAATATCCCAATTAAAGGGTTTACAACACCCGATTAGTTTTGAGCAGGGTTGCTACACCTCAGGTTTTCCATTAGTTATATATGTTTGATGAGTTCCTGAGTTTGCACTTACAGATCAGGTTCTATACTTCATAAAGACAGTTATAATCTTGATTAACACTCCTAGCAAAGGAAGCATACGTACAGAATTCCTTATGTTCTGTATTCACACAATTATTAGATTCTTTGGTGGTACAATACAGAGAGCCAAGGACCTAAATCGTGCTTTGAGCCACTAAAAAAGACCCGTGTTTAAACTTTAAAATTTTATAAACTTCATAAACTTCAGATTTGGACTTCAAATAATTTTTAAACTCTTGCAGTTCAGCTTTAAATATGATTAACGGCTTCCCCTTCCCCTGACATCCCAGCACGCTGGAACTGGCTACTGCAGTAGTGTCCAAAATTAATATGAAGGCTTTACAACCCACGGCCACAGACATGCACACCATGCAAAGCATGGGGCACACTGCTGCTCACTGCTCCCTTAACCAGCCCAGTACCATGCTAGGAATCTATTTTGTGTCCTAAAGAAGAGACAAATCAGAGGTAAATATCCTCTTTGTTAAATACCTGCAGCCCAGCAAACACTCCCAGGTTTCAAGAACGGATATTTCAGGATCGGCTAAAAGAGCCACGTCTGCTTGGGAATTTTGTAACAATAAAATTAAAGGCAGTTAAAAAGCAATTCTCCAGTATTTCCTTCCTCCTCACCAATACAAATCCAAAGCCTAATGAACTTCCCCTTACACTGAGCAATTGCTATCACTGTGGTTTTGTTGAACACCTGTGGGACAGAAAGGAAGATCCTACTCACAGAGAGTGACATAAAAAGCACTTTTCAGACAAATCAGAATCAAGAAACAAGTCTCTTTCAGAGCCACTAAGAGTAACATTAATTTAGTGTGACCTCGATCAGAGCACCAACAACTTTGGTGTCCATCATAAGAAGACAGAAAGAGGCAGAGGGAGAAGAGCCAACTGCTTTTCTTTCTGATGACACCACAGAATAATCTGATGCTCTCTAAGCTCATCCTTGCTTCAATTACTGCAGTTTGCTACTTCTCACAAACACAACATTCCTGTAAGTTCAGCTCCCAAAAACACTACCCAAAGAAAATATCTGGATGCTACAAACAACATGATTATGAATTAGACAAAAAAAGCTGTTACAGATATTTGATCTGTGCTGTTAGGTTCTATTTAAAAAGAGAGAAAACTCAACCCATTCTCTATACAGATCACAACATACATTTAGCCAAAATGACGCTTAATGTTTTAACTCCTGATTATCTCTAAAAGCAAAGATAGCTACTACTTCCATTAAGAGCAAAGCTCCATAACTTGGAAGAAAGCAAAGAAAAGAATTAAGGTAGCATTTGTTTTTTAAACACGGTGGCCACTAAACGCTCACTGCCCAGTATAAGAGAAGGCTTTTATCTGAAAACAAAGAGCCAAATATTAAAATCTTCATAAGGCTCAGAGCCAGCAGACGCCTATCATACCTGTGAGGTTAGGACACAACAGCCATGCTGCAGTGCTGTGCAGTTGGAAGAGGCCCAGGAGTGGGGCTGAGGGCAGCAGTGGCTCCCAGCCCGGGCGCAAGCCTGGCCAGCCAGAGGTCAGCCTGCTGCAGCCCTGTGCTGCATGAGGTCAGCTTATCATATTGCTAACTCAGCCAAAAGTAGCTCTAAATATACGTTTCACTGTGGGCATGTCCGTGTTTGTGTGTTACATTTCTAGTGTGCATACACACATCAGTAATCCTTTTTTGAACGAACACTCGATAGAGTTGATGGCACATTTACATCCTCACAGGCTATATACACTGCTTACCTACATAAACACCCTACGCATCAAACCCAGGAGACCTGGAACTACAAACAGCAGGAGAGGGAGCTGTGGGACTTCTGAGCCCACCTGTGCACAACGTGCAGCAGAAGCAGTGGGGGCTGCTGCACTGCAGTCGGGATTTGCTGCTGGGAGGGGACGCAGCTGTCTGACACTGATGGCACGGCGCTGGATCTCCTGTTTTGAAGATAGCCATAGGGAAAGACAAAGTGCTTCCAAAACTCACAGGCAGCTCAGCTCAGCAGGTTACATACACCTTTGGCCCCGGAGGTATCATCAGTATTAACAGAATTAAAATCTCAGGTATGCGTTTTTAGTTCCAAACCAGAACGTGACTTCTGAACAGCACTGCATTACTTGCAGGGATTGAAAGGGCACGTTGTTCTTTCTGCCAGTAGTGTCCTCTAGTGGAGAAACGGGAAATATTAGGTAAGCTGGAAAACACAGTGCTCTGCATCAAAGAGATTGCCCCCTCAAGGAAAACACAAATACCTCAGTCACAAAAACACCTATAAAAGTTCAACACTTTGACCAAGCTTTACGTTACTGCAGTAATGTTCAAACATGGAAGTTTGAATAACGTTTGCAGTCTTCATTTAGACTGAGAGACAAAGCAATTATGAGGCAGACAGCAGCTGGCTGAGCAAGTGCTTGTGCACGGGTGGCACTGGGCCCCTGCCTGTGGCATGTGTGGGTTGAGACCACCAAATAGCGACAGGGATTTGGGACTATAAGCTGGGGAAAGCTGTGACTTCCCCAGGAGAGTAGTCTTCACCCTTTTCCATACGCAATGTCTTAGGTTGTTTCTGATTTATTAAGAAGGTAACTGACAAGCTGACAGCTCCTGTGATTTCAATAACCCTCACTGAAGCCAGGGACTGTACACTGGGTCTCTCCCAGAGGTGCAGGTGCTCTTACCTTAACCTTGATATATAATGGGTGACTGTAGCCTGTCTACAGAAATGCCCTGCGTTAAAATGAGCAATCTGTAATCCTATGTGGTGCACAGCGATTCTTCAAAGACAAGAATTATTAATTCTGTAGAGATTAATGAATCATTGCTTCCTCTTCTAACACTGCTTTTTTCACATATATCAATCATCCTTGCCTCTATGCAGTCTAACAGAACTAAGCTAAATCCCAATCATTTCATTTTAAGTAAAAAATTAAATTAAATTTACGATTTGCGACTTCCAATTCACACTTGACAGTTTTGCTCAATGATGGCACAGAAGTGACAAACACCACGCCACAGCTCACGTGCTCTAAAGCTAGGCTGATTTTCCAACCCACATCATCTTGCACAGAACACATGACCTCATGATGTTATCCCTGCTCAGACCAGGAATTTCACTGTTTTTCAAGAATTTCCCGTCAAATGACAATACCTTGTCTAATGCTCATTCAGTGATTGAATATGGTGTGATTACCCTCATAGTTTGACTATAATCAATAGTTAAGAAAAGCTTCAACATACATCACCTTTCCCACCAGTCCAGACTTTTATACTTCTGAAAAATAAAACTCACCCATTAAATTCAGTGCCTCTTAATTCTCCCTTTGATGACTACACTTCTCTACTACACTAGAAACAGGCAGAAGCCTTGGTGCTGGAGCACTTCACTGTAGCATCGCCAGAATCAAACGTGCAAGAGACTGGGAATCCCAATTCTCACTGTATTGTCATGCTCTACCCCACATATGAAACATTCTGGAGTATTTTTTTCTGAAGTCTGTTTCATCTATACATACACAGAGACATTTCAAGTAATTTATCCAAAATCGTACAAAAGCTTGCATGTGTTCCACCTCACATTGCTTTTGCTCCTCCCATCTATTCTCCAGCAGCTTTTCATTTTACTGTTTCAGCTTCTGGTGATTCAGAGTTCATATTATTGGGAAGGGGAAAAAAAAACACCACAAGAGGACTAGCTGGATGGGCAGTTCAGTGTACCTTCCAGAAACTGGTCTGTGAATCTTCACGCTGGTGATGGTCACCATCCCCAGTGGTCCTGACAGTTTAGAGAACCAAACATAAACAGGCAGCCTGCATTGCTAAAGCCAGCCATTTCTGACAGCCTTTACAAGGGCATAAACACCGCCTGCCTGAAGTCCCCCTGTATTTGAAACTTATGACAAACATTTTGCTGAAATGTAAATAACTGACATCATGACTGCTGAAGGAGGAGGCTGAAGAATCTATCTGAAAATTGCAAAAAGTAAATGTTGCCTGGCACTAAGCAGACCATGAACGGTCACCAAGAGAGCACTTCTTTCACATGTTGTAAGTAGGAGGGCTGTTTTATTATTATCAACGTGGATTCACGTATCTTTCACTTAAAAAATAATAGCTGTCCTAAGAAAAATATTTTTTTCCCCCTGAAATCTTTTCTGAGTTCTATTTTCAATTAGTGAGACTAAATACCTTGAAATGTAGCCTACTGAAAAGCAGCTACGTTCAGATACATGTGAAGACAGATGAGAAATAAATACAAGCACCATGATTGTGGCCCCATTTGTTATAAGCCACCTCTTCTATTCATTCCAGTTCCACAGCTCAATTTTAGTTCTATGCTTTGATGACCTAATTTGCAGCTTTACTTCTGGGATTTCCACAGCACCTAGGGAGCCTGGATGAAATCAGGGATACCTATGCTCAAAACAGCACAAAAATCACTGATTTTATAAAATCAAAACCAGGAAGGTTTTCTTTGTTATAGCTTTGTGCCAAGCAATGAATGTGTGAGCTTCAGCTGAGACATTAATGGAACCTCTGAACTTCTCCTGCAGCTCTTCCCTCAGAAGCACGTCTGTAGGGTCTTGGTCAGATCTCTTAGTTAAAGGAATAGTGTAAATTGTGCTGTGGTGTTACACCAGATCTACAAAGACCACCTGAGTGGCAGCCACCTCTGACCCAGGTCAGGTCCACAGCCCCAGACATAAATATACATCCTATTAAAATTATTTCTTAATAATTACAATAACCAGTAAAGCCCACCTCTTCACACTGAAGAAAAGAATGACAGAAGCATTAGTACCTTAACACTGTCCATGTGGTCACAATTACAGGATACACAGATTTCAACCTACTGGTTTCTGAAATCTATCACTGGGCATTTTAGTAGGAGCGCCCAATTTGAGCAGTTGATGCTGGTTTCCCAGCACACCTGAAACACAGATGAGTATCTGGAAGGTACGTCAATGCAAAAACCCTTCGGCTGACACCAAGCACCAGCTCTTCTGCTGAGATCATTTGGCCCCAAGTGCATCATCAGCTCCAGTCCAGGAAGGGACGTGGAACAAAAGTGCCACCACAGTAACCATGCTGAATGCCCTCGTACTATGGGAGATGTTCCGAGATGAGAAAAAGCATGATTCATTCCTATGGAATACAACAGATGAAGACTAATTTCAAACAGGAATTGTTAGTCAGTCTCAAATGCACCCCTAGCAGTGCTGCCTAGGACAGGGCCAGCAATCTTTCACTCGTGGCTCTGAGATTGGAGTTTGCATAAAGAATCAACAAACTAATCCTTACCATTCAGCGCATGCTTTAGCACAGCCAAGCAATTTCTCTAGAAGCAATTCTTTTCTTCTCAACAAATTTCATGGAATTTCATTTTCTTTACTGTTATCAACAGCAGCTCAGCATTTTATTTCACTAATTGTAAAACAAATCTTTATTTCCCTCGTGAGACTGTATAAATACATTTTTCTCAGTCAATGTACACTAATGACAGAAGAAAACTTCAATGTTTCAGAGTATGACTGGAAACTGTTGGTTTTTTAAAATCAATTTTATTTTACAATACTTCTGCCTAAGTTTGTCTGCATCTGAAGAATTTCTAGTAAGTGGCAAGGATCTATTGTAGTGAACTCTGTCCTCCCTTAGGGCAATTCTTTATTCAACCCAGGCCATTAGCAAGGGTAAATCAATGTTATCAGCTCACACACACTGACAGCTTGTGTGGTTCCTAGTCCCTCATTCCTCCCCCTACATTATGCTATATTTTTGTGCTCTCCAGGGAAATTCAATTAACAGTGTCAGTCTCCTCCTCTCCGTCAATGACTGACACCATCAAGGCTCCGTTCACCGCCCACTGACATGTAAGATGTGTCTGCTGATTTCTCAGCTCACGAGTTAACAGGAGAATTACTATCCACTTCCATAAATGACTACGTACGATCTGTGCCGTAAACACAGCAACAGCTATTGCAATCAATCTTTCTTGACCTTATTGATTGGGACACTCAGATATAGTAAGAATTCTCCAGTGATAAGAGTAACGATTTGGGGGGTAAAAATCCAAATCAACAACAAAATAATGCATGCCTGTCATCAAATTTATCTTCTATTTCCTGACCGCAGGCTCAACAAGCAGTAATGTTATGAACAATTGACAGTTAACGTTGAGCTGCAATTCATGCCTCATTTAAGAGTCTTGGGAAACCACTGATGAAAGGCTGTGTACAAAACCACTTTCCAACACTATATAACACCATAAATAAGTCTTTCTATATTCCTCACACAACACCATTTCAATATGTTGGAATAAATAATAATTGAGTTTTTCCATAAGTAAAATGAACACTGCAAAATTCAATGAATTTAATGATATCCTTATTTAAAAAAGGAGTTTGGTCAGATCTGTTCTTTCAGTTAAATCACACTGACAACAAATGGCAACTTCTGTGTCACTGTTAACCTGTGAATAAACACAGAGGTGTTCCATGTGCTCTCAACTGCCATTCCTCCCATAGATGAAGCACAAGCCATTTAAGCTGCAGGAAGTGAGATGAGCACAGAAAAAGGCAACTAACCAGCCTGGGTTGCAGCAAGATTCAAAATACCTTTAATAAACCACAGCAAAAGCTGTTCTAATCAGTGCAAGAAGAACGGGGCTAGCCTCAGAATGAGGAGGCTGAAAGTTTTCTGCTGTCTCCTTCGGTTACACCAAGGGAACAAACAGCACAGGATAAACAAGTGCTTACCCTCAGTTTATCAGCTTCCCTTTATTCCTAAGTGCAACTCCATTTGTTAACGTAGGTCAGCGTATGTTACAGCCAAACTGTGAAATAAACACCACATACTTCATTTTGAAGACACGTGACTTCTGCATCACGTGCACGTTTCCATCGTGGTCTCTAATCTCCAGTTTACGTAAAATAAAGGATTATCTCTCAATCTAATACAACAAGGTTATACTTCATTGTAGCCATCACAGAAGTCATCCAGCTTCGATCTGCTTTCCTACTTTCATAAATACAAGATCACTTACCTGGTCTCAGAAAAATTAGTAGCTGAAATTCTACTTAAATACGACACTCTTCTAAAGCATCAGAGAACACAAGTGGAAAACAGTCCATGTTTTCCAAATCCATTTGTTTAATGTTGTTTATTTGTGGCAAAAGTGTGGACCAATCTAAAGTTACCAACTGACCCGAAATAACCAGACTAGAGATTTTGTTTAACTAGGCTAGAAAGCCTACACAACCCTACTGCTATCTGAAGTTAAAAGCCAGTATTCACCTTCTAGTATTGAGAAGAACGCATCTATTTACTAAAAAAAACATGACTTTGAGGGGGAAGAAAAAAAAAAAAAAGAGAAAGGAAAAAAAAGTACCATTTTTCATTCTAGAGTCTCCTTGTCATTATTTTAAAAGTTTAAACAAAAATATTGGATTGTGAATCATTAGCTGCTATTAACACAGAAAGCATCAACATACAAGACAGCTCTCTATTTGCAGCACTGTGTCACATCCTGTTCTTTTTGGCAGTTTAACTCTCTTCAGGAGAACTCCTTTCAGATACACCCTGAAACCTGAAAGCTTCTACAATAGTATTCAATACACGTCTAAAACTTCCCCAAAACCAGATGGGTATCTGTTTATAGATTAATGGTAAGTTACACAGTAATAGTCACAATACCTCTTTTTCCAGAATGCGAGAGATCTCTCCTAAAGTCCTGTCCAGAGCAGAGACCTTGTTGTTGCCCAGCGAACAGCTATCATGCATTTGGAGGTGCTTTGAAAGGTCTTTTGCTAATCTCTGTAACCTTCAATGTGAAACAGAAGACAGGGCAGTTAAAGCAAAACGTCTCCAAACTGTGTAAACTTTCGTCTTTGTAATTATATTCTTCTAACTGAATTTCAACAAAACAATGAAAATTGGTGTCAAAATGTTATCGTCTATACTGAAACACAACTAAAATGAACAATACAACACAGAGGTACTGTCAGCTTTGAGTCTAAGACCTTCCACTACCTACTTATTGAGAGGAACAGCACCAAAGTAATGTGATCAGCACAGCCCTATTATTCCTCCGCAGTTTGTCCTGCTAGCTTTGTCATGTTCATTTTCAAGATGCTTTTGTCCTCCTCTTCCATCTCTCAGTTCTTTCCACTCACTCAGCTGAGCAATTCACTCTTGAGATGAGTAAGGGAAACAGAATAGCAGACTACTTGGCTAAATTCTTATAGGCATCATAAAAGAAATTGCTCTTCCCTTATTCAAATAACCCTGAAAAGTAGTGACTTTGCAGGCTACCTCAGAAAGGGCATTCCATTAACGAGGGTCAGTAATGAAGCCAAAATGCAGAGGAGGGAGAGCTGTAGATACACACAGGTTAGGACTCATTTCAATTTTACACATCTGCCTCTGGGCTATTCACCTATGCTCTCTTGCTAGGTAGAGACAGGAGAAAATGCAGTTTCAAGGCACCATGCATTTGATTCTAAAGCCTGAAAAAAATCCGTTGAAGCTCATTCGCAGTCCTGAATGCAGAAATCAGTGACCAGCTCACATGTAGATTTCCACTTCCGTAGATGCATTAGAGCCTGGTGATAAAAGTGCTAAGCAGGGTCCCCTACCACAGGGCTTCAAGAAGCACTGAGGAAGCATCATTCAGTACTTCCATGCGTTTGTGAATCTGTAGTCTCTTCTGATGAGACAGAAAAGTTATTTCACCTGTATCAGGCATCTGTATACAAAACATGCAAGGCTGATGAAGGCACCACTCAAAAGGACTCAAATGAAAAGAAAAACACACATTACATTTCCACTTCCATTGAGATGTTCCCTTCCCCTACAGTCTTAGAAGACCCTTCATACATATCAGAATGTCGGTGTTTTGTCACGGATGCTCATGTATCATTGTGAGAGCCAGTAAATACTTAATGATGCATCACATCCAAGTTCATGTTAGAAAAGTGAGAATGTATATGCTCTTTTGCCAAACAATAGTTTATTGATTTCTCTAGCATTTCACTTTTCTCCAAATTAAGATATGCTAAATCACTTTCTTTTTCCAGAATGATCTTCACTTGCAGAATTGGCACACTTGAGCACTGATTACAAACTACAGCATTAGTAGAACATCCCTTCCCTCCAAATGCTACATTCAATTTTCTCTGACCCTGACACCAAGATTTGCTTACAATATAAGAGCAAAAGATCTAGATTTCTTAAATGACTCAATACATACATTTTGAAAGCCCATCTCATCAATGAAGTAAAATCGAGTCTGTTCTTGATTCCTTGGCTGAAAAGCTTTTACCAAATGACAAACTTGTGAAGTGCATTTTCAGCATCACACAGTAAGAAACATGAAGAAAAAGATTTTCAGTTCAATAACAGAGTTACCTCTTACATCCTCATATCATGCTGTATGTTGGTTTTCTACTAAGAAAGGTCAAGTATGCTATGTGACCATATGAGGAAGAGAAGAGCAACTAAAAAAAACCAACTCCTTCCACTGAGTGAGCCTTGGACAACTCAATCTAATATTCCTTCTACTGTCCTCCTGGAAGCATCAGAGAGAAATAAGAATAATTTTATTTAGAACTGTGTTCAAGAAGTATGCTTGAACATATATATACTTTTGCTTGGGCACAGAATTCATCATTCCTGTAACAACCCTAAAAAAGAGAACCCTTTGTATGTATAGTAGATGAATACGGCGTGGCACTGACACAGCAGCTATGTGGAAATATTGCTGAGTCGAAATCCAAACATTTCAAAATAATGATTTAATCTTCATTCCATTCCAGAATTTGCATTCCTCCAAGGCTTACTGTGTCATGCAGGGAACAATAAATAACTGAAAATTTACTGGGTTAAATAAAAGACATAAATGTCTTTTTATCTAAAGTTATTTACATCTCACTAATTAAAATTTTAGTATTGCTCACAAAGAGATAACTCAGAATGCAGAAGAAATACCAAAAAGGACATAAGGCACTGATTAGTATTGGAATGCTACCATAATGTAAACTCCAATAAATGGTGTGTTCAGCAAATACAAATACATTATTTGGTCTTTTTGCACCACAAATCAGAAAATGAGGGATAGACAAATTAAAGGTTTACATAGCCAATGTATAAATAAAATTGAAAAAATGTATTGCACAAATTAAAGGTTGGTTTGGTTTTAGTGTGGTCTAAATATTTCTAGCAATTTAATATATTTTGCAGACTAAAGAATAAACAGCTGCCAGTGTTTATAGGCTGTATTTCATCTGCATACAAAAATCCCTGAAATAGTAACATCAATATATTTCAGCACTTCTACATTTAAACCCATGATTTCTTGGCTGCATTCTCAATGTATGTACAGAAGGATTTTGTGCGAGGTAGAGAAGCAGATTCTGGGCAGCTCCTGCACAGGAAGAGCAGTTATTTCTTCTGGACACTCCTGCTGAGGGCAGTCAGATGCCAGCCGGACACACAGCATCAATTCTTGCCCATGCAGCCCATGTCTGGAGAGAACTGAGAAAGTCTGTGGAAGTTCCTGCCCCAAACAGAGAGTTATGCTGTATCCTCTTAGAGCAGCATACAGCCCTGCACTATTCTGTACTACTGCTGCAGTAAAATTAATATACTCCACGTCTCACCTGGCACATTCCAATTGCTTGAGGATGTAGTGGAAAACACCGTGCCACAAATCAACACAGCTAGATACTAAATACCTAAAGAAGCAGCTTCATACTTCTTTGGTTTTGGAAATGGGAGCTATCTGAAAACTGCTGAAAAACTGCTATGAGGATTACTTTCCAAATGAACTGATTTGCAATCAGGGTGATGCAGCAGTTCTTGAGAAGAAAACCGACTGGACATGCAATCATAAAGTTGGTATTTACCTCTGCTTAAAATTTAACTGAATTTTGTGTTAGTTACACTTCAGTCTCCTACAGTCTACACAGCTGTCTGAATTTTGTACAAATACTTCCAGTTCCAGAGATTTTGATTGTTTTCTCTGGCAATCACTATCTCGGTATAGCATTTTATAATTGGCCTACATGAAAATTAGTCTACTACTCCAAGAAAACCTACATGGTACCTCTGTCGTGTAAACATGCTGATACAGCACACAAATGAAGAAGAACTGCATCACTGAAGACATTTAGCTTTGAGCCTCTCCAAAAAAAAACGTCACATTATGTTCCCATCCTTCCACTGCTGACACAAAGGAAAAAGCTTTCCCCTTCCTGACCCTCATCTTTTTGTCTTGCAGTCCTTTCTCAGAACAGCCACTCTCATTTATCAGAACAGCCACTATCTGAAGTTGCAACTTTACAGTTTGAGAAAGAACTGGAAAAAAAGGGAAAAAAATAAAATCAATTTCATGCATGAGAGAAGAGTGGCTGAACTATTAAACCAGGAGTAATAAATTGTATTTACTTACTTATTTTAAAGTTTTTGTGCAATTCTGATAACTCCCTCGAGGCATATGACAATCTTTCATTGCTTTACTGCATGTATTAAAGGACAACAGTGACACTTTCCCACCCTCAGGCTGATTTAACACTGAACCACCCAGCCTCCGGATTACTAAATAAACACAAGCAGCATTCTGACTTTGCAAAAGCTTTTTCCTTCCCTTTATAAAACCTGCTGTGATGGGCACCAAACAGAAAGAGCCACTGCCAACTCACATTTTGAGAGGTGACTTCACAGGCAGGACACTAAATAATCACATTCTGATCAGCTCCCAGAGAACCCAAATTAATACTACGGATACAGAAGTCCTGTGGTTTTTATAGAATGACTCAAATGCCACTGATGACCAACTGGTTAATAACAGATGAGAAAGGCCAGGAAGCAGCAGCAGACTGGCTGTTCCCAATTGAGGATGAACACGTTGCTTTGCTGAAAGAACTTTCTGCAGGAACTGTTCAAAGAGCAAAACAGCCAGCAAGTAACACATTGTTTGGACTTATTTCTCCCTCCCCCACATTAAGAGGCATTGGTTTAGATAGATTCTAAACTCAAAACAATAAACAAACATCTGTTTCAACCATTTCCAAAAATTGTTGCTAGAACAGGACGCCACTGAGACACCCTGATAATCCCACTGTAACTGGAAAAGGTGCAGACCCTATGTCTACCAAAGCCAGATAAACACCATCCTCTTTTTGATATTTGTATTATCAAGGTCTACAAAGCACATGAATCCATGCTTCCTGAGTGAATTTTTATAAACCTGCAAATCATAAGGTAACAAGAATTTCCTTAACATCTGTGAGCTGCGCTCACATAATCATCAGCGCTCTCGTAATATTAAGGTGGCTTAGACTGAAAGGTGATCTGAAAAGGCTTTTTACCTGCCAAAGTCTAATTCTGGGTTCTGTCTTTCTTCTTTAACAACTGCCAACATGACTAACAACTGAAATCAGATAAGAAATTGCATTCCATAAATGGTTTTAGTGTTTATGAAGACACAGCTGGAGGCAGGGAGGTTAAAGACACGTGACATAAGCAAGGAAGCATGTAAGTTGTCTTATTATTTCAATGTAAAATTTGCTTCTATATATAATATAGATATAATAATATAATAAGATAGAACAAACAAATCTTCCAGTTGCGTCATGTTTTAAATTCGATGTTTAAAGATGCTTTTTTTGTTTGTTTGTTTTCCAAATTCCACAGTACATTGTTAAAAAGTGTGCTCTGCTCATTAGTACGTTTCCACCTCAAACCTTCCTTCTAAATAAGATGCACCAGCATTTGTTTTGATGCAACACATTTAGCATCCTCAGTTTTTATGCCCTTCATTCTGTGGCATGACTTCTCCTATTGACTTTACAGTTCTAAGAGCACGCGCTGAATATGTGTTACAAATCCTGGCAGGGACTTGTGTTCTCTCAGCCAGGTACAGCAGCAGTTAATACTGGCTCATAGGAATACACTGTATTCTAGCTGAAAAGACAACAGTCTATTTCTTGGCTTCTCATTGCAATCATGTTTTAGTGGAGATCTGCTACTGTTTGTTTCAGCTAAATCTTTTTGCTGCTGGTCTGTTAAAAAGAAAAAACCCATTATTGTTTCCTATATAAATTTGTTTCTCCACGTAAACAGATACAGTCTGGCTGAAATTCAAGCCTCATAAAATTTCTTGCCCTTTCATCCTAACCTTCATAGAAAGAGATAAAACTATCCTATCATAATTCCACTTTATATTATGTATCGCATAAAGTAAACTGATTTCAGTAGTGATAAATTGGGCTGCTGGTCAACTTATAGACAGTTCTTCATTTCTTCTTACACAGTTAATTCAGACCTGAGTTCCCACTGCTACCCGCTTGACTTGAATGAAGACTGCAAATATCTGAGCCATGATGGTCAGCAGAAGTAATTTCAAAAGCAACACAAAAATGTAGATGGCAGAATCTGCTAGATAACTAGATTTGATCACAAAAACTACAAAGACCTCCTAGCTTTGTGATGAAAGTGAGCTACACAGCGGCCAATTGAGTTCACTTCAAACAGGGTGCTGCCCTCCCAGATGCTGCTGCCACACCAGGCGTATGGTGAAAGCACTGGCTGCTTGTAGCACTATCTGGATCTGCTGGTGATTCTGCTGTACCTTCCCTAGGATCATTACTTTGAAAGAGCTTGTAACTCCAGTCTCAGAGGGCCCACACACTCAGAACAAGGCCAGAATTATAAACATGCTAAGAATCTGTAAGATGGTGCCCGCTTACCTTTACCTTGCTACCACCCAGAGGCAAGATATATCTAGCCATGTAATTTTCAAACTCCAGTTTAAAAAGAAATGAAGATCTACAGAAATGACCACAACATATGTTATGGATGCAGAATGCTGCAAGAAATCACTGCGTGGGAGTGTGTGCTCAGAGTGCAACACGCAGATTAAGTCTTTAGTTGTCACTAAATTTCAGATCCCATTGTTCTGATTCTTTAGGTTAGGTCAGAATAATTGTGACACTGGTTTCAAAATAGATAAATCTATCTGCTGACTGATACAATAAGAAAAATTGTGAGGCAGCAAAAGCAAGGATCTGCCAATGTATTCAAAACCACCCTGTGTTATACCATCACAATGAGATCATCCAGGAAAGCAGATGAGGGTGCTGGTTTACGTTCCAAGAACAGAGGTAATAGAGGAAGGAAATAAGAAATTTGATGAAACAGAAGATTCTGCCTGAGAGAGGCATTAGCATGTCAGTAAGAGAAATTAAAACTGAAAAATTCAGGGTCAGACAACAGAGGTAACAAAAACATTAATTAATAAAAAAAAATAACATCTGCTTGAGTTTCTGTTGCACCACAATTGAGACAACTGACCAAAAGAGTTTCTTTCTGATTGTCATCAGTCATGCAAACACAGCAAACCTCATCACTACTTTCAGTTGCTTAAAACACTCCACATTTCTGCTGACTGTTAGACCCTAATTTTTTATTTTCTGGTAGCAGAGAAAAGCAAAACACAGAAGCTACAAATCTAGGAGTCCTAATCTGCCGTAACATTAATCTTGAAAATTGAAGTGCTGATAATTGAAAAACGAAGCCAACAGAACCTTTTTCCCCAGTGTGTTTACGCAGGTGTGCCATCTGGTGGAGATGTTTCATTTTCTTATGTCAAACCTCAGTGATGGATTATTATTATTTTAAAATACATACCGAGATTCAGTGGCAGGTTTTCAAACTCTTGAAAAGACTACGTGAAAGATACTGCCTACAGATCAGTCATGCAAACAACCAATGAAGCCCAACAGTGAGGTTCTGAACATCTCAAACAACAGTAACTTTTAAAAGAAAAAGCAAATGCTACCTTCAAGTGTCTCAGCAATTTATGAATGATGGAAGCAACCACAAAGCATACAGTATTTGGTACAAGTTATAGCTGAAAATACATATCTCCAACTGGGAAAGTGAGATGTAATTTTAGGATGAAGGAATTTGAATCTGACTGTTGAGATGTTAACAGTCTCTTGACTGCCCTGCAACAGACTGCTAGAGAACACCTGCAGGAGTGCTATACCACCCTCCCTCTACCCTAACAGAGAACTGTAAATGGATGCCTGAGGAAAACGAAGAATGGGGTAAGCATATAAATCCTCTCTACTGATCCTCTTCTTGCCCCCATTTTCATCTTAGGATTTTTGTGAGAGGGATTTCATTTCCTTGAACTACTGTGCATGCAAGATAACCTTCTAGCACAATTCTGTCAGTGAGTTTCATCCAACTCATTACATACAGCACTAAGCAGCACTGATCTTCATTCCATGCTCCCCCATTCTGGCTCTAGGGAGGACAGCACATGATCAATCACCATCCATCTTTTCCACACTATTTATGACCTTGTACACCTCTGTGACAAAGTTCCTGTGTAACTTCCTTCCACCAACCCCTTTTTGTCCAGAATGAGAAGTATCAGCTTACTTAGTCCTTAATAAGAAGTTATACCAGAAGTTACTATGCAATTTCCTTTATTGTCCTCTGTGAACCTTTAACAATTGTACCATCCTTTTTTGGATGAAGAACCAGAAATGCATGCAGCATTCAAAAGACAGAGATGACCCAGACACCAGTACATAATGCCATTCTTTGTTCTGCTTTTGTTTGCTTCTAAACAGTTCTAACAAAGGATTTGCTTTAGCTGCTCTTAGTGCTCTTACACCTGAGCTGCTATTTTCTTGGAACTATCTATCACTTATGTAAGTTCAAAGCCCATTAGTTCATGCGTGAAGATAACACTGCTTTATACCTCCTCTTGACATCTGTGAAGTACTTAGTGTACACTGAATCTTATCTGCTTCTTTACTGCTTTGTCACTGTCTCTCTTAAAAAATTATCATTCAGTGTATCAGCTCTTGTCCCTCCTGCTCTGAATATCTTCATATAGCAGTCAAAACTTGGCCACCTCACTGCTTGTCCTCTGCTGCAAATCAGGAGTGATTATGCTGAACATCACAGAACCGTGGTACTCCGCTGGTACCATCCCATGTGGCAAGGACTGGCCACGTACTCCACTTCTTTTTGTTTTTTAAACTGATTGCCACTTATGTTACAGCTACATGGATTCCTTTAAAGCTCTGGTGAGAGATCCTGTCAAAAACACTTCAGAATTGAAATGTTCTATGTCATACAACAAGCAGTTTCAATGGGAGCTGACAAAAAGCTGATTAATTTTCAGTTTCAAACAAAGTAGGAAAAATTTATCAGTGATAATTGCTTGTTTTAATCTTACCATCCACTGCTGTGCCTTGACCTAGGCAATAGAAGGGCACTCTTTACAAAGCTCAATACCAGATTAAGACATCTGTGCTTTAAAATATATGTGGCTTTCCTCTACGAACCTTTATTTCTGATCAAAGGGAAGCAACACATACACTTTTCAGTCCTTTAATTCCAAAATTTTCACAATCAATCTTGAAATACAAAGCTGGAACCTCCTTGCTCCCAGGTAGGAAACAGATAAGCTTACATCCTCTTTTTATTGCATCTTACATGGTTTAAGAGATACAACAGTTTCAGAAAAAAAGGCATTTGTAAGGTCTGACCTTTTGTATTAGGAACTGATCCGTAATTCAAGATGACAGTACGCTCTGCACTGAGCAGGAGCTTTACCACACCTGCTCCACTGGAAATTTCAGAAGCAATTCTGCTACAGAAAGAAAGAAAAAATTCTAAAAAAATCCTAAAAAAAATTAAATGCTTACTTGGCTTTAAACGGGGAATCAGAGATGGTATTTTTTGCTTCCATCAAACTCTCATATTCCTTTGCCCTGGAGGAAAAAATAGTAATCGTTTATCAGTTGTTGTCTTAAGCATACATTATTCAATACCAGCAGGATAATTCTAACCTTTACATTTTTTTCTGTTTCATAGTAGGTTATGCCATTTTTGACAACTCCACCTTACCGTAATCCATTCAGACGTTTAACTACTGGCCTCTATTACTTCATTATTACTATTATTTTAGTATAACATCAGTACACAAACGGTGGATTTAACTGACTTTCAAAACAGTGACAAATGTTACAAGCAACGTATATGACAACAGAAAAAGAACTGTAGAAGCAAATCCCACTGTAAAATTACCTTATTCGATGAAAACATTACTAATTTAGACAGGTGGTAGATATCATAAAAGTACAGCACAGACATAAGTATTTTGTTCATCTACAATACAGGAGTATTTTTAATGAAACTAGTAGCTATTTTGTGACATTGTGAATCCTGCTAAGCTTACAGCACAGAGTGTAAGTACTTCCACTGACAGCTGTTGGAAACAAAAACAGGACCTTTTAAACACGTACCTATTTAGATGCTTGAAAGTTATACTGGCTATACACCAAGAAGCAGGAAGACAGAGACAAGATTGCTTTTTCACCACTTGTTCTGATTGCAACCAGTCTAAGTTAGCAGGTGAAAATTATCTCTAGCTCATCAACCAGTACTGGATTTGCACTGGTAGTCCTGTCAGGTTTTCTAACATTTGGCTATACCCAAAGGAAAGCCAAACCATGCATTCCAGTGCCACAGAAAAATTAAATCCTCAGAGACAGAGCCCTGTGAAGAAATATTCAGCAGACAGCAAAATCATCTGGCTGTTAAAAACACACAGTCTGTTAAAGGTGCTCTCTCACTTCCTACAGGAAGACCTCAAAGATGCAACACAGACCGAGAGGGACTTCATGGAGATGCACTGTTCCATTCCCTTGAGGTTCTGCTCTCAGATGAACAAGTACCACCCCATTCGTGGCTATAAGGCTATTCACAAGTGATGAACTTCAAGCATGCTAAATGACCTCCTGATTAAATACATGACTTGTCTCTATTGGTAGTGCCTATAGGAAGCCCCAGAGGAAGGTGCCAAAAGTCCCTCAAGACAGAAGTAGAAAACATTTGTCTCAGGGCAACGTTCACCCACAGTGTTTTGTGTTGATTTCCAAAGTTTCTGCATACTGACTGCTGATATTATTTCTATATTTATTTCTATTTTTACAAATGTCCTATTGTTCATTCCTTAAATGTAAGATTTTGATCATAGATTCCAATGGGAAATGTGTTTTACTGCTGCACTGCAAAAACAATTCAGTAAAGCTTTAATTCCTACAAATTTCAAAGCCTTAATTACTATCTTATTACTTCATTTACTATCTTAATAGGTCTTTTCTCACATCTTCCTAAACAACCCCATTCTTTTAAACTTCTCTTTATGACAGCTTTTTGTAATCATTACTCTTGTAATCTTTTGCTGTGTTCTACCCAAGGTCCTTTGAGCTAGAAGTTCTAAGTTATTAAAAATAAAATCAGTGTAACAACAAAGTGAAATTTTGATTGTGATTGTAAATACAACTGTTAAAGGTCTTTACTAACCTGTAAATTACACTCCTTTTCTTTCTAGAGTTTAGATAGCTTGTATAAAGCCTGAAAGTTTCAGCATTTCTCTCAAATGCACCTACTCCACATCTCTCTGCTTTTTCTTCACCCAAGTGGATCACATTTCTCAAAGCTCTAAGATTTTCCCTCAGCTTGCTTAACCAAAACAACCTGTGCCACATACAAATACTGTTGCATCAGTACTAGCTCTGATTTGTGGATCATTAATAAAGCTATTAATCACAACTGAATTTAGTATTAAACATGAAGGTGAGATTCCCTTATTAACCTTTTGCCTTCTTCCCTGTCTCTTAGCCAGAAACAACATATTTTAGCTTTGAGTTTCGTACATATGAGTCAGTCAAACATGAATAATCACCTGAAATATCTATTACTAAATGAACACGACTGGAGCATCTTCAATCCATTGCAAAGCACACCTCAGCTGTGTGTACTTCCTCCTTGGTAACTACGGCTCTGTTAGCTTTCATCAGGCCTGTTTGCCATGTGGGCACTGAAGCATTCTCACAGCACACACAGCAGCGTGTTAAACGGCGATAATTTATTTAGCCATATATCATGTATTACCACAGCACCCGTTTAACAGCGAAGGGTTATAAATATTATTAATAAGACTAACAAAACTTCTCAACATATCTAATAACCCACTGATCACAATTTGTCCCCTCATTCACCTTTGCCCCTCGTAGCTTTCATATTGTTACATTGATTTAGGAGCGAGGAGCTCAGGAGAGCAGCGGGAACCTATTTTAATGCAGTTACTTATTTCTTTCCCTTCAAAATATCACAGCTTCCTAGAAGCTGAAATGAAGGTATGAATGTGTAATTTCAAGTCTTCAGATAGAGCAGAGTTTAGTACCACTGTTTCTTCTATTTCAGAGAAGAGGGACAGTTGCAAATATGTGCCAAAACACAGCTTTATGGATAACTGCTCCCAATAAATTAATTACTAGAGGCTTCCAGTTTTGAGCTGAATTTATGCTGTAACTGCCAACTATGTGGTGGCATCACTGTCCAGATTGTTGGGAAGATACATAGCAGACAGAGCCTAAATATTTCACCCAGCATTTCATATCCTAATTCTAACTGTTACTTTAATCGCTTTAACAATCACAGAAAATTCCAAGATAGCACGTGCCCACAGAGATCAATGAGTCCAACTCCTGTCTCCAACACAGGATCATCCAAAATTGCAGCTGGACATCTAAAACCTGGCAGCCTGGGGCTGTGCCCACTGCCTTGGGCAGCCTGTTCCATGTCCTGGCCCTGCCCTGACACAGCTCCATGCCATTCCCTTAGGCCTCTGCTCCGGGCTGAGCAAACTGGGATCTCCGCCCCTCACATCTTCCCCTATATCCTCCACCATCACCACAGCCCTCCTTTGGAGGCCCACTATTAGATTCACGTCCTCATACTGTGGTGTCCAAAACTGCACACTGTGCTTGAAGTGAGGCCACACCAGCGCAAGGTAACGTATCACAAACTCCTATCATGCTCTTTCTATGGAAAACCACCCACCCCACCATTAATAAACCTACAATTTGAGATATCCAGGCAGTAGCTGCCCTCACCACACCTATCACTCAACCACAGACAGCAGCCAAATTATGCATGGCTAAAATTACCTCCTAAATGGATTTTTTTTCCCCTCATCGGTTTTTTGTTTGAAATTCCCCAGAACAACCTTTGTTTCTTTCTACCACTGCACATCTTTATTAGCAAGCCTTCTGGGTTAACACCAGAAGTTTCAAGTGAAAAATTGTGAATTTAGCTTCCATTACTTTCTTGCACAGCAATCTCAACAAAATAGTCACCTTTTTTTTTTTTGTAACTCAAAACAATCTGAAGTGTGCATTTCACGTGTTCCCAATTCAACTCCTCCTAGGATTTTGAAACTTCCACCATTTTTCATTAGTATCACTTCTGTAAAAATGATGCTCCCATCAGTCTGCTTTAATTAGAATTCTCGATGACGGCTTTGCTGACTCACCCAGTCTGAAACACCAGAATTCAAAACGTTCTGAAAAACCTTTTCACCAATTAGTGCCAACGACAAGTTATTATTTCATGTAATACCCTTAGCTTTAACAAATCTCAGACTAAATTCAGCAGAAGGAGCTCTTGAGACACGATTAAAATCGGACCCAGTAACCACATTAATGCAACAGGTAACATGAATAAAAATACATCCTGACCAATCAGAAGCTTGGGAGAATAGGTTACCCAATTTCATCAGTGTCCTCCCATGCAATGTTCACACATTGTGAACTTGCTCATACACGGAACAAGAAGAAATGAATAAAATTGCACATTAGTCTTCAAAAAGACAATTTTACCATTATTATTATTGTTAACAGTTACAAGCTAATACAAAATCTCACTTTCACTGTGGATGTAAAAATGTAGCCAGCTGCTTTTCCTCTAATCTGCAGCCCTCCTTTAATTAAAAACACGGCAAAGAAAACAGTTTGTTTCACCATCTGAGAAGTATTTATAAGAGAGAGATGTAAAAATACATTATAGCGTTAAGTAGCAGCTTCAGCCAGGATCCATTCAGCTATCAAGACTGACACTGCAGTTCATGATATAATGCCATCTCGCATATCTCACCGATTTGGAGATGTCACTTTTTCAGCTAATAACAAATTGCAAGTTTAACAACTCACTTTCCATTCTGAGATATTTTAATCTTTCTTCTTGTTGTGACAGGCAACAAAAAAAAAAAAGATTAAATTTAGTCAGGAGATTTGACACCACAGCAGGCTGACTTCTATTTGTTGATTACTATTGATTTTCTTTGATACTTCATTTAAAAATCAATAGCCCGAAAGAAAAATAGGCAAGGTTTACACAAATTTAAACATGCTATTGTATGCTAGAAGAGGCTACAGTTTTGGCAGGGCACTGGCATCCAATTATGAGAAAAGCTCTTAACAGGTGAAACCAAGGGCTCCAGATCGATATTCAGTTTTCTTTCTCAATCAGAGAAAGTGGCCATAAATTAGGCTCATCAGTATTATTTTCAGGACACACTCAAAGCAAATAATTTAAATTTGGTTTCAGCCTTCTGTGGCACTCGGAGTAAAGGACAAAAAGTAAAGTTGAGAACAAAATTTAAAACAAGCAAACAAACAAAAACCAACCCCAAACAAAGCTTTACTACCTGGAGTTCATCCGTGCCTTCAACTTTTTGGCTTTCTTTTTAGTTTTTTGCTTCTCCTCTCCGTCTTTTAATGGCTCCACAGGAACAGAAGTCTCAACCACAATATCCACAATGTACTTTTTTAACGACAGGTGCTCCTGCAGAAAATATTGAAATAATATTTCATCCTACTGCGTATCAAGCAGCCTGCAGATTAGCTTCCCAGAAAACCACAGTGGAAAACATCTTAAAAATGCTAAGAAAACAAAAGTTTTAGAATAAATGTTAAAAATTAGCTGCATTCCCTTGATTTATACTGTAGAAAAATAACATGAGTAAATACACTTGAGAAAATTAGTAGCTAACCACAAAAAAATGGTGGTGCCTATGTTGAAAATCAGTATTTTGTAGCTGAGAATTTGCTTTATCAAATATTGTTATTGTGCTCTGTTGAAGTTTCCATCAAAACAAACGGGAGACATTACTATTATTAAGATCGTTACTATAGGAGCAACCTATGTATTTTACATCACGATTGAAGTTGTAACTAACAGCTAACTGAAAGTGCCCCTCACTTACTGAAAAGGGAAAGTAACAGGCAAGGTAAACATGAAGCTACTGTTCAAAGGAAAAATCTCTATTACTAGGAAAAGTCCCATGTGCTTAAGAGATCACTAAAGGTTTTAGATAGCTAAAACAATTTATCCTGCAAACAGTAAGAGACAAGATGCTACATGCTAATTACAGAACTAATGTGCATTCTGACACAAAATTAGACAACTCAGGACCAGATGAAGTTGTTAGATATTTAAAAGGTTTCCAAGAACACTCATTGTGTGGGTTAGAATGGAATATCATTTTTTTATTATTATTTTTTTCCCTCCAGCAGCTTGTGTGCCTCAGTCCTGGAACTCATTCTTTTTCCTAGACTACTTCTTTTGCTCCTTTCCTATACCACAGTTCAGAAAACACAAAGGATTCAACCACCAGGAAATAGATTATCTCACACCAGGGGCAGCACATCATGGCTATTATAAATTGAAATGGAAGAATTATTAGAAGTAGTAAAGGACAACAAATGTTGTCCCTTGTGCTCAAGAAACAGTTTCGCAACACATGAACTCCCAATCAACATGCCCTTCCTTCTCCAAGTTGCCTTTTACAGCTACATGAAACCAGTGCCCGGCTCTGTCAGTGTAATTCACTGCATTAAGTGAAATACCATTACTTCTCCTCTCATTAACAGATTTACACTTAAATAAAGAATAGGTAAAAACTCAGTTGTCCATAGAAGATAAGTTTTAATTACAGTCCAGGTGCCATTAATGCCATTCAAGACAAGCCCATGCCATCACAGCAAGTGATCTTAAATACACATTCTGTTTTAAGCTCTTAAAGATGTTATTAAAAAAAAGTTTCCCCCCATACTTGATCAACCACAATGCAGTTCAAAATATGCATTTAAAATAAATATGTATCATTTAGATACATATTTAGAATATGTATAGATTTATTTAGATAGATAGATACATATTTAGAATATATATTAGATACATATTTAGAATAACTTAAAAGGTCATTCCCTCAAAGCTGTCCATAATTTGCTCAAACATGCATGTTCCAATGGGGAACATGGGAATGCCTGCTGCACAGTTCTCTCAAGCCACAATTTATATCAGGTTCATTTTTACAAATAACAGTAAGCAAATAGCTTAATGCCAGTTATTGGAGTATACCTGCTACAATTTTAATATAGGAAGGTTTGTTTTCTGATAGAAAACTGAACACGTTACTAAGTATAATTCACCACTGCTTATTAGGATGATTTATCTGTTAAAATGATTAGTGCCACAATGAGAAGCTGTTATTCCTCTTTATTTATTACATATTCTTTAAATTCTATGAAAAAAGGTGAAGTGTAACAAATCTAAAAACAATATTTTGCAGAAAACCTGTATTTTCTCTCACTCGTTCTTTCAGGGATTCAGGAAGATATTATGCCTCTTGAAAACAAAATAAATCTTGGTGAAACGTCCTGCAAGAAGATCATTTGGTATTTGTAAAGCATTAGAGCATGACATAACCTAGCAATACATACTTGGTCAAAAGTAATAGAAATTTCTATCTTAAATCATACCAATGTAAAGTGAATGCTGAATTAATATCACACATAAGAAATCAAACACAAAAATCTGAGCAATTTCTGAAAATGCCAGTTAACTTGGCTACACTGCCTTCTCTGTGTGGCTCCCAGCACACGTGAGCGTTCTTCCTCAAAATATTGTTCTAGTGAACTGAAACTGTTTTAGTTATGTGACAGCAAGCTGAACAGCTTCTACAAGCATGCTTCCCAGTACTCAGATCAAATATTGCCTCCCCACTAATAATATGAATTATATTTTAGCAGGGAGTCCTTAAAGAAAAACACTTTTATTAGGGTACTTCAGAAGGCTGTCCGTTCCCTTAGCGCATGATTCAGTAGAACAAGAGTTAAAACACACCAGCATCCAACAGGTCAGTTTGTAACCAATTCTGAGTAGCATACAACATGAACCAGCACTGGGCTGGCTATGAAATTCCAGCTCATTTTTGTCTCCTCACAGAGAGGCATCCCTCAGCATCTACTCAAATAGCAGTCACTGGCTTTCCCCTTAACTTTCTTTTGTCATAAGGCTCAAACTCCAGAGGAAGTCAATGGCTTCAAGTTTTTCAGTGTTAAGAAAATAAAGGACTCTCTTCTCAGAGCAAGCTATCAATCTTTGGGGTACTTAGCTGTAGGCATCTAGGGGGTGCTCCCTTATTTTAATAAGGATTATCTGGTTGGATTGATACATACGCCCCTGAACTAGCATCCCTTTGCATTGCTTTTTATGATTAGTTTACACACATCACATCCTATGAGTGATACAAAGAACTGAGAAAAAGTATCAGGGACTAAAAAACTAAAAAGGACTACTATTTGAATAACTGTTCTACATCCTTATTCAACAATGAAACTTCCTTTTTTTTTTTCCCCCCTCATTTCCATTAGACTTCCAAACTATTTGCTATATCCTTCAAAGTGACTGTAAGAGCAAAAGGAAGTAAGTGCCCTTTGAAATGGACACCATATTAGAAATGGGGCACATCATCTTCATTTGGGTGCAGTCGACCCACCGCTCTGCATGAGGGCAACAGCAAAGCCACCACCCAGCTTTGGACAGGCAGCAATGAGGAGACAGACAAAGAACAACGTCCCCTCTGCAGGCTCATTTTTTCCCCAATATGCGCTTGGGTTTAACAGAAGACTTAAGGGAACTGCAGGGTTCAACAAGCACATTCATTTGTCAGCCTGTGGGGGCCAGAACAGGCTGTCAATGGCATGAAGGATGGCTACAAACAGTTCCGTTCACGTGAACTCAAGCACTTACATGAGGATATTTCTCAGAGTTCTCAGCTTTCAAGTGTGGCAGTTAGGATTAATATCAGACTCCATAGTTAAAGCTCATTCAAGTCAGACTAGAGTATTAACATCTTGTGTCACAAAACCCATCACTTTCTGAACGCGCAGATCAAAGAGCAGGACCATCACTGCAGGCACATCACCGCTCAGGTGTGAGACAATACCTAAAAGCTCAGGATGCAGTGACTATTTAAAGCCTGGGAAGATGGCTGCTGCCAACACCGTGCTTCAGAGCAGTGCAGAAATGTTTAATCCTATGGATTATTAAAGCTCCTAACAGTTATCTGAAAAAAAAAAAAACAAAAAAAAACCCAACCCCAAACCCAAAGCCTTTTAATCCACTGAGCCACGCTGAAGAACTCTGTCTGATCCTTCAAATAATAAAGTTCTTAAGTAATTTTACTCACACAACCATTGGTTACAGAGGTTAACATACCAAAAAAAAGTAATTGCTCTAAGTGTATCAAAGTGAATCTAGCCAACACGCACCCGAAACTGCAAACTTCTCTCTTCTCTTGAATGCTTTAAGCAACAATTTCATCACTGAATTTCAGTGTTTTTTTTCCCCTCGTTTCCAATAAAGGCAATGCAGAGTAACTGGATAATCCACCCACTTCTACCTGAAAGCCTTTTTAAATTTTTTACAATTACTACTATACAGGTCAAGGCTAAACACATTAAGACCAATTTACCTTCTCCATAGATGCAATCTGGGGTTTGTTTCATGACAGTGAAGACACGTTACTGACCTGATTCTGCACTACACTGAGCATCTTACATGGAGAATTACTCCACACCCTCAGATACCAGCAAATCTCATACTAGCAAACCTGGAGACTCAGGCCATTATAAATGCAAAGCATTAAGTGAAGGCAATTCTCTAGTGAAAGCTTGCTATTAAGATCTGTATTCTTACCTACCAAAAATGTTGCTTTCATTATGGTTTCTCAGTTTCTACACCAGCAACCTCAATTCTAGTTGTGCAGTTCTCAAATGCTTCATTTTTAAGAGTGGTGTAGAATATAGGACTAACCCAGCAAAAATATTAACACTTTTTCTTAATCCCAGGATTATAATAAAGCCAGCTGTGATGGTCATTAAGCATCAGATTTCTGCCGTCATTTCTCATCCTCGGTAACTCATGTTATAATGTGCACAATTAACACCATTTATATGGAAGAGCAAGGTATTAACTTCCATGAAAGTGGCAGAACCTATGCCACAAAGAACAGGTGAGCTCAATGTACAGCTGTAGAATAGGAGAACAGGAACTGAATGTAGATATATTTCTTCATGATCATCTGTATGCATTCACGTATGGCAATGGCTCAATAATGCAGCAGAGTAGAAATACTCCCTTCAATGTTATTTACATGCATTCATCTCAATAAAAGCTTATTTTAAAAAATCCCTGGCTACACAGCACCTTTTTCTCAGGGGGAGAGTGTCTATAGCTGAGAAAGCATATGAAACATAAGATGGTTAATAGAAACAACTTGATATTTAATGGCATTCTGTATATACATGACATCATTTAAGAATGTCACTTTAAACTTGAGTTGCACAGACCTCTAGTATTTTTAGCGTAACACTGAGACCATTTAAAAACAATCAAAAAAATTCCTGTACAAATATCACTACTTCATTTACAAAGAAGGTGATATAAAATGGCATTAAATGTGCACATACAATTGCAGCCTCGACACAGCAGATGATAAAATAAGATCATTTACAAAAGGATTCTTTGCTTTTCCTCTTTTTCCTGCATCTCAATCATTTTGATTTCTGCTCACTGAGAATCCTGAAACTTTCACAACAGATGGACCTCAAATACCAACTCTATGAGAAACTGAGTTGCCAAAACCAGTATAGCTAAAACTCACAAGGTCGTCCATGAAGTCACATTCTTGCTGGCTATTGCTCTGTCCCATTCAACTGTCTGAAACAGGGAAAACTACCCAGTTCTCCTGCTATCTTGAAGTTGATAGCTTCATTTAACAAAGCACTTCTTATAACCAAGCTTTCCTCTGTACACCAAATTGTCTCTTTACCTTTGTATGGCATGTCTGTATCACAAGGATTACATCAACATTATCTGAAATAACTAAATTTTTCAGATTTTAAAATAAAGGTAACTGCAACATTTTCTGTTAATTATTCCTGTGTCAATAGATTACAATATAATTCATTACAAGAAAAAAAAACCAACAGGACAGCTCTCAGCTCAAGGACAACATTAACACAGAAACACCACTGGGGTATTCAGACATGATAGGACACAGTCTTCATTAAGAGATATCAAACAGAATGCAAAAAACACTTTCTAACAAACACATCTTAAGTTGGAATATTTCAATTACTGGTAAAATCTTGAAGAACAGCAGAAAAACCAAAAGAGGAACTTCAGAAATATTTGTAATAGCACTATTAAGCTGTGGTGGAAGATTTGCCAAAAGAAATGATTCCTTACAAAGTTTCCTCATTCTAAAATTAGGTCTGAATGCAACACCAATACTTATTTCCATTTCCTTTCTCTTTAAAGAATTGTCTTGTTACGAATTCTGCCTGGGGCAAGATTGCATAGGAAGAACAACATTGCAGAACAGCATCTGTATTCGCTCAAGCTGAGAAAAAAAACAACAACCTGGCATTTGTTGCCGTGGGGCAGTCATAAGTTAAGATCCTGTGTTCTCGAGTGCGTATCGCTCCACAGTAGCTTTCATGAAGCACTTTATTCCTCCTAATACATAGCAGGAGCAGCCAGGGAAAAAAGGCCCTGGAAATCCTCCCCTCGGAAGCCAGTCAGTCACAGGCAGGAGCTGCCAGGATCATCAGGCTGTATATCAACCTCTTTCTGCTGGTTTCTGTAAGCTCTGAAGGAACCTGAGCTGCCACAAACCAACACTGAGTTCCATCCTGGTGTAGAGCAATGGGCACGTGAAGGCCTGACCTTTCCAATCTACGGTCCACCTCGTAAAGCACACGATACAGCCCTCCACTAGCTGTGCTGCTATTCTATTCTGTGTAAGCTACTCAATTCATGGCAGCAGGAAACACTTTCAGCTATTGGACTTTCACCCAAAACACTGAGCCAAAATGACCATCCTGAAATCTGAGCTTTTTTCTCTATTATTCTTCATACCCTTTCCTTTCTGCGTTTCTGACGGAAACAGAAGTGACAGAATACCCCAAGACTGGTTATTCTTATTATTGTTGTATTCTTTCCAACCTTGAATCTCCAAGTTTGGAAGGAAAAGGCATTCTTCTAACTTTCCTAACCCATTTCTGCAGGCCAAGGCAACTTGAAAAATATCTGACACTGGCTATTTATTGAAACTCAATCTTCGGAATCTCCCAGCACTTGTTTTTACTTTCCTATCAAGATTAAAATAATAGAAATGAGGAAGATCATAAATACTTGCAGCGACTCAGATCACATCGCAAAAGACGTTACTAATTTGCCACTTGTTTTATTTAAGAAGTCAACAGCAAACCAAGTATTTTGTACAAACGTAAGGTATACAAGGCAAATCAAGAGGCAACTCTGCTAAAGCCCAGATATGTGGGCTTTTGGATATACACAGAGAGGATCTTTACTTGTTTCAAAATAAGCAATGTTCTGTAATGGCAGGATATAATTAAAAAAAGGCCTTTGATATTTATTACCAAGGTCAGGAATTACAGTTTCTCACCTGTATATTACCACTTAAAGGATGTATTTGCCAAACTGTGAAAAGATTTTTAAGGTTCAATTCTAAATCATATTACCACAGGAATATTCGTTCATGATTTTATTACATGCTTCAACAAAACTCCTCAGTATTCTGATTTTTTTTTCCTCACAACTTAGGACAGTATTTAAAATGGAAAACAGATGCCCAAGTAGGCCGTATCAAATGCAGAATTCAGTCTTCAGTGTTACAGCCAATGACAGCCTGAAACACAAACGGCCATCAATTCCCAGCCCTAAGTTAGAGATCCAATATTGTTATAAAACCACGAGCCACGACACACCTCAAAATACAGGGAAGATTCAAGATAATGAGGTTACTTACCTGTTATCATTAATAAGAATTATATCAAGTACTTTGTATGTGACGAAACACATTAAACGAAGTAACAGATAATGAAATATTATTTTCTCAAAATCACTATTTTAAACATCCAGTCAATTCTTATTTAAGTACGTACTTCAGAAGGTGAGTACAGAGCACTAAAAACCTTTAATTCTACATTCAAAACCAAAGGCTGACCTCTCATGCAAAGTATTTTTTCATTCACTTCTTGAAGTGTTCTTTTTTATTTTCTCAATGAGGGGCTGGTTTTTTTAAGCATGTACAAACTAAACAATGTTTTCACTGCAAATACTGACTGTGCTTTCAGCCACCTTACTTGCCCATAAATTCAATGACACGACAGGCCTGCCATGAAGATATATGGCAAACAATACTCTGAATAGTAGGTTCAGATATTCCTTGTGACTTTTAATATCATTTCCTTTTCTGCTCATCATTCCAAACTGCACGAGCAGAAGGCAAAGGAAAGCTGTTTCTTCCGCTGCAGACTGGGGAGAAAAGCTGGAAGGCACTGACATTGTTACAGGGCTGCAAGGGCAAGCACGAGAAATGGGGAAACACGAGTACAGCCGGCCCTGCCAGCAGCAGCTTCTCTTGCTGGCTGTGGATGTTCGAGATATCAAAGTCAAAAGGAAGAAGGGTACAGATGTTGGCCATGATCTACGACAGTTAAAGACACAGCCAATAAACAATTAATCACATTTTGGCCAACAAAAGCCCCGCTTTATAATATATTAAATATAAGAAGCTGTTGCTGCACAAACTACAAAAAAATATAATCGATCCACGCAGTACTGAGAGTTGTTGTGCAGGCTGCATCTTGGATTAAACTTCTCAACTGCAGGATGGTTTTTGGCCACTTCTTGCAAGCACTGCATTCACAGCAGAATGACAAAGCCAAGCAGTTCCTGTGCTGAAATGATTCCAGGTAGGCAACAGATATGAAACATCCACAAAAATGGGCCACAGATGCTTTTTATTCCTGTGCTACACAAAGTCCTCTAAAAAAAAAAAAATCGCCCCTTCCTTGAGAGAGGAAACAAAATTGAGCAATAGAGAAAAACTGAGAAGAGGAAAAAAAGATGGGCTACTTTGCAAATATCTTGCCTGGGCTAAAAGCAACAGCACCCCATGCGTGGGGCTGTTCAAAGCTCACACCTGCTGCTATTCTCTACTATGTGTGATTACAAATACATCTTGCAGAGTACTGCTCCCCAACAGTTCAGTGTAAGTAGCCTTACATTTAACATAACACAGAGCAGCTATGCCTAATTTTACCCTTTCAAATAAAACAAAAAAGAAAGTTGAATAGTAAATAGTAGTTGGATAACTATAATCAGATGACAAGAAAGTGAATTTACAATGGAGTCTATAGTCTGTGCCGGTAAAAGAAACAGGAATACTGACCAAAATATCTACCAGAAATGATTTCAGTGTTACAGAACATCAGGTCTGAGTCAAGACTGCTTCCTTGCATAGCAATGGTCACAACACAGGCATTACCAACTCTCTGAACAAGAAAACTTGTAAATAAAGAAGAAAAAGAAAACATGTCAGGTATGAAAACACTGGCACGCTTCTTTCCCTTATTAATCTCCTCGGTAAAAAAAAATGATGGAAACAGCAAGGAATTTTGAGAAAGTGGTTTGACTTTTTAAAGGAAAGCATCCACCACCCCTACACTTCATACAATTCCTAGGAACATCAGCTTCTCCTGCGTGCTGTATGGGCCATAAACCTTACAAGGCTAGAACAGAATTTGTAGCAGCACTGCTCTGCTTTTCCAGGCAGCCTCTCACCACATCCTGGCAAAAGAGCAATCTTGCCAGGGTAATAGCGTCTGTACCAGGGGAACTTGCCAGCACAGCTATGCACGTTGTAAATCAGACCCCTCTACAATCTAGGCTTGCACCAGAAGTGCTTGCACTGCAACCCCAGCCAACTTGACAACCACATGACAGATCGAGCTACTGCTTGTCCGTCTGATTTTTTCTTAAAGGGAATGTGGGTGGGCTTAATCAACCATGTCTTTCTATAAATCTTCACATTTTAACACTGTCAATCTTCAGACAACAGGAACTGCTTCTCTCCATCACCAGATTGTGTTCTCATCTGAACTAAATATATCCCTAAGAAGTTATTTCATTTAGATTATAATTGAACAGCCTGTTTCCTTCTCTGATTAAAAAAACATTCTTCACTTTTGCAAACAAAGGGCTGTTAATATTCCTCCATCTTTTTTTGGAATACATGAGTATGTACTTTATATAATATATTAACCAACTTCCTCTCCTGCCAAGCTACTCATTTCATATGTTTTTTCAGGAGTACCTTTCATGGACTAGAAGCATTCATAGATGGCATGGAATTACATCCCTTTATTCAACACTATTTGAAACGCCATAGGAGATAGGACAAGTTGAAAGAAGGAAGCTAGCATTATAACATATAATTCTCAAAGCAAATGACTACAGACAAAACAAGAAAAAAAAATAGAAAGCAGAGGAACAAAACCAAACACCCCCAGAGCTACAGGTGGAAGGAAAAGGTGGAAGGAGAAGCACAGGAAGTCCCTGTAGAGATCTCAGCATGCTGCCTTAGGGCATTTACATGGGCACTGTTCTGGTCTTGTCGGTGGCCTCTATGTGAGAAGTCCTTTGTAACACATCCTCTCTGATTCAGCAAAAGAAGCCATAACTTCAAGCTGACTAATCAGTTCAGTGACACTGAAGCCAAATGGCATGCTTCGTTTACCTGTTTTGCTGAACTGAAAGCAATATGAATGTTAAGACAGGGGACAGGAGGTCAATAGCACAGAAAATAGCAACATAGAAAGAAGGTAAAGCTGTAAGCTTGACGGGAGAAAAACTGCACTTCATCAGCAGGCACAACCTCCATAGGGAGGGAGCACACGCAGGACACTGTAATGCACTGAAGATCCCAGTGAGATGGCATGGGACAAAGACACCACTGCACATATCTGAAACGTGATAAAGGAAAGACAAAACCCACCCTGCTGGAAGAGCTTTGCCATCTATGCTAATAAACGTATTCATATGAGACTGAACAAAAGAGGAATTAAAAAGAAGCAAATAAAGTGAACAGAGCTTAATTTGCTTTCATATGATAACTAGATTTTCAAAAGTAATAGAATTTACTCTAAGAGGAATCTACACACTTTTCAGTTTCAGACATGATGATGAATCCCCCTAAAAGGAAAATCCAGAAGTTGGAGATGAAACAAAGCTGTCATACTATCTCAGAAATAGCTTCATGTTTTTAGTACCTTTATTCATAACAAAACTTTCCAAAGTTTCACCACGTAATCACATTTACAAGTAAATTCATCTTCTTAATTAAAAGCCCAACAGTACCTGTCAGAAACTGCACAATATATGTTTAATTCCACAACAATGGAAAGAAAAAAATTTCTCTGAAGACATTACAGAGCCTACAGATATTAGAGCAAAATCTAGAGTAATTATTTCTTTTTATATCTGGCGAGCACCCAGCCCACAGAAATCAGTGTCAGTGCTTATGTGATGCAGCTAACTTTTTGCTTACGGTCAAATCAACTAAAAAAAATCCTCACTGTACGAAAGCATATTATACAACAAACACTTAACTTCCAAAGTCTGAAGGACCTCTTTAAGTCTTATCTTCTGTAATGCTGATAAGAACAAAACAAATACATTTAAATTCCTTCTGTGATTTCTCAATTAATAACAAAGAAATTCTATGGCCAGATTGCAATTAAAAAAAAAAAAAAGAAAAAAGATTTCTTTCTAGACAGCTACCTATTACATTTAACAAGCTTAAAACAAAATGAGTCAAAGATCAGAAGTAACTTATCTGAGGTGTCAAGTGCATAAGGTTAAAGGTGAAATTTTATTAGGTCAGAGGTGATATAAATAAAATCTTTTATGTCAAAGAAGAAGGGTCGCAAATGAGATGTATATAATCTAAAGGCATCACAGATGACAAGTAATAACTTTAAGTAGTACAAGTGTGTTCTCACTGCAGATATCTTCACTGATTAAAAAATTGAAAACAATGATGAATAACTAAAGATATTGCAGTGCTTCACTGGACTACAGCTTTACTTCCACATGACATTCAGCACTTCTGTTATCAGGTACTCCGGAACTTACCTGAAGTTACTGAATGAATTTCTTATAGGGTAAGGGAAGGTTTGGCATTAACTGCCCACACTGAATAGAAAGGTACACAAAGCAGACTTCTTTCATACATAAAGTGGTATTTCTACTTTACAGTAACCAGGCATCCAGTACATGTATCTACTGCTGCTCTCTGAAAAGACAAAACTGCAAAGGGGCCTCAGGCCAAGGAAACTTCAGATTACAATAGCACAGCTTAGAATTTTATACTCAGGCTATTTAAAATACAGATAAGAATAATGTAGTATAGTGTATTAAATTGCCAATAGATCAAATATTATGTATCACCTCAATTAAGAATGCTTAAATCTGCTTTTGTAACCACTGTGTTGTTCAGTTACAGCACATACCCCTTTTCCTTCTGGACTAACTCAAGAAATCCTGTGTATTTAACCTCGATCTTAAGCTCACGCTCCACTCCAATGTTTTGATGAAAAGCGGGGGATTTAAGCACGTGATGCCGGACACAATAAAATCAAGATATCTGTGCCCTCTAGTGGAATTTCTTTTTCGCCAGCTGGGGCACAAAAACAGCTTACAATGTGATCCCCCTTCCTGGAGGACACAAGTGTTAAGCTACCAACCAAATGTTGTGCACAGTGTGTAACTACTCTCAGACCAAACAACATCTAGTTCACTTTTTTCCTCCATACTGCTCTGAGGCAGTGGCAAAGCAAGAACCAATCAGCCGTGGCTGCCTAGAAGCAAATGAAGGCTAAAAAGGTGAATGAAAATTCAGTGCTACAGACTACCCACTCTTTGGTGCACGTAGTGATATGATGGAATTCTGGGAAGTCTCACAGCTCATGTGTATTTCTAAGTATCTGGTAGTATGAATAGTATGAAGGCTTCTCTCACATATGGAACTACAGAAATCCGCTATTTAAAAATCAAATTCAAAACAACTCTCACTAGCCACTGTAAGAGAGCAGAAGGGAAGGAGACAGGAAACTGCATCCTTTTGTTGCAGTTTGGAAAGGGCAAACTGCAACACAGCAAAAACGTTGCATTTTCCAGTGACAGACATTCTGGGGATTGGAGTACCTTGATGACTTACCTCACGAGAGCTTTTTACAAAGGAAAAGACAGTTCCTGTGGTAATAATGAGCTGTAGAAAGAATAGTTCAACCAGTAACCACAGTAACAAGAACCATGCAGGAAAGGAGAAGACAGGAAAGAAACATCAGGATCACTGAGCACTAACGTCTGAATAGCTTTGGCTGGAAAACTGCTGCAAAAAGATGCTGCATGATTCTTCAGCTCTTCATCAAAAGCTACTTGGAAGAAGAAAGAGATAAAGGAATAACAAGAGATAAGGGATTGCCAAAGCTGCTAGTAAGCCAAAGTGAGATAATTAAAAATAGCATTTGAATTTAAAAGGGGAATTTTATTTGTCCATTCTAAATATCTTGAAGGATCATCCTTGTGGGGAAGTGATTCTACAGATATGCACAAGTAGCCTTTAATAAAAGCAGAGAAAAATGCTTATTATTTGGAAAGATATAAAAAGGAGAGAAAATTAAAACTCATGGAACATGAAACATGACGATAGGAAGAACACCTCTGGATTAGCAGGAGAACAATTAGTCACATTTTTATATACAACCTCAAATTACCTTATGTATCTGAAGCTCTCGTTTCTTTCATTCCTTTCTACAAGTATTCTGTACTCAAAAAGGCACTGATATTCCCATGCTAACACAAATATCTTTGGTTCCTTTCATTTCTAGGAATCTTCAAGACTTTCTCAGGATAAGAAAATCAAAATAGAAAAGGTTATTGAAAAAAAAAAACAACAAAAAACATACCACTTCTTCATCTGAAAGCTCTCGTCCTTGTATGCTACTGTTCTCTCTCACAGCTTGTTGGTGTTTTTTCCCTTTAATGTGGCTAAAAAGGTACACTTCTGATGAAATCTGCAATGACAATGAGTTATCAGTTATTTTTTACCCTTGATAATCAATACTGAACATAGAAATAACAGTACTTTTAATATAACATACGGCAGTTTCTCAGAAGTTCAGAATCTGTCACCTAATAAAGTAACATCAGTTACTGTCAACAGCATTGTGTTTATTTTTACTAAATAGAGCATTTATGCTTTTGCCACACACAATTTCACACAGGCATGTTTAACATCACAAGGGTAACTACAGAGGATCACACTGTTAAATGCAACTGAAAATTACCTGAAAACATTTAACTGAGAAGAGAGCAATACTGTGTCGTCAATAGAAAGTTAATGGATATTGACTGTGGGGAAAAAAAAAAACCAAAAAACGTGGCCCCAAATATTTTAGGTTATTGTTTCAGCAGACTATTTCCACAGCTGTGTTACTGATCCCAACCCCAAACCGCCCAGTGTTCTTCACTGTTCTTGAGTCCTACTCAAAGGCTGGCAGAGCTGCCTGTGCGACCACAAGGATAGCTTTTGTGACACAAATGCTGCATCTTGGATGCTGATAATGCAGCACACAGAGCAGATTTCAGTGAGTATATATGCAGTGTTTTTTCATTTTCATATCTCAAGCACAGAACTTTATCCCTCAACCTAGTTTACATGAACATCTTTTGCGCAGATTTTTAGAGCAAATTACACAATGATTTGCTAGCCAGCAGAGGAATATGTTAAAATATGTTGGCTTCTCATCTCATTCTGACTTTACTCTAATTTCACCAATTAATAAAACTTAAATTCTGAAAGACATGAATGAATGTGTAGGAGTCCAGCCTGCTAAACCAAGGGTTTCTCTTCCAGCACTACCTGAAGTGGTCCTATGCACTCTAAAATCAGTGAATGAAGAGTAATCATAGAATGAGAGAATCACAGAATGGCTCGGGCTGGAATGGACCTCAAGGATTGTCAAAGCTCCAACCCAACTGCCACAAGGAGGGCTGCCAACCTCCACATTTAATATAAGGTGGGACAGAAGGCTTTGCACAGTAATGTAAGTCAATGAAAGCAATTATTAACAAGAACTGACCTCCCTGTTTCCTACTCAGTGATTGTATGGCTCCCTCTTCTTTACCATTCCTCTGGCATATAGAATGGTACACACAAGAAGACAGAGCCTGTTGAGAGTGAAGGTCTCCCAAGCCAGAACCTGGCTTCTGATATGACCATGAAGCCAGTAGATATTCAATGGAAAGTAAAAGAACACCGATCGTTCTCTTCAACACTAAAAGCCTCCAATTAAACTGGGCTTGAGAACTTCCTGGGCTCACTGTGTTTTCTCTGCAGGCAGTGGTCTTCAGGGAATTTCAGTCCAATGAAACTTGTCCAGTCATCCCCTGAACACATATTAAAATCAATTATCTGCAGGATCTTATATGAAGGCTTTCACACCTCAGCAACCAGCTATGTAAAGAATCTCATTCTTTATATCTAAATTTTTTTATCTAGCTTCATTTGATGATCCCTCATTTTTTATAAAAGACACAGCTAACAACTGAGTACAGTCCACACCATTACACCTATGATTCTACAGGTACTTCAAATCTGCTGTAAACCACCCTGCTTATAGACAGAAAAAGCTGAAGTGAGGTAACTTGAAAAATGCACAAGGACACAGCACACGTACAGTGCTCTCATCTGGGAATGAAACACTGTTTGAAGCTGCAAGACTCAGGCTGGCCTTGCAACTGACAGCAGCCCTCTGACTTACCATTACATTGCATAATGAGCACTGTTTTTTGCGCTCATACGGTGTGAGTTTCGGTGCGTAATCAGTATTAGCATGTCTTCCACTGCTCAATTCAGCTGCTTTCTCTTTTCTTTGTTCAATTTGTTCCATGTGCCTTCTAATACTTTCATCATGCTGAATGCAAAGTAACAGAAGCAGAAGAAAAAAAAGGGTATGAAATAAATGGTATAGAAATACTGAGAATTACTGAGAAGTTTGTACAGCTAGGATGAATGTATGAATGTATGTTAAACTGAAACTTTTTTTTTCCTGTAAGGCATTAGAAGTCACCACACAACACAGAGACTTTAGCATCTGCTGTATCTGCAGTAGCAGGTACAGCTTGCTGGATTCTTTCAAGGGGTTTCACACTTAACTTGCATGGAAATGGAACAAACTCTTAACTATTATTTAAAATCAGAGACCGAGGATTAAAAAAAAAAAAAGGTAACTCAGGACACATTTTAACATATGGTAATATCTTTACTAAAGTACAGAACTTATTCTAGAGAATTTCTGTATTGTTAATGCATTTTTTCAACTAAAGTTCTTTTTTTTCTTTTTACCTTCAGCTGAATCTTTTTCTGCAGTTCTTCCATGGCTTCTTGTTGAGCTGCAGTAAGAGCTGCCAATCTCTCTTCTCGATCTCTAACAAAAAGATGATAAATGCAGAGGGAGGCTTTTAGTAATATAGTGAGGCTGAAAAATAGTGATAATGCCATGCTTTGCCTCCATTAACATTCTGCAGTCAACGACCCTTTTCACTGAACTACAGGGAAGGAATACAATGGCAAATCAAAGAAAACCCATGAAGCAATAAGGGAATTACATTTTATAATGAATAGTTAAAGACACAGATAAAACTTTGACCAACAACAAACAAAACCAGTTACAAGTGACAAGTCATAAACCGATGCTCTAAAAAGTCACAATTCTAAATTTTCAAGTTGCCAAAGGACAGCAAAGCAATTAAGCATTTACTTCAATATTACTTTCTGCACAAAACTGCAGAGCCAGGAACTATTTTTGTTTACTGTGTCTACAGCCCTCTCCCAATAATGGAATCATGCCTTAAAGATCAGTAAGTGCTCCTTCCCAGTCTTTGCTACTGGCAGCTTTTATGAAAGATTCCAACAGTAGCACATCTATTGTTAGTGAATATCTGATATACATACAGGAAAATGAGATTCAAGTTAAAGTCATAAATAAAACCCAAGATTAACGAAAGATGCAAAGGGAATCCCCTGAGCACCACCACACTGAAGAAAGCAAAAGGACCCAAAGTAATCACAGTAGAAATAGAAGGCTTAGATAATGTCACTTTTTGAAATGAAAAGTCACTGAAAGTATAAAAGCAGACAGGAGAAACAACAGGACAGGAAACAAGTTTAACAATAAACACTAAGAATACTTGGTCATTCAGAAATAAGCAAACTCTTCCAAATACCATGGACATAAGCAGGAGAGTGAGAAAGAAATGATGGATTGGAAGCATTACAAACTTCAAACTGTTTCCCACAGAACATACTAGTCTTTGATTTTGCTTTAGAAAAAGAAAAACAACTTCTGACTTACACCATGAGCTGAAACAAATTGTAACTAAAACAATCCAAACCCAAAGTGTCGTTACTTCTTTCAGTCTACATTTTAAAATATTTGTTTAAACCTACAGACTAGGACAAATCAATATCGTTGCATACTTGGATTAACAGTATTTGAAACAAAACTCTCAAGTTCCCATTTATAAAGCATCAATGTTATCCCTCTCTAGGCCCTCTTGAAATGCATACTTTTTATATTATTAAGTTACATTTTACAGTTGTTTTATGATTTCTATTGATAAGAACAAAATTTTCCATATAAGGGATTATAATTCTCTGGAATGTAAAATCCACAGAAATGACATAAAATTTTACTGGAATATTAACATATCATAATGGGAAGAGGGGTTTTAAAGTCAGTTCTAAACACACTAACCCTTTCATGCACATGCTTTAACTACCACCAGATACACATATATATGAAGCTTACAGTGAAGAAGCTTTATTCCAAAAATGAGTCATTGAAGGAAGCATCCTACCTTTAAGGTGAGCCAAATCCTAGCAGAACCTGATCAAGTTGAAGGCAAAGACAGAAGGGGCAGTGCAAGACAGTCTGCTGTCAAACTCATCTCTCACTCAGCTTTTGAACCACAACGCTTTGAATCCTGCTCTGCTATGTTAGAGAAACCTCAGAATCTTAATAAGGAGACAAGATTGAGGCCAGAGATAACAGAATACCAGATTGTAAGGCACCATATACACATCCTTTCCTACTCTGTCAGAAATGGAAGAATAAAGAGAGAAAAGGAGGGGAAACCCCGTCTATTTCATTTAACCAGCACCTGTCAAATAAAAAGACCTGCAAGCACTTACCACAGTATCAAATACAAAGCAACTGAAAACTGAGTGTTACAGAATCAAGTAAGAGGAAATTTGCTGAAATAGTGCGAACAGAGGGCAAATGGAAACTGCAACTCTTCTCATCATAATGAAAGAAATAGGGGGCAATAAAGGCAAGCAGCAATCCTAAAAGTGATTCAATAAGCAGAGTACAGGATTGTATACCTTAAGCCTTTAGACGAGTTCTCATAGTAGAGAACCACAGAAGGCAGAGAATGTTTTAAATACCTTTTTCCCCCAAGTCCTTTAGCACCTATTTCAAACCCCAGAAGTCATCCACCCTCTGGAAAGGGACGTAAAAGTGTATTGAGCCTTGTGAGAACTGCCTGTTGTGATGATAAGAATAATCCCTAATCAACTGCCTCTTGTTCATCATGTTAAATAAACTAAAACCACGTCACAGCCTTTTGTCTGTGTAAAATATTAACCTTCTGTTCCTCAATTCTCCAGCTTTCAAGAGAACCACCTTGTTTTTTTTCCAGATAAGCTCACAGGTATTCCATTACCTCAACAGCTACACAGACAGATGCCTGACAGCAGGTAGAAGAAGGCATACAATTTCAGAAAGATGTGGAAGTTTCACACATGCACACACTCATTTTGAAACAGCATAACCAAAAGTCTCCTCTCTGCCAGCCCTCACCTACCTCAGAGTCAGGTACTGAAAGAGACCTTCCCTCTCTCTCTCTCACTTTGACTGCAAGTCAAAACATTCAGGAGAGGTTCATGAAGTCCTGAGCAAGGCCACGGATCCAATCCACTATTACATCTAAACATCCCACTGAAAATGAACCGTTCATGATGTCAAGCTAGAATTGCCCGTGATTTTTGAACATGTATTAATCACCTTCCTCCACTTCAGAGCATTTTATTTGGAGAAGACAGACTATTCAGGATGATTTAATATAAAACAAGCTCATACAATCAGAATGTTTAAACAACCACCATTGAATGCTTCATGCCATAAAACCTAAACAGAAGTTGTATTCTTCTTATGGAACATTTGTGGTAGTGGAACTATAAGGAAAAAGTGAATAAAAGGAGGTGAATCGAAATAGAACTAGGCAAATAAAACAACAAAGAGAAAAGCTTTTTCTGAATCAGACTTGTAAGTAAACCTTCCTTACACACCACACTGTCACATCCCACACCCAAGGGTGTACTTTCAATACTTTATTCTCTTTGCATTACACTCTGTCGCAAATGGAGGAGAGAAAAGCCCACCTGAAAACCCCTTTAAGAACTTCTGATCATGGGCAAAAACATAAAACAAAGTACTTCACAGGCAGTGGAATTAATTAAGCCTGGTTTCCCGGCTTTGTGCTTCACAAATGAAGTCTCTGGTGTCTACAGAAAAGGTGAAGTCAAATTGATGCCAGTAAGTCGAAAAGTTACTGGAGAGCAAAGGAAATAGCGAACACAGAGACATTAATCTTGCTTCCTCTGAAAACTAAGCTAAAATATAAAAAAGGCAAATTATTAAAAGGTCTTGTTAGCAATAAAAGTAAGATGAAGTAATGTTAACAATATATAATAAAATACAGCATTGCACGTTGCAGCATGCACCTAAGGAATACAAAAATCTATTACAGAACTTATGAATTTTCTTTTTTCAAACCATTCATCAAGAACATTTATTAATGCTACTTTAAAAATACTGAGCCTGAAGACACTTATTAATACACAGAAGACACAGTTTGCCTGAAAGGATAATGACGAAATAGAGAAAACAAGAATAATATGGCAAACTTACCTGGCCCTTTCTCGTGCTGCATCTTCCCGTGCTTTCTCTTTCTCTTGCCTCTGCTGTTCAATCCGTGCTTCTTGTTCTTTCCTTTTCAACAGCAGCTCTTCAACCCGAGCCTGGCGTTCTGCTTCCAGAGCTCTTTTGCGCTCCTAGTTAAAGAAAAATAAATTCTAATTCCTCCTTTAGAAAAATAAAATTCCTTTGCAGAATTCTTCCTTACTTTCATGATGTTACTCCATCACGTACTTCTGTTAGATGAAGAAGTGATGAGTATATTCGAAAGAACATAAATTGAAAGCACAGTTGTGTGAACTCAGCCACAGTTTTGCTCATCCTGAAGAGGATGGATGACCAGAGTTCAACAAAATGATCAATGAGAATAAAACAGATAGGCAGATAGAGCATGCCTTGAAATTTAGGGGTTTTGCTCAATTGTTATTAACTGGCTCAGGGAAAACACAGCAGGAAACAGCTTGATCCTTGGTCAGGACAGGAAAGCGTGGTGATAGATGTACTGACAGATCATCTACAGCACAAACTAATGCCCAAAAAGGAGTAAAACATCAGACGTTAGAAAGAATTAAAACCCCCTAATCATAGAACCACAAGGTTGGAAAGGACCCACAAGATCATCTCGTACACAAGCTACCACAAGCACTAAACCAGATCTCGCAGCTCTTCATCCATTCCAGTGCCTGACCACTCTCCGAGAGAAAACGTTCTTCCCTATGTCCAACCTAAACCTCCTCTGGTACAACTTGTGACCATTTCCTCAGGTCCTGTTTGTTGCCTGGGAGAAGCCAAACCCCTCCTCATCACAGCCTCCCTTCAGGAAGATATAGAGTGCAATGAGGTCTGCCCTGAGCCTCCTCTTCTCCAGACTAAAGAATCCCAGCTCCTTCAGCCTTTCCTCACAGGACTTGTGCTCCAGACCCCTCACCAGTTTTGTTGCCCTTCTCTGGACACGTTCCAGTGCCTCAATGTCTTTTTTGTAGTGAGGGGCCAATCCCATAATGTGACTCCAGGAAAGCTCAATTCTAGAATAAAGGAGTATAAAAAAAAACATGTCACTGGAGTCAGGTTTTTTCATAAATGATCTGGAAGGGTACATTTCTCCAATAATGGGATCCTTAGAAATCCAGGAATCTTTAATAATAGATTCTCTAAAAAAAAAAAAAAAAAAAAAAAAAAAAGTTACCTAGCAATTCTGGGGCACCTTCTGTCTCAAAAAAGGCATCTGACCAAATGAGGTCAGTATCACATCACATTTTTCAACAAGGAGATAGCACCACCATTACCAGCTGATTCTAAGCTCAGAAGGATTCTCAGACAAACTATAGCTTCGATGATCTGAGGCACATGTATACAGGGAGGAGGGAGTTCACTTGAAAAAGCTTGCTTGTATTCTAGCATGGAGAATAGTGTCAAAAAGTTGGAGAACTTCGTATTGAAATGCTGCACTCAAAAAAAGACTGTCAAAGATTTCAGGACCATAAACACATTTGTGTTATGGCTTTCAATGATCTTGAAAAATGTATGATAAAAATGAGAGTATATGAACATAACGTACAATTTTCTGTTTCTTCTTTAAGTTTCATGTGTTAATGAAATATTGATACTCTGTTAGAAGATAAACATAAAAAACTTAAGACAGGCAACAATCATCTACCCATCATCATCATCTATATTCTGGTCTAGTGGGAGGTGTCCCTGCCTACAGCAGGGGGGTGGGAGCTACATGATCTTGAAGGTCCCTTCTAACCCAAACCATTCTATGATTCTGTATGACCTCAGCCATATTTAGATTCCTCTCTCGATGCTGAAACATGGCAGGGGAAACACATTAGGCTACACTCTCTTGAATCTGAACTAAAAATTTAAGGAGAAAAGCAACAAAACCTGCACATTCGAAAGTATGTATTTCATTGCCATCCTGCAATTACAGATATCTTGTACCTGAACAGCTTCATCACGTGCTTGCTTTTCCTCTTGCCTTCGTTGACGCTCTTCTTGTAATTCATTTAAGCGCTGTTCATATTCTTTTAATTTATTCAGCACATCATGACGTTTGTTCTGAGCTTCTAAGGTGTTTATAAAAGCAATTTCATTTACCTGCAAAGATCAAGAAGTGTGAGAAAAGATCAGTGAAGCTGAAGCTTTATTTTTAGTGAATTCCATCCACTTATTGATTATCCATTTGATAATTAATTTAGTGAGATATTTCTACAGAATCTGTTGGAAATCAATGCTTGACAAAATTGGTCTGTTTCCAATGTTACTGAAGAAAATCATGAATATTTATCTCACTAAGCCATACTAAAAACCTGCGGTTGAAATGGAAATTATTCTTCTACACCCAAAGTTTATGCGCTGTTTGAATCCACAAAATAAATCAGTGGTGAGGAAAATGGACAAACAGTAACGTATCCATCACATGGTTGGTACTTGTCTTGTTTGCTAATCAGTGCTTATTTACAGAATAGATTTCATAGCACAACAAGCAAGTTGGAATGCAGATAAGCAAACAGGCTGCAACAGCTATCATGTCCTTTCAGCTTCACACATCAACTACATTTTCTCATGGTCATTAAATAATTTGGCCTTAGGAGATGTATGTATCTTAGGAAAGATATGTTCAAAGAATATGAATTAAGTCAACTAACAAAACAAAAAGCAGCCAGTGCTCATTTTCTGAATCTAGGTATTCAAGTCTGAAGTGTACTAGCAAAATGCTTGGGTTTCAGTAATTGTTATCAATAGATCCAGCTTTTTAACAATATTAGTAGTACAAGTCACAGCAACAGAAATATATGTATAGAAGAAAACAATGTGTAAGGTCATTGAATCCATCATGACTGTTCAGTGTTCTCTCCCTTCTTTGCATTCTGCTGGAGTACATAGAATTTATGAGATCTCCTTTCCTTCCAGGAGCACTGTCCCCAAAAATGCTGCTACGTTCTCTCCAAAGAATGAGAGTTATTATTTGAATCTGTCTTTTCTTCTAGTTCAGCTCACCATAATGTCTAATAACAGACTAATTCAAAATTCATTTTAGAGGGGAAAAAAAAAAATGTACATTTAGAGATTGGCATTTATCTGCTTCACAGGTGATGTGTGTCCATTCCTGTCTAACTTACATTATCCTTCACAACACATTCCAGAATGCTCTGTGGTACAGAACATACACAAACACGACAGTTGAATATTTGCCCTTTAAAATGAAACGCCTTACCTTAGCTTCCTCCTCTTGTGCTTTTTTCACAATTGCTTGTAGCTGCACTTCACGTTTGAACTCTGCATGGAGCAATTTTTCCTCCATCATCCTGCGCCTTTGATCTAATAGTTCTTCCTTCCATTTCCGTACATCTTTCTCCTGTATAGAATTAGAGAATTCATTACTAACAAAGTATCTGAAAGTAGGACCAGAATTTTTCCTCTGAATTATCTTTGTCCTGAAGCATTACAGAAATAAAATATTGTGAAGCCCTACACAAATCCTGCACCATGTTTAACTCCAAGTGTTCTGTACACTGATTTGCTAACTGTTTCACTATCCTTTGCAAAATCCATTTCAACAAATTCTCATCCTCCAGAAGTAAAGTAGGTGAATAATCATAAGTAAGGAACACAAGATAACCAAGTCACCTAGTCCAATGCCTTGCTCTAAGCAAGTGCAGCAATAAGATCACGTTGGTTGGTTGCTGAGGACCAGTGAGGATGTTAACCAGGTGGTTCTTGAAAACCTCCAAATATGAAGCAGCTACAACCTCTAAGTAGTCTGTTCCAGTACTTGGTTGTCCTCACAATGGGAAACTTTCTCCATGTACCTGGCTGGAACCTCTTATTTAAAATTAAAATAATTATGTCCATCATCTCTCAGCCTACTGTCATAAAGCACTGTGAAGAGCCTAGCTCCAGTCCATTAATAATCACCTGCTAAGCACTGGAAGGCTGCCATTAAGTCCTAATCTATCCATCCACACAACTGGGTGGATAAGTGAAGAAAAAAATACAGTATACACCTTTCATTATTCTACATGGAACACATTCTTTCACTATTTCTAATCATCTTATACTGCAGCCTTTGGCAAATCATTCATATCTTCCAGGACAGCTCACGTCACAACAGGAGAATTAACTGTCAATGAAGTCTTCTCGTTTTGTTATTAGCAATATCCTTACCTTAGATCAGAAATTCAAGCTCTTTTTGTGATGCACGAGTTACCCATGAAAACGATATGAGTTGACACTCAGGAAAATTTTATTTTACTGAAAGTCTTAACCTCCAGCATTCTGAGACAACATGGAGGAAGAGGAAAAAGGTTTTCTGGAAAGCAGCAAACTGGCTACTTCGTACTATAGGAACCTTACCCTCTCCATTAATTTCTGAAGCTTCAGTGCCTTTTCTTCACGTAACTTCTCTCTCAGCTGTTGAGCTTTCATTTGTTTTTCTTCATGTTTCTTCTTGGATTCTGCTATTGTTCTTTTAATAAAAAAAGCAGAGCAAATGTCAGTGAAACATCATCACGTGACAGCACTGCAAACATTTCTATGACATTTTCACTAAGAAAACACCAACAGGCCACTGCAATTGTTTCCCTTAAATGTAAATATTGTTCTTCCAGTCTTTAAATATTTACTTAATGGTCAATGTAGCACGAACCACACTCATCATGAAAATAATACGCTCATTTCTTTAAAACTTTCCACCCAAAGACTTAGAGAAAGTAAGTTTATGAGCAATTTCATAGAGCCATCAGCTTGGTTGCTTGTTTCCACTGCCCAACCAAGACATGAAACAACTCTAACACCTTTTGCGTGAGGGCGATGACAGTTTCTCATGCATGTGTATTCCGTGGCCAGGCGGGCGTGCAGGCTCTTCTTCCACTCTGTCTCCCCAAGAATTACTCTGGCGCCACGATTCACGGGCTGTACATTAAGAAAACATACTTAGATAATCGGAACACTGTGTTCTAGGAGAAGTTCTCTCTCAAATGGGTCTTCTGCAACCTAAGTAAGGTGCCAACTCTGACCGAAGCATCTCTACTCCCTGTGCATTTTCAATGCCTAATTATCTAATTGGACTTCTAATTAAATGTTAAGATAAAAGTGGAAAACAAATATTAAAATCCTAACAAAGACATGGTGGTAGAGACACAGATAGTTTGAATACACAAGTCCATTTTCCCTAAGAAACTAACATCAAATTTAACAAAACCTGGAATAGTAGTTACATGTTAGGAGGATCTCTCAACTTCCGATGCAGGCATACATAAAATGGGCATTTTTCTAACTTCTGTTGCCATTGCAAGTTAAGCACAGTAATATACAAAAGTTTTACCTTCATAATCTGCCAAGACATCATTCCAGTCCATAGATATACCGCAAAAAGATATGCTTCCATTGCCCATACATGCCTGAAATTTAATGTGAACCACAGTAAAAACAAAATGTAACATGGAGATAGACACATGCATGCTAGCTCAGTGATTTCCAACAGCATTTCCAAATTCAACTAGCCATCTCTAAAACTGATGTTGTTCCTGCTGATTTTGAGAGTAGGCAATGGAGATTACTGCCTCAGCTGTAGTAGCTCCTGTCCAGTAACAGGAAAAATAAAACAGCCCAGTTTTCCCAGTTTCTCACACAGAAGCAAGCAGGAAGACACAATGACTGCAACAACAGACACAGCAGCACAACACTGTTGAATTTACTAACCCTAAATACTCCTTAAGATAGTACACTATTATTACTCCATGACATTATTTACCTCGTTTGCACATAAAGGTTGCATTAATGTAAAAAGGAACACTAAAATTCTGGATGGCAGCAAAGCATTAATACAAGGCAGTTTAAAGTTAGCTATTTTAAAATAAATCCAACACTCACAGAGAAATCGCTGTCATTGTCAGTTTCTATGTTAATGTCATTGTTTTCCTCTGCTTCTATCTCTCTAGTTAATTGCTCCTCTTCTGCAATAGCACTAGCAATAGCTTCTTCATTTGCCTTCTCCAGGCGATCTGCCAACTCTTCCTTCTTAGCAAGGACTTCTGCCATAGACTGCATAGGAAATATGAAACCAAGAGTCAGATCTAGACACAAAAAAAACTAGTTTCTGTGTAGCTAATATGAATTCTATTACAAACAAAATTGTATTTTGTTCAACTTATAATTGCTTTTACATCCTTCCTATGTTTTCTGAATGCAGCATGCCATTCAGAAATACAAACAAAACTCTAAAGCTGCTCAGTTGTCAACTTGTTCAAAGATCATGTAAGTCACTTCAAAGTTATCATTCACATAATCCCTTCTTATACATTCTATACATTTTATACAAACGTTGTCATTAGAACAACTAAGATAGTTCTTTTCTAATGACTGTCTTTTCAATACCTGACCTTAGGAACTAAGCAATGCATTGTCTGAAACATTAATAACATGCTCTGCTCTATCTTCAGAAAAGGAATCATCCTCCAAAGCAGTGTTTAGAATATGACAAAGGATCTGCAGATGAACTGTATCTGAAAACTTGACCGTGGTTAGTACTACTTAATCTCTGCTATACCTATTTTTCAACAAGAATGGCAAGATAATTGGGCAAGAACATAAGGCTGAACGTGCTAATTGTTGTTGTCTTCTCAAAAGACCAGTATTAACTGGTTTATTTCCGCTACAGCAATGAAGCCTCGCGCCAAAACACACAAATCTGAGCTCAACGCAGTCTAATCAAGAGCAGGAAAATGCTTTTGAGAGAGACAGATACCACTAAACTGTCAGTCTTCTGAACTGTTAATAATTGAGAATGTGAAACAATGTCACAGCATTGCATAGCATTGTAGCATAGAGATGCTACAAATAAGCTCTTTCTAAAAACAACCATATACATGACCTGGAAATTTCCTAGTCCAGTTTGACAACGATGCTAAAGGAAAGGTGATATACAGGGAAATTTCTGTAAGTTGGAATATTAATCTAGTTTCTGGGGAGGAAAAAAAAAACAAACTGGATTTTATGCTACACTACTGCAATTCTCTACTCTGAGAAAACTAACAGACACCTTGAAACCTGTAGAATTCAACAGTCAAAAAAGGATATTCATAGGAAGTTGTGTAAAAGGAGAACATTGACTTGACTTTTGTTATTTGAGAACAGCATCTGTCAACATTTCGAGTTGTATCAGAAGACCCAAGAGAGCAGTTCTGCTAGCTTTAAAGAGTTAAGAAGTCTACATTTGCATGAGAATTATGATATTCTGTGAGTTTCCAGTTTGAATATTTAACAAAACTGGACTAAGAATTTAATAAGAATCTTAATTTAAATGAATAGCGATAGAAGGAAAGAAAATGATAAAAATTTATGTTAAAAAAAATAATGCAATCATTCTTTTTATTCCAAATAATACTTCTAGGTATTTCTAGTTTCAACTTTGAATTTCAGTAAAATCGCAATCTTTTCCTGCTAAGTGCCTGTTCAACACTGATGTTGTTGTGATTTTTTCCTACAAGAAGTCTTCTATAGACTTTCATACAGCTTCTACAGCAAGCTAACACTAAAGACTTTGCAGCACAGAATGCGAACAGTAAGGCATACACTTATTATTTACTCCAAAATCTTTTAGTATTTCTTACCAATCTGGCAGCACTCACATTTGAAATATCTGAGGGATCCATTTCAGTTTCAGTCTTAGCCTTTTCGGTTGGATGCTGGTCCACTCTGTCAGCAATTGCAGAGGAAGCTTCATTCACCTGCACAGCTGCTGGAGGGCAGTCAGTATTTGTGAGAACTGGAGGCACCTCAGAAATTGTCTGTAAGGAATCTTCTTGCATTGGTGCTCTAGTGCTCACACAGCCTTCTGATGTGTGTGCTGTCAACTAAGAAGAGACATTTGCAAAATTAATGTAAGGTAACGTGCTGATTTTTAAAGTCTCCAAAGCATTTTAGGAAAATATCAGGCATCCTTACAGTGAGTGATATAAATAACTCCAATTGCACATATTTCCAGTTGGTTGTAACTTTGCAAAAGCAGGATCTTTATCTGACCATTCCTATATAGGAGCTGTACCTAAAGATCAGATTTTGGAGAACACTGCAAGCCTGTGAATAATATGGTCCATATTATGATATACATGGTTCATATTACAATTTTTACCTTGCCAACACCTTAATGCACTCCCACAAATATAAACACTCTCCCACAATCTGTTCAGTGAATACAAGCTCCTGACAGTGCTTCCTCCAGAAAATTCTCCAAAGAGAAAGCTGCAAGACTTCTTAAGGCTAGAAAAATGGTCCAAAATTCTACTGACCTGAGACCTCTCGATAAGAGGATGTTCAGACTGATGTACAGGATCTTTCTGTACAAGCTCTGTGCTTTTGGGTGCACCATCACTCGTGAGTGAATTCTCAGGCTTATTCTCCAATGGTGGTGAATTGACGTTTTCTTTGTCACTGTCACCTCTGGACTTGAGTGATTCTGCAACTACAGGAGCTTTTGTTGCCAATGCAACAGTGGATCGAGATCGAACAGGCCTCCCACGCTGAACTGTTTCCCAGCCCTCTGCATCCTTTCGATCTACATTGAGAAAAAAGAACATCTCACTCCAAAAAAAGGAGAATAATAAACAGAGGCATCATAAACAACTGTTTTGTTACAGCGTTGCACAAGTTGTACAGCAAAAACATTCCCTTAAAAAATGAGAACCAAAACCTCAATGGAATATTACTTGGCAAAGCTTGTAACTTCAAGGACAGCTGCCAGTTTCATAAACACTAAACAAGTCTCTTCACGGATGGGATTCACCCAGCTGAATTACCCATACACAGAACCAGGCAAAAATGGCACCACGTACCTAGGTGTGTCATATCTGTTTCTATTTCACCAGATGGTACATGCAGTAACAGCAGCATTAGAGGCCTTTGTGAAAGCACAGACTTCAGCAAGCACAGCTGTGACTACAGGTCTAAGTGAGGTCCAGAAATGAGGCCTAAGGACCACCCAAAACGTGGTCTACAATTCTTTCAGAAGTGTTTACTTTTCCCCCCCCCTCTCTTTTTCATCCTGATACTTAAAAAACAAACAAAAACAGTAACTGGTGTCAGCTTTGAGAAAATTTGTTTTCCTACATTCCTAGAAACAGCCAAACATTGCTACAGCTGGATTCCAATTTGAAGGAGCAATTAGAGAGAGCAGCTTTCTCCCATTTATTTGAAGGTTAAAAGCTGTAAGGTACAACATTTCTGATATCTACTCTCGACACATACTTGAAAAACCATCAAAATTTCATTCGTCTGCCTGAATGAGCAGGTCTTACATTCGAGGGTTTCTAGCAAGTTAAGGTAAAACTCTTCTCTATAGATAACATTCTCACAGCCTCCAATTAATACCACCGTGTCATTTCCCATACATTTTTAAACAGCTGATTCTTTTGAGTTGATGATGCAACTCAAGAGTGCAAAAGGCATGCTCACAACTATCTACATGCAGAAGAAGAGCTTAAATGAGCTATCCCACAGAATGAAGCCTCGTTTAAAGCATTTAATTCAGGCTTAGTTTCAAGAAATACATTTTTTTTTCAGTAGCTCCCCAACACTCTCCTCCATCAAGAGCATACACTCATAGCATACCTTAAAATTTAGCGCTTGATGAAACAGTATGGCAAAATAAATCATGAAAAGAAATGCTCTGTAAAGAACTCTCATTTTTAGAACATGAAGCTTTCTCTTTTATGTAAAGCATGTTATGGAATCCAAATACCCAACAGTAAATGGCTTTCTTCTGAAGAAATGCTATGCCATTATAGAACTTTACATTAAAAAAAATTGATTCTTGGGGTATTTCTAAAGCTTTTAGAAACTAAGATGGTCCTGCAGCTCAAGCATAACGATCAGAGCCCTCACATTAAAATTTAACATAAACATAAATATGAATGAGTCTATTTAGCTGTCAAAAACCGTAACTCGAAACACCTGAGGGTGGCTGGAAAACAGAAATGATTGATGTATTATGATGAATTTCACATTACTAACCTAAAGAATGCCTTGCTGCATTTCTATTGAAAACACTGTGTAACCTAAAATATAAAACACAAGTGTGATGCTCTCTAAGATTACCACACTCTTTTAGATGTCTATGTAAGTACCACAGAATAAGTGCTAACTTTGCAGACTGCCACTAACAACTTCACACAGGTCAACACACTTAGGGGGAGATGAGAGACCAAAATATTTTTCTTGCTTTCATTGCACGTCTTTTTATTTTAATGCAATTTACAATACATAAAGACCAGTCTTAAGGTTCATTTTCATAATAAAAAATTCCAAAACTGTGCAGGAATCACAGAATAGTTTAGGAAGGGACCTCCAAGGTCATCCAGTCCCAACCCCCACCACAGGGAGGGACACCCCCCCACCAGACCAGGTAGCTCAGAGCCCCACGACTGTGGTGATACCAGACATGTCTCCCCAGAGTCTTTCTTTCATCCTCCTTATGTGCATTTCAACATGCTTCCATGTGTAACAGCTGGAACGGGCAAACAGGGTTTTAAATATGCAAGAATCATAGAATGGCCTGGGTTGAAAAGGACCACAATGATCATCTAGTTTCAACCCCCTGCTATGTGCAGGAACCACAGGCAGGTTTACCACAGAAAGCTCCAGGCACAGAGTGCAAGAAGCACTGCCATGTATTACATGGGACTGCAGGGACTGCTCAGACCCTCAGAAGTGACATCTGCAGCTCCTCCACTGACCTCTACACTTGGTATGACCACAAAGATTTTGCTTGTGATAGATACCGGCATAAGAACTTCCCCTGCACGGCAAGCAAAACAAACAATGAAGAGACTGTTCAGAAGACTGCTGAAATCCACCCAACCCCTGCTGTTTTACTGCAGCAGATTTCTGCCTTGGAGTACCTTCAGCAGGTCCTTTCCAAGATGAGATGGTTGCAAGATTTCACTTCTACTTGTTCTAAAGAGATGCCTTCAGTTAATAGACGTGGCATCTTCTCTACACTAAACAAGCTCAGGAGATATCCTCAGAAAATTCCAGTATCTACTGATAATTTTACTAATGTGGATAAGAGTATTCTCTATATATCTTAATAATAATTGCACCAATACCTTTTAGTATCTTTCCCTAAAATCGACTGAAGTTAATTCTACCACAAAGTAAATTCATGCCTGCCTTACCTAGTTGATTCCTTGCTTCGTAATGTATTTTTTAGTACCCTCAAACAGTAAAGTACAAAATTCTAAAAGTATGGCAACGGGAAAATTTTATTCAGAGGGCAGTGAGGTGCTGGCACTGCTGCCCAAAGCTGTGGGTGCCCCATCCCTGGAAGTACCCAAGGCCATGGAAGGGCTCTGGGCAGCCTGAGCTGGAGGGTAGCCACCCTTGGGAGGGGGTGGGGCTGGGTGGGCTTTAAGGTCCCTTCCAGCTCACATCATTACATGCAACATCATTCTCATAATTACCACATGAATGAATCTTTTATTAGAAGCCATACACACACAGTTTTTAATTTGCACTTCTTTGCTGCCAGATCTTTTACTCAGGACTTTCAGCTAAATATTCAGCAGTGCACAGATACATCTTTTCCATTGTAAATTCTATTATTTGGTGAAAAACACTTTTTAATGTGAACATGCGTTCAGAGTGCAAGAACATTCAGTATCAGTTTTATGCCATCTGACAACCAGCTGTGAAAGTTACTCTTTCATTTCCATTCTCTCAGCAGTTTTGCTCTCAGTCACTTCCAGGACTGTTTTTAACAACAAACTGAAAAGCTAATTCAGTTATTAGATCAGACAGCTCCTAACCTGAAGCAAGGGCAATACTCATTAGGGTATCATTCTTCCATTCTTCACGTAGACCTGGAACTTTTCATACAGCCCAGCAGCCTTCTCCACATGCTAAGTATCACACACTGGGTTTGATTACTTGATGAGTTTTGTTAATGAATAATTCATCTGACTACCTTGATCACTCTCCAGTTTCACTAGAACCTCTCTGTCCCTGCCTGCTCTTGTATTACATGGATATGACAAGCCATCTGTTACCTTGAGGCCACCACAGCCACCAGGGCCTTGCTCTTTCCAGCTTGCTCCATCTGGAATAACTGGCCAAGCAGCCTTATGGGCACCATCCATAAAATAAATCTAGCCAATAAAGTGCAAAGTCCTTAGGAGTTCTGCCTCAGGAGATGCATGCCCCTTCTTAAAAACTTACTGGCAAGCCACATACTACTGCCTTTCTGACTCTGATCACTCATATTAAAACTCTGGGGAGGAGTTGGGGGCTGGAGGTGGAGTTAGGAGAGAGAGAGGATGTAAATTTTCAATAGAAATTGCGCTTCAGAATTTGAGCTCCCAGTCCGAACAAGCTGCCCCTTGCTGTCTGTGATGACATCTGTGCAATCTGTTCTCCACGTGCAGAAGTCAGAGTGCTTCCTAAGCCCAGATCAGGACTGTTACTTCAGAGCACTGCACAGCCTACTGATCAGTAGTCTAAGCTACATTACAAAGAGTATTACTTTGCAACTATGTACAAGAGCAATTAAAATAGAAAAAACAATTGCACCTGTATTATCCATCTCACCTCTTACAAACGACACCTGGGAATTATTTCCATGCTAGGCTATTGCCTCTGTGCACTGCTGTGACCAAACCAAGCCTCTCTCTTGCCATCACCTGCCCCGAGAATGAAGCTGCTCAGAAATAAGGCCAGATTAGGTTCTGTATTGCAAAAAGCACTTGAGACTGAAATTATTCTTTTTTTAATTACAAAGATAATGAGGGTAGCAGTGAGCTTAAAGAGGGAAATGAGGTAAAAATTTAGCATCATTTAATTGTGTATCCAGAAAAAATCAATTACAGAAATACCTGGAAAAACCAAGCATTTTCTCACTCCAGTTAAATTTAGAAATTCCATCAATGCTTGAAACAGCATCATACCACTGCATAAGAACATGGTGAGGCTTAATGTTGTCTGAAACCACTGGATAAAAAGTGTTTTCAGGAGATTTTGCCACTGTAACCCCAGCTGGGCTTTACAGCAGGCAAGATAACATTACAGGATGGTAGGAAGAATCCTTCCCCAAGCCTGAGTGCATCTAACAGTTGTGCAGAGTGCATTAGCTGTTAACAGACAGAGCAGATGATACACAAAACTCACATCTGCTTCAATAATGCATGTAAAGAGCCTTTGTAATTACCTTTGCATAAACTTCACAAATCCTCTTGTACTCCAATCAGTAAAACCAATTTGATTTTACAAAAGTGACACTACTCCTTCTATGAGAGATAATGTGCTCCAAGGAAAGTATTCAATTTTTTTTTTTAATTTAAAAATTGGAATTCAGTCATGAGAGAAATCACTGAAGTTCTCCTATGCTGGGCGTTAAAAAGAATAAACAAAGTCTCTGCAAGGAATGACTGTTAATTCTAAACATGAATGTTTAAAGTCTGAATCATACAGTACGCCTGACACTGAAAGTTACTGAAAACGTAATAGGCCAGTTCTACAGGACCTAAACGGAACTGCTCTTTTTGCAGCTCATCAGCTGCAGGTAATGGCCAAGAACACACCCATTCTTCAGACCTCAAAGACTGTAAAGCTAACGTAAGAATAAGGCCTTTTGTTTTCCTTCTAGCATCCCAGACAGATGCTACCTATATGAAAGTGCAGATCAGTTTTATTTTCTATGTAGCTGATAAAGTCGCCCATACCAAGAATCCCTAATAAAGATAAAAGAGCTTGAAGTCTGTCATGGTAATGTGTGAGAGAATCAACAGAAGAAAGTTTCTTCATGGATAGCTTAAACTACTCACAAAAATTAAAGGTAGAATTACTCTTTCACTTACAGTGCTGATAACTCAGCCAGCTGCTACTGTACTCAAACCAGCTCAGTGCAACCTATAAACTGAGGAGTTCCATTACACAAACAGCATCCATCAATCCTCATGCAAACAACTACTTCAGGAGTATGGTTTTGATTCTCCTTTTCCAGACATAAAAATCCGCATGCTACTGAATTCAGTTATATTAAACTGCAAGAGACTTGGATGTGGTATTTTAGATCTCTGATACATCATGTTTCTGAACCACCATAAAAGATTTCTATTACCACTGGCATAAAAGTAAACTACACTAAATTAATATGATCTGTTGCAGTGATTTTTAAACAATACTTCTAAATTTTATTAGAACATTGATCTCAGCCCACTGTTTTTGCAGTGTCAATTGAGTTCACATTTCAAAAACCCAACAAAAAAAAAAAAAAAAGAATCTCTAAATTCTATGAATGCCAGCGTGTGCAAAAAAACTTTATACACCAAGAGGCAAAGATTTTCATGTCTCCATCTAAGCACATCTCTTCCAGAACAAAAGATCCCAGCATTAAGCATTCTCCACAAAGCATCTTCAGAGAAAAACTCATTACTACACGTTGTAACCTTTGTATTCAAGTAAAGAAAAGAGCACTGTTTTCAACCTTCGTACAGTTCTGGTAATATCAGCACTTCAGCCATTTCAGAGAATCCTAGGCACGTACTGCTCTTTGGAGATCATTTGAAACCCTTTTTTAAAATTTAACTTACTTGGCCTAGAAGTCACAGCCCTTTTTTCCCTACTGTCATTCTGGACGTGAATGATGACATACAGAAACCATACATACAGATTTTTCCTAGAAAGAAATTGTGTTAAACCTTACCCTCACCTTGCTCTCAGTTCGATTATCAGCTTGCAACCAAAAGATCTCTCTTGGGGTGATGTGTAATGAAGTGTTCACTGATCAATTTATAGCTACTGGAAATACAATGGAACATTACCTGCACTTGAAAACACACCACTGTCTAAAACTTACCCATTACAGTGATAAAGTGAAGCTGTTTCCCCTCCGTCTGTGATTTAGATTTTAACATCACACAAGGCAAAACGAGACATTTTCATTTGAAGACAGGTCACACTTGGAACCAACAGTGCATTACGCAAAAATAATTTAAGCCATTTAAAAAGACTTGCCATTTTTTCGGGATGACTTCTGTACTGGGGCTGGCAGACAGGTTTGTGCAGTTGCTAACTCAGGACCGGACGCTTTTCCATGGTTGGCTTTTACCTTATCAGCCCAACTTACACCAGAAGGAGCTAGGCGTGTTGCAGAAATTGCCACTGATGGGTTCCTAAATGAAAATCGTAGCTCTTATTAGCATCTAATCAAAGAACAGAACGGCTCATTAGAAAACTAAAATTCAACTCACTAACAAAGCACACAGAAACACAAAAACAGCAAGTTGAGTTATCAGGTACTAAACTAACATATGTCTTTTGCACATGTCCAGGCACAGAAAGGACAGAAGGACACACCAAGGAGTGCTACAGCTGGAGAAAAATCTCCATATGAGATTCCTTGTACATAGAAGTCAGTGAAACCAAACGAACAGGAAGCTAAATTCCCAGGTTGAAATTCAAAAAAAAGCCTAATGGTGAAAGAAAGATTCAACATTGTAGCAATGCATAAACAGTTCCCACAAGAAACAATCACTAATAGCAAGTTTTTTTAAATGATAACAATAAACACATGGTGAGTATTTGCAGCCAAATAGAACAGCCCTTCTCTTGCATCTTCCTGGCTCCTGCCCAACTGCACCAATGAACTGCAGAGATCCGGCTGCACACACCACATATACAAGGAGTCAAGCTGTATGTGCAGGAAGTCCATTAAAGTGCAAGTTTAGCTGTAAACGTAGACCACACAAATCCATAACATGCTGCGTTTTGCTGGACAATTGAGTAAACAAACTGATACATCCGCTTTCCACTACCTGTGCCACAGAAAGAAATCCAAAAGGCCATCTTCCCAACTTGTGGAAAGATGCACCGACTGCCTCAATGAGGCACTTCTGGGACTGCAGTGCTTTACCAAATATTTTGGTTTGCCTGCTGCAAAAAGTGACCATTTTCAGTACAAACTGCCAGGTCTTATTTATATGAATGCAACCAACAGTTTTTTCTTTTTTAATATATTTGAAAATGGTAACATCCACTCCATTCAAGAAATGTCCAATTATCTTCAGCAGCATGAATATTACATCTGCAATCACACAAGTGATTTCTCTTCGAAGCTTACAACACGGAGTAAACTGGTCCAAGAAATCCAGCTGCCCCACTAGCTAAAGCAAAGCAGGGACAAAGAAATAGAGATCTCACAAGTTTCAAACAAATACATAGAAAAGCCCTACATAATATCAGGACTGTTCAATATCTTAAAGCCAGTGGGACAATAAGAGGTTTATCAAGGCAGCCACCAAAAAAGAGCAATGTCATCAATACCCAACTAGTGTTTACAGTCCTCATCAGTTCTAAGGGGATGCAACAGGATGTGAGAATCTGGAAAAAAAGGCTGACCAAAGCCCTCAGAATGCACTAGGATATGAACACAGCTACAAACCATAGCAGATATTTACAAAGCAAGGCGTATACAAAGGAACAATAAAAGTGTCAGACCAGACTCATTTCCACAAGCACTTCAAGATGAGATCACAAGTCCCCCCCAGTTCCTGCACCCTATCTCACAGTTCCATACAGCTCAGCAAAGAGAATAGAGCAAACACTGAGTGACATCTCCTTCACCTTACTCCCATATTACAGCAATTTACAGTGAAAAACTTATTAAGCACATCTTTGTGTTTAATAACCACAGATATAATTAAATCCTTACAATATTAATTCCAGGATTTTTAAGATAAAAAGGAAGAACTTCTATTTCCTCCATACTCAGTTTCTTCATTTGATTGCTTGTGCATGTTTTCCTCCAATCATCATGTACTTAAGCAGACAACCTCTCTAATTTTGTTTCACATAGTCACTTAAAGTGAAAGATGCATTATTCTACCATATATTGTTTTATATTTACACCTGTATCAATTTTGCTGCTCATTATCATCTCACTACATTCAGTCTTTTTGATCACTATTTAATTCAACATACTCAGATGGACACCTGCACAGCACATAATTATAGAATGCACACATTTTGATCTTAGTTTTGTACCAGGGAGAGAGTATTAAACAGAAGACACAAAATATGAATATAATTGTATTTTAAGTTCATGTCTTTAGATTAACCAATAATTAAATACATAATGAAATAGGCAAAAATAGGCACGAAAAGCATATGCAAACGTGTATATACAATTTAATAACAGAAAAGTCATTATTATGGAAGAATAGCATATTCATTTTATCTGTTTCAAATGAATCCTTACGTCAGCTTTAATAGATTTATCTGTTCTCATACCCAAAATTCAAACTTCTCCGAGCGTTTGATGTCACACTGATTCTGTCTGATGAGGGACTTGGGATCACGTGGCGCCCTGGAGACATTTTCTTTACTTCCCAGGCTAATGAAGTAGGCCTGCAAATTGAGGAAAGAAGAGGCTAAAAATGAGAAGTCCACAGTTGTCCTCTATCTGCATCTGTAAATGCTATGCAGCATTATGGAGTATTGCTGAATGCAATAAGACATTTGCAATTGTTTCTACACCAAATCCAAACCATATTGCGCAGAATCAGATAAAAAATATCATTCACTCTTGCAAACTACAATGCCTACTTAAAACAGTTTTACTTTTCAAATACTTCCAAATTCTTCTCTATTTTCAGCACCGCTGCTCCCCAGTAACACTGTGAGGGAGGAAAGAACTCCCACTAGATCCTCACACCAAGTCTGCCAAAAAGAAAAGTTTTCCTCCTGGTTCCCCACAGTAGATACTACAATTTTCCCAATTTGTTCAATGTCTGCTACAGACAAAATTTTATCAAGAGTCAGTATGGGGATATAAATGAAAGGAAAAAAAAACCCAGCAGCTGATTACCTGCTTTGAGCATCAGCCTTCTCTAGCTTCTCCTGCAGCTGTATCCAGTCAATCAGTGCTTTGAAGTCCCTCACATAGTTATCGAGCATCATCAGGACTTCCTGAAAAGCAACCATTACATCAATCTCTGTATTTAAAAAACAATCCCCTCAGCCCCCAAAACAAAAGTGACTAGAAAGAAAAAGAAATCTACTGCTCTGCATCTTTCCTGACAAAAATAAAACCAAGAAAGCCCCGAAAGCAAGAAATCTCGAATTTTGATGTGAAAGAACGTTAAAACATGTATTCTATAAAAAAAAAAAGGCATATTTAAGACTTCTAGACCTAATGTTTAAGGACAACACAGCAAAATTTGTCTAGAAAGTTATTCCTAGCAAACATAGGTATCACTGCTCTGTTTCAGTTTTGCTTTGTCAGTCACTACCCCCAGAAATATACTGGGCATACTTCATGAAATATGCAGAAAAGGTATAAATCCTCAGAGCAGAAAAGTAAAAACCCACTGCAAATCATTAATCTGTTTGCAGAGCGAAAAATTAACAGTTACACCAAGGTAACCGTGTCAGACAGAGGGAGTTCCTTTTGGAGAATCCCAGATGGCTGCAGTATAGAACTTAACATGGGCAGAGCAGTAAGCTCAAGCTCTATCTTGTTCCTGTGGGCTTCCAAAGGATGCAAGGATGAATGACTGCTTGGACCCATCTAGGTTTGTGACAGATACCCTACTGTCACAAATTATCAGCACAATCACATTGATGAGGCAGTTTTTAAAGGAATCTTATGGTGATACTTGGAGAAGCAACATGAGAAAGCTTTAGATTTCATTTATGGAAAGATTGCCTTTGACATAAACTTAGCAAGAAACAAACACGATGACCTGCAAAATACAAAGCTTATGTGCTCCCCTTTGATTAGTACATGTTAACAAGTGAGGAAGTAGTAACCAATTGTGAATTTTCCAGCATAGAGTGGACCTGGACCTGTCCAGACCTTACAACTTCAATAATCAAATTATACTTTTTAACCATTAGAAACCAGTTTATTTCCCACCATTTTAAAAGTCACTTTCAAACTACATGGAGTTGCTGAAGAACTTGTGCATTTTTATGTTACTTGATCACTGAAAGCTACATTTGTGAATACATCTTACTGTATGAAGGATTTACATATTGTCATAAAACAGCACAACTGGAAGAGATCTTAAGAGCAAACTAGTTCACCCCACAATTCCAGGTAGGTTTAAACACACTGCCAGAAATCACACGGACATGCTGCAGTTCATTTGAACACTGTAAAATCTTGGTTAAGAAGTCAGAGGAAGACTGCAAACGATGCGTTGCTCTCCAACACATAAAATGAACTGCTGTGAAAAGACAAAGTGAACTCCATGTTACATCAGGAAGAAATTCAGTAATAAAATGTCAACAGCTGAGCAGTACAGAACTGAATGACTTGTTTCCAACACAAATATCCTCATGTTTAACTTCCATCTTTCCAGTTTGGACAAACGTGTCACTGCAGTAAATACTGAAAGATCAGATTCCATACAGAAACTATCAAAAATAAGATGGGATCCTGCAGCCCTTACTCAGCACTGACATCTTCCCACAGCAAAGCAATGTTCCCTGGGCAACCTGTGGCTCTCTGCTCCAACATGGCCAAGAAGGGAGCTGTTTTTACAAGGCATGCAGGCAAGAAATCACTCATATTCCACGTACATAGTCAAAGTATCATTTCCTGAACATGACAAAAAGCACACACACCAGCAGCCCGCAGACCTGATGATCACCCACAGCGTATTAATGCATTTCCAAAGCAGCTGCTTCAAGATCACATCCATCAGAAATAAAAGCTTTCACGAACCAGAAGAATTGCATGCAATGCTGCTCTCTGAAAACACGTTGGAAATAAAGATCCACAAATGAAGCTTGGATTCTGTGATTACAATAAAAGGAAAAAATATTAATGACACTCTCCTGATTTGCAGATTCTTTTCTATTCAAAGTCTTCATTGTTCCATTAGGAGAAATGTTCTTTTCAAAGTTATTAGAGGGAAGTATTTGGGGAGCGATCTCAAATGTGGAAGTTCCTAAGGGCAAAACAATAAACATTTCAGTACTGCCCAGTGTAGCTACAGTGCCCCAGTAAAGCTGGCTAATGCCTTGTAGAATCACTTCCTACCCAGCTTTACCTGTAACACAAGAAGGATCCTAACACACAGTCTTCTGTGTAACATTTAACCATGATTATTCCTTTTGTTTAAGAAATGCAAGTTTGAAAGTCAGCTCCAGCTTGCACGTAAGTATTCACTAGTAGGGATGACAGAGCATGTGCCATCTGTTACATCAAAAAAGTCACACAAAGTCAAACAATACCACTGCTGACCTACAAGTTGCTCTTTGTTTTGAAATCCTCCATAAGAAAGCAAACAAAAATCTTTCTTACAAGGCAGTTAGTTTACAACATGAAAATAATTCATAAGTAAGGTCTGCTCCAAGGCATGAACGAGGCGAGTGTTTGAAGCAGCTCTTTTTTCCAGTTTCACTAATAAAATTTCAGCTTTCTAATTCAATTCACATCCATTTCAGCTAGCCTATGCTAAGTTGTGCTGACTGTTATTAACAATGAGGGCATAGAAAGCAAAATTTAATTCGGAATCTTTTACTTTTCAAGCCTGTCACTGAGATATTCCTCAAAAAAAAAAAAAAAGAATCCATCTGAACATGAGTTACATTTCTGAATTTAGTTGGCACATGGAAAAGACACAATAAATGGCTTAACCTATTTTAAGGAATGTTTAGCTACACATTATCAGAAATGATCAGAGCAGAGCCATGCAGCTGTAATCCGAGTCATGTTCTACGAACAAGGGAATACAAACAAGACAAGCAGCTGGAGCTGCCCCATATTCACTGATGCACATCTTTCTCCCTAAAGCTATGAGGGCCATTTTGTCAAGCAGGATGAAGCAGAACAAAAGTGGCTCTGAAAGCGCCGTTACAGCCATCCAGATAACTACATATAGATGTACAGCTAAAATTACCAATTAGTTTACCAATTGGCTGCAACGGATTCGATTGGTTTGTAATTAATTCGAGTTAGCGGCGCGCACGGCAGGCCGGTCGGCGCCATCCCTTTGTCCTGCTGACACACAATCCCAGTGCAGGGCTCCAGGGTCCCGGACATCAATACAGCCCTGTGCCTTACCTACGGCACTGAGGAGAGCAGATATACCCTGCGGTGCTGAAGCAGTGGAAACTCGTAGCACTTGAGAAGGTGCTGACAAAAAAAGAACCTTGATGGGGTAGACTGTGGCTGAGCTAGAGTCAAAACAATTTTAAATCCCATTATTTTTCAAGGTCATAACCATCCCGCGTGGTTTTTAAAGAGCCAGTTCAAACTGAAAGAGAAAGCAATGCTGTTAAAAAAAAAATAGATTAGAGGAAAACCACTGGCATAAAACTAAAAACACTCACAATGCAGCTCCTGTTTCTCCCTCTCCTCCATCATTCGGATGCACAGCCCTGCACGTTACTAAGGAACTTTCTGGGCTTCTCTTTCTTTCCTGAATTTCCTGAAGGCATTGAAGGCCTGGATGTGGCTCTGGGCAGCCTGGGCTGCTGGTTGGCGACCCTGCACATAGCAGGGGGTTGGAACCAGATGATCACTGTGGTCCTTTTCAGCCCAGGCCATTCTGTGATTCTCTGGCTCTCAGCAATTGGTACCCTCTTTATGCATGTATTTAAGTTATGCTTCTGTCCTCCTCACCTGGGTGTTCACATTAACTACTTTCCAAACAAGAAGGATCTCTATAAATAGAACAGCTGTATCAGGATAATCCTATATTCCTGAATCAGAACTGTCTTGACTTGGGCCCTAGACAGGTTGATTATAATCTCTGCAAACAGAGGCTCACTGTTTGTAAGTCATGTCACTGTTTGAAACATCATCTTCTCCATTTATTCTCCCATGCTCAAGTAAGAAGGAGAAAAAAAGCAATGCAGAGAGGAAAAAAAGAGGGAAGCACAGGAGACTGCATGAGGTCATTACAATTCAAAACTGCAGTATGTGGTGGCAAAATGAACTACATGACCACATCTGTACTGTCACTTATTCTTAAGGCTAGAAATGTACTATAACATTTTAAAAAATTATGCACACTTTTTCTTGTTTAGTTATCTCTATGACTATGGTTTTAGTCGTGCAAGTTATTTTCATGCACTGCAGCACATTTTGAAAGGCAGCCCAAGTTCCTCCTACCTTCAGCTTTTAAGTTTCATCATATACCAAAGTAAGTTAGCACAGAAGTCAGGGGATGCACATAAGGACTTCCACACCCACAACTTATTTACCCCCAAAATGATATACTTGCTGTCAAACACGAAGGGCCAGGAATGGGATCAGTAAGATGGCCAATCAGAAAATACACTGGTTTTTCAATAGTTGACTATCCATCCTGAACCTACTGTAAAAAAGAATTGTCATTCTGAAAGATCTCAGGTATTTCCAGCAGTGAGACTGGATGCACACTCACTGCTCCATTTTCTCTCTGCTACTTCTGGTGATTCTGATTCAGCTGCAGAAGATGACAACAATGAAAATGTACACATCCCAAAAGAGGCAAGAGTGCTCACAGATGAGATGCTCTCTTGGCATTGACTGCTGCAGTACAGTCATACTTGTTTATTTAGAAAGAGATATACACATAACTCCTCCTAAACAACTTCACTCTCAGTAACAGAACACTTTTTTTTTAAAGTAAAGTGAGAAGCAGCACTCTGTCATTCTCCTGACATACCCCAGCTGCAGAATTAGCCCTTTTCTAACAATCTGAGAACGTTTCAAAACGTATATTCTATTAAACTTCACTGAGCTGGAAAATTCTGCCTTGTGAGAAAAACAGAAAAAGAATTATACACATTCTAATCTATAAATTGTTGTCTTGGGTTTTCAGGATAGCCTGAATCACCTTGGTTTTATTGAGAAGACGACATGCCATCGCACAGAATACACTTCAGTTCATGCTGAAGTTTTCCTAACTGGAAATGTTCTTCTAGGGGGTTCCAAGATAGAAGACATCTGCACAAGGAAGTACATCAATGCCCAAATTAATTATGGAATTGACAGAAATACACTGAACAGATGACTCTGATAGACAAATAACAATCAATGATAAGAATTCAGGTGAAGAAAGCAAGAAACACTAAAGAAGTCTCAATTAAAAACATCACTTAGATTTTTGCACAGCTTTAGTTGTTTTTTAATTCCTTTGGTAAAGTCAGAAACCAGGACACTAGAACAAGAATAATGCATCCAAACAGAATACTCCGAGGCCTTTGTTGAGGAAATAAGTTATTTCAGAAGCCCTCCTGGGATACTTTCAGGATTTGCATCACTACAAGGAAAGAACTGAAACTCATATAACAAATCACTTCCCGCTGAAAGTCAGAAGTATCTAGCTCAGATTCTGTACTTTTTTCCTCTCCCTGGAATCAGATACGTGCAGCTATAAATCTGAAGTGTATGAATAACAAAACCAAATCTCATATCTCTCAGAAAGTGAAATGGACAGAGTAGAACAGGCTCTTACATCAGCAAAAATGCACTCAGGATCCTGTTTGGATCAACGTGACCACTGTACTGAATCACTGGAGGTTTCCTTTTCAAAGCTAAGAAAACCTTCAGTTTTTCCTACCTTTGGCTTCCACGTATCTAGAAAAAGTTTTATTTCCTTGGCTGCCTCTAAGCCAGTAATCAGCATGGATGTCTGCGGGTCTCAGCCTGCATGCAGAGACAGGAATTGTAACAATTAGCATATCCTGAACTAAAAACAGCCCCCACAAGGCATTCCCAGCAAGAGACCCTAATGAAGCAAGTTCCTCTCCCCTTCAGGGAGGCCTTCAATCAACTGAAACTATGGAAATCACTCCCAGAGATCTCTCTGCTTGGAAGGCCTGGAATGAAGCCGTTTCAGCTGGTTCTTTTGCAGAACATCCTGATACAATAGGTTGTATGTCTTAAGAGAGAGGCTTTACCCACCTCTTCACAGCATCTCAGGTTTTCCTTTTTTCTTTTTAGAGGGATAAACAAGGAGAATGAAGCTGTGCACTGAGCTGCTCTCAAGGTGGCTATCTGCACGCATTACAAAGGTGGAAACTGTCCTTGTCAAAATCTGGTGGGAATATACCAATTAATAAACGTTAGGTAAAAAGATAAAAGCTTGTGCAAGTATTAAGTAAAGCCAAACAGAAACATAAAAATAAGGGTGCTTTTTTTTTTTTTTTTGCATCATAAAATCCAACCTTTTCAAAACAAAAGCAGCTAAAGTCATGAACTCATCCCAAGGAGGAGTAAAAATACACCCATTAAATTTCAGGTAGTCTGAGAACCTTCTGAGTCCAGTTGGTGGATCCAGTTACTCAAACTCCATCAATAAGAAGTGAGATTTTTTTGTTGTTAAATATTTTACCTCCTCTAACCCAGCTCCTGAGATACCAAAAAACATAAAACAACTGCAGCAGAAATTTTTCTCTTGGCTATGGAATCTGCCTTCTTCCATCCACAAAAAATTTCAGACTCAACTCCCTTTAGGATATAGAAACCAATGCAAAGGATCCTTGGCATGACCACTTTTATGGGCCTAAGCTCAGCACTCAAACCCCAAAAATACTGGGCAGTATAAAATTCACATAAACATAAGATGCACACACCTAGCTAATGTATAAAAACAGCCATATTTGTTCAGGGTTACAGAGTTGTTACATCTAATCTCTATGCAGCACCACCAGGCAAAGCAATTCATGTACAGTAAGATGATCCATAAATTTGAGAATCCATTATTTATGTATATTTCAAGCATCATCACTGTATCTTCATGCGGAGCAGAGCCACATCTACCTACATGGTTTGAGAGTTCTCTGTCAAATCAATAGCAAAATACCACCTACAGCAGTGCCCAAAGTTGAGAGAAAATATACACGGCAGATCTTCTTACACACATCTCCACTGTTTGTACCCTCACCACAAACCTTCGTCTGCAGTTTCAACCACAAGCAGCCACAAGAGCCCTTTCCCACTTGGGAGCATCAAACATTATCTTCAGTGACAACATAATCAATAAAACGATACCAACTTGTAAGTCTACAGGAGAGCAAAAGGTACAAAATCAAAACTAAACACCTGGGTTAACACAAAAGGTTTGGGTGCCTGAATTTTCATTTTTACAAAAGGGCCTCTTTTAATGTAATCTTTGCACAGCTAGAATGTTTAAGTAGAACAGCATCCCCCAGTTGACCAATGCACAGGTTTGAGGTGTCAGTTAAAATGCTGACTTGTGAATTAAGTTATCCATAACAGAGATTTATCTCGGTACAAATGATTTTTCAAAATCCTTTAAAAAACCTAACAGATAAACAATTTTATCTGGACCTTTATTTAATGTTGTTCCCCAAATACCTCCTGTAGTAAAACTAAAACAACTATTGAGCTGGTTTGTCTGTCGGTATCTTGTGTATCATTTTAAGTAACACACACTTTCCTACATAGTGTAAAAAGTCAGCAAAAGCAGAACTAAAAGATAAGCCATCCCATTCCTACTGTAGCAGCTTTAGAAAAATACAGAGTGGAATTTCCTTAAAATATTCTAATACTGAATACTTCTTCTGTGGAAAAAGCCTAAGAATGAGTTTACCTCCTGTTGTTCAAAGAGGAAAAAAAAAAGTGATGACTCACATTTAATAGTAACCTTTATAAGAAAATTTCACAAACAAAAGACCGAAGCACAAATACACGTTCCACCTGCTTAAGTAAGGAGCTTCTTTTAAAGCTGAAAAGAAAGCGTTTTAAAAGTAAAAGCAACACAAATGTGACATAAGTTTTAATGACACACGATGCTGAACATCCTTGTTTACTCAGTCTTTGCTTTTTCCACCCATGTTCTGCAAACAAGTAATCGGATGCCTGTGGATACATACTTCACTGTCAAGCATCTATGAAAATGAAGACTTTCCACTTGGGCTATAGAGTATTTCCATCTGAGAGCAGATCAAGTAGCGTGATTAAAATGCTGAATGATATCTAACCCCAAAAATATGTGATAATGATACAAATATGCTACTGTTCTTTCGGGCACAGAAGTTTAAAATGGTAATCTAATTACCATGCAAGGCTGGCTGATTTTCTTAGACCAAGAAATTCTTCAGAGTTTCCTGAGCAGGAAGACAGCTCAGTATCAACACGGTAAATTGTGTTAGAGCAACCCACCATTTGGAAGCCCCTAGCTACTGTTCAGCTTTCCAATCTGCTTTCAATGAAATGTATTTGTACACTAATCTTAAAGTCAATTTGGCAGTGTCTGATTACAACAGAGAACTAGATACATACGATAAGAAAATTGTTTACTTAAATTGATACCTATAATTTTTATACAGTGATTAGATAATCAGTTCCAGAACGCGTTGAGTTTTCAGCTATATTTAACAGGAATACTGAAAAAAAATGCATCTTTCACTTTTCTTTGAAAATGCATTATTCTGGCTTCTCTTAGTGCTTGGAATTAACTCCATTTCTAAAGAGCAAATTACTCTGTTAAATGACAAGGGGTTTTCTGTGGATCTACTAAAAAAAAATCATCATAGGTCGGGCAGCATAGTTTTACATCTTATTACAAATACAGCTTACCTGAAATTAGGGAAAACAATCCCAACAACACATTGTTTATGTTTGACTATCCATCACTCTCTTATCACCACAGAGTATCACAAGAGTGATAAGTAATTACCAAAAAAGTGAGTAATGTGTAATTTTGGCATTTAACAACGAGCCAAAGAATGGGAAAAGGGCTGAATCACAACAGTGCCACCTACAGTAAGGAACGTGATAGGGAAAAAAAAAATAAAATCAATGTTCTACTTGAAAACTAATTAAATTAGAACGTCGTAGAAAAGACCTAATGACGTTATAAAAATCACTTATACACTTCAAAATTAGTCACAACCTAAAATGTTTTCATCTTGTTAAATCTGAATAAACACGCCACCACGTTTCCTATTCACTAGCCTCCACTAAACACAAAGCCATGAAAGCACAAACACACTTCTGAGGCTCTAATTCCTTATTTGCTGCACAGAGCCAAAAAAAAAAAAAAGCGATAAGAATCACATGGCAGCAGGCAGAAAAATGCTGAGCTCTTACCTTGCATTCTACCACGCTCTGATCCGACTCACAGGTAACGTAGATTTCATCAACTGCCCGTCTCAGGTTGTCAAAAAGGAACGCCCAGTACCGAGCTCGCAGATCAACTTTTCGAGGCTGCCGTGCTTTCGTTGGGCTTTTGTCAAAAGTTTTGTCTCCTGCTGCTGCTAACTTACAGTCTAGGGAAGCATTCTAAAGAAAAGAAGACAAAGGAAAACAACAAAGAGAAGTACAGTAAGGGGTTGTGCTTCTGTGCAATACATTTTTTTCCCCAATGCATTTAAACTTTCATAAGCAAGGAGTTTCTCACTGAAGACTACGGCATTCCACTGATTGCAGTTTTTAAAGCGTGCTTTCTTGCCTTAAACAAATGCAACCAATATACAGAACCAATTTCTGATTCTTCGACAATTATAACTCAACATTTACTTTGCACAGTGCACGATATTCTGCCTCTTACACACATTACAGCGTTCCATTTTCTGACTATGCACTCTGACAAGTATGTGCACCTGAAGATGAAAATAAAATTTTACTAGTAATCACACCACTAGTGTTTCAACACAGTTCAACTCTCATTCCAAGGACAACACTTACAGCTTTGTTTCTAAACTCTCACACTGATCTGTGAGCATTAAGGCCAGCAAAACACTGCGGTGATGCTATGTAGCTAGTTCCCAGATCCACGCATTATGACCACACTTCAGAGAAGATGCAAGAGCTGGGTGAGTTACAAAAGAATCTCTCCTGCTCGAGAAGACCATTTGCAGTAAGATTTCCACTCACCATTTGGTTAACATTGCAAGCTCAGTTCAACCCAACATAAGTGCTGAACTGCTGAACCAAGCTGATGCCAAGTCTAAAACTGTTCTTGTGCTGTTCTAGCTTGTAATGAACAGCTTTCACTGCAACAAACCTGTCTGATTCTCAGTGCTAATCTGCTCACTAATTGCTTTAGTGCTACTTTGCTGCACAGATACAGAGGACTGCCAACATGCTAAACGTGATGAAAACAGAGGAAAACATCCAACTGTCTGCATGAATGCTGGCACAGAGAGGAACCACAAACACCTACTTGGAGGTACATCATGTATTTGTCAACCTTGTGTGTGTTCAGGTCAGTCACATGGGGACAGTTACTCGACAGATATAAACTGTCACATACCTATACATACACTCCCCTGTCTGAGGATTGAGGAATATCTCCTCTTTACTCTTTACTTTTCCCATTTATAGGCAGAGGAAAAATTAAGCCTAAACTGCAGTAGGGAAAAAGAAAGTTGAATGTCGAAGTGCCAAGATGCACAGGCATTCAGCAGTCTATTTCAAACCTTCGTGAGCGCATGGAAAGAATCTGATGTGACAATCATGGGGCCAGCTTTACTGCCCTGAATTATGTGTTCAATTTGCCCAGAGAGGTGCTGGATGCCCCATCCCTGGAGATGCCAAGTCAGGCTGGACCAGCTTCTGAGCACTCAGATTTATCCCTGTTCATTGCAGGAGAGCTGGACTAAGATGGCCTTTAAGTGTCCTTTCCAACTAGAATCATTGAATTGTTTGATGATTCACTAGGAATGCTCTGTTTCTGCAATGTAGTCTCAGCACAGCAGTCCCACACAGAGTAGTCACCAAATAACAATAAAGTATTCTTCTTCCGAAAACACAGTATTTACATAATTCTAAATGACAAGAACAGACAGAACTCCAACTATGGAGCACATCACTCCCATCCAAAATGTTCTGTGAGGCTAAACCAGCTTACAGGGCACCCCAACTGTTTCAATAAAATCTTTCCCAGAACAAGTAAACTAGAGCACTACTAGAGTGTTTGTAACATCCTAGGGAGTAAGGAGAAAACAGCAGGATAAGAGAGGCTGAACTACATTGTGAAATTAACATGCTTGTATTTTAAAGATGCAAGCACATTTCTATAGGAGCAAAACATCTTGTTCATAGAAAAGACCACATTCTACATTGTCGAAATCTGACAGGCTGTCTGTAAATGTTAGGTGGCTAAAGACATACAATCGAGGCCACTAATCAATGCAAAGTAATGATTAAGAATGTTAAACATTAATAAATACCACTGTATTAATATATTAAAAGTAAAACAATTCTATCACTTACATAGGAAAAACATGACAGTGTAGTATCTCCTAGATACTTGTCAGTGAGACTTCTTTCTGGTTATGACTGCAGTATTATTCACCTGGACTGATTGGTTGTTTTTTTTTTTTTTTTTTTTCCAAAATACAATGTACTGAAATTTTAAACTGAAACTTCTCAGCCATTAGCAAGTGAGGTCAGTAAATACAGCATTTCCTTAAATCAGAAATCTGGCAAAGGTAGCCTTTCCATAGCAGCAAGGTTATAGGAAGAATCTCCTATATGACTTCATTGTTGAGCTGCACTGGCCTTAAAATAACCTTAATGCCAAAAAGTCATGAATCCAGAGATTAAGAAAAAAAAAAGAGAAGCTGAGGAATACAGACTAAATTGTAGCATTCTTATGAAGCCTATATCCTTTACAAATATAGCACAGGTATACTTTTATACAAATATTCTTCAGCAAATAATGCATCAATAGTATCGCAAAACATTTCTATGTTGCAAATTTTAAGACAAAATGAGTAGATACCTGTTTTGCAGCTTTGTGTTTCCCTTGAGACACCGTCTTTGCTTTTCCACCAGTTTGCCATTTGGATTTCCCTGCAGGAGAAGCATTTTAATAAAACCATAATGCTTCCGATTAGATTCAGCACTTTAAAAATCACATATCCAATCTCGCAATGCACTGATATGGGCACAATTAATGAGTTAAAAGGTTAATAAAATTTTACATTCAACAGTACAGTATGAGGACGATGCCAGAAGACACACAGAAAAAGAAATCACAAGGAAAGTTGAAAACTACAGGCTTCCTTCAGCAGAAGTACCTGCAAATGGGCAGTGCCTCTGAAAATCAGATCGTCACAACTGAGATGCCAAATATGACACAACTTTTCTGTGTCAACTTTAAAAGATCTTCAATAACTGCTCCACAATATCAAGTATCATTACAGAATTAAAAGGAGGAATATGTTTCTCAGAATATTCAGGTATGACCACTTGTTACCGTGGCAAGAGTACTGCCTAGCACAGATCTATACCTAAGTAAAACTTTCAACATATTTATCTTGATGAAGCCATGCAAATAAATGTATTAATTGCATACAGCTCCCTCACACAGCAGGGAGATGGCTCTTGAATTTCAGAACTGCTCAGTTCAGTCTTTAGCAGTTCTTAAGCCAAATTTGCTAACGCAGCCCAGCTGTTCTGCATTGCTCTGGTTATGTAGAGCAGCTGTAAGCCTGCCTTAATCAAGCAGTTGTACAGCTGGTTTGTATCACTGCCTGTTGGAGGGAACAAGACCTTTAATTTTAAGGCAAATTTAAAAGTATTTGCTAGATAATTCATTTTTAAAATGGTACATTAGCCAAAACAACAGGTACAAATTAATATATTGGAATCAATTTAGCAGCGTTCCAGAGAAAAGCTGATTCAGCCACCAGATGTATTAAAGCTTCCTATCTACCACAAAGCTTCAACTGTGCATCAGTTCTGTCACAATCACGGCAGTATTTCAGTTACCAAGATCTCCAACCTAAGATTTTACATTCTGGAAAAAGATTTTGAGTACAGTAGTACTCAGAACTTGCCCAGGGAAAAGAGATACAAACCAGTATGGGCACACTGGAATGGAAAAAGGGTAGATGATGGGTGAAAGAAGGTTGCTATCTCTAGATTCTACAAAACACAAAATATCAATCCACACCTCAGAACTGGGAACTTTCTGAACAAGTCACCTGCAAGGATAAGAGCAGCTTTCAGGTGCTCCTACGTGAGACAGACACAGAAAGAAGAAAACTCACATAAGCACTGTGTGTTGCAGAAAAGTAAATACTGGGTGGTAATGACCATTTTTTAAATCAACAATGCCTTTAGTGTATGGGCCAAAAAGTTTTGCCTTTCATCAGCAGTCCCATTTTCAAGCTTTTCCCATTTTCTTCCTGCCATCCTTTCTGCTTCTGTGCTGTGCTGCCGAGCAGTGACACACCGCTGCTCCGTGGTGATGCATGTGTAGCACCACGACACTGGCACTGCACTGGGACACAGCAATGGCACACAAAGGGCACTACCTGGTGGCATTTACTGAGCTTCATAGAAACAACAGCGACAAAAGATGACCATCCTGTTAGCTATTAAGTTGTCAATATGAAATACAGAAAGCAGCAAAGTTTCGAAGCATTCAGGGAGCCAGTTGTATTTTATGCTTGAAGTCCATTTCCTCTGTGTCTGGTAATTAGATGTGAAGCACACTGGATTTGTGAAGACTTCCTGTCTCAAAATGCTGAAGCATTCATATCTCCAAGAAAAAAAAAGCTGCTGATAAACTATTTTCAGCAGCTTTCTTCTACACTAACAATCTGAAAAACTATCAGCCAACATCCCTCACAGCTCTCCCTTCAGGCAGTTCTACTGATGAGAGAAATGCCACTACCAATGTTGTATCTGCTTCCAAAGGGCAGCAGTCACTTCTCTTGCCTCTGAGGCAGGTCCCAACCTTGATTAAGTACCCTGGGCTCCATTTATCGCCTAATCTTCAGCTGAAACGCTAATGTTCAATTGAATTTGTTTTCACATCTCTGAAGGAATCTGAGGACACCATCACGGTTCTTTGATCCCCCCCAGCCCTTACGGACACCATGAGAATCAAACCTACGGAAGGCTGTCTCTGCTGCAGAGCCCATTTTATTAGCTCCAGTGCTGCATTTGCCTGTCTTAAGCAACATTCCTGCATGGATGGGGAGTTCATATGAAGAAAGGCAAAGATGTTTGCTCAGAGGAAGCACTACACTGGACTGCCACGCAGGTGAATGAAATACAAATATTGTAACTTATAAGTCTTCAAGAATAGCTTTCCCTTTGCACCATATTGTGCCAGCTACACTTATGTCTGTGCTGCTCAAGCTTACCCATGGTGTTTTCAGTCATGACTCTTACACCTCCTCACTTGACACAGAGAGCCAAGTTCCATCTCCTTCACACATACTGCAAAACCCATTTATTCACCAAGCTCTTGCTAAAGGAACAGATTACTCTGCAGGCTTGCTCAAGTATGCCAGCGACCTTTCAACCAATAAATTGTGTTTCCTTATGCTGAGATTCTCAATCTATTGAGTGAATTTTATGTGGCTAGAACTCAAATGACTTTAAACAAATAAGAAATACAAAGGGAACGGTTACAAACAAGATTTTCCAATTTTTGACATACCTCAAAGTTATAAAGCAGTTTAATTCTGAAGACAGAATATCAGACTGCTGCATTACTCTCAATTATAACACCCTCTCTCTTCATAGCACACAGTCAACTGTACTGTTAGCCTATCCCAAAACACAGAACCTGCTGCATGTTAATGAATTCTGGGAGGAGTACCATAATTGCAACAAATTAAATGTATCATCAATCAATGCTTCTTCTAAATGGTTGCCGTTGTGCTTTGCTCCAGGTAGATTCTCTTATGTTGCTGTTCTGCACTCACAAGCAGAGTTTCAGATCTGACATAACAAGGGCACATACCACACCAAAACCTGTATCAGAACTGCTACCTACATTCTAGAAACTGCTCTCCTTTTTATGGCAGTTTCTTATTGACAGGAAACAAGTATTTCCCTTAAGGAATTAGAAGGTTTGGACTGCAATTCATATCATGATTGCTTTCTTATGGCTTCTGCATAAAATACATGAGTCTTCCAGTGGAAAAGTTAAATGGTAAGAAAAAAAATATTATATGAGAAAAAAGGAAAAGCAAAGATGCACAGACGGGAAAAAAATGAATCCAATATTTTAAATTTAACAGCTCTCTGTACCACTAATACTATGGAATGTCCACATGCTCACTGTTTCTGCAGAAAAACATTCTCATGACAAGTAACAGTTCCTAATATAAAGTGTTAAATCACACACTACTGCTGCCAGTGCAAAACCTCTGAATGTTATGAGCAGAAAAAAAGTGCACAAAGACAGAACACTGCTTGTACAAATGGGATGCAAGATTGGCTCAGGCAACCTGAACCTTTGGCCTGATTTACACAGCCCCTGCACAAGTACAAACTGTCCTAATTCATAATATTGCTGTATTGTTCCTCGGGGACGAAATACACATTGAAAGATCAGCAAAAAATGAATCACAGCTCACTGACATACAAACCCTCTGTGCCAAGACAAGGGTCAAGAGATAAGGGATCTGGCTCTGCCAGACTCCCATCAGCCAGAAGTTCCTTTCTACAGGGCATGTTTCCACTGAGCAATTAGCACCAGATCCTTTGTGCAAAAAAAGAAAGAAAAAAACAACCAGCTCACCATTTACTGGAGAGGTTTTGGAAAGAAGAATACTCCACTGGCAATTACAATTACAGTGGGGCCTTTTAGGCCTCAAAGAAGGAAGTAATCACAGCCACCTAGGTTTCAGCATCAGGGGGAACAACTACTTAAAGTCAACAATCTAACAAAAGACAATGATTCATTTCTACATTCATTTTTCACGCTTTGGAAGAAAAGTCAATGACAACTCTAGTTCACTCATTTTCCAGGAAAATGTCACACACAGAGCTTTGTAAAATAATATTACAAGCAAGGCAGAGCTACAAAGGAACAGACTTGAAATAAAAATTGAACTCACTCACCAGTAGCTCAAATACACTCCATGTTCCTTTCCCATAAACATTCCTTCATTGCCCAAAAATATGATTCTCAATCTTTTCTGCTTAGATTTCACATACTATCAGTGCATGCAGTAATATCAGTGGATCTACCAACACACTCTAGAACATACAGGCAACTGCAAGACTAGTAAATAAATAAATGCATCCTCTGGAGACAAATACAAATGAAGCTGACAAAAGAATGCAAAACCGGCCCTCTTAAAAATCCATGTACTCATGATAATAAGCAGACTAGCTGCTGTATGTTATCCCAAACTTTTCTACTGTGTGTGCTTCACTTGAGCAGATGATGGTGGTGTCTCAAACTATTACCTTTTTCTTCTCACGTTCTATCTTTCTATTTTCGCTAAAACAAAAGCACAGTACCTTATTTTACCTTATTTGCTTCCCCTTGATCAAAGATAAGAAACCAGCCATGCACTGCTTGACTGCTTTGGGCTCCTCACAACAAGGGCATCAAGGGTGTTCAGAAAAGGGCAAGGAGCTGTGATGGGTCTGAGCACAGGAGTTATGAGGAGCAGCTGAGGGAGATGGGATGGGTCAGTGTGGAGAAGAGGCTTGGGGCAGACTTTACTGCTCCCTACAACTGCCTGAAGGGAGGCTGTGGTGATGTGAGAGTCAGCCTAGCCTCCTCTCCCATGCAACTAGCAATAATAAGAGAGGAAATGGCCTCAAGTTGCACCAAAGGATTCAGGTTGGATGTCAGGAAGATGGATGTCAGGATGTCCAAGAGAAAGGAGTCAGGTTCTGGAACAGGCTGCCCAGGGAGGTGCTGGAGTCACTGACTGTAACACAACAGAAAGCACCACAATAACAGTGGGGTAGTAAAGTCCTAGGCTGCAGCAAGTGCAGATATGTTCAAATGCAGCAGCTATGGACACAGAAACAAAGGAAAAAAAAATGTGCTTATCCTTGGAAGGCCTCAGGTACATAGGAATCTCCCTGCATCCACCACCAAGCTCTAAAAGAGATCTGAGAGGCAAGGAATCTTGGCTCTAGCCCTTCCAGTCACTCAAGTGTATTGCATACACTTGAGCTCCCCTGGGTTGGCCCTGCCTTCCTACCAGGTGCTCAATCACTGTTTCAAGCTATGACTTGCATTTCTGCTACACTGACCCTGGAGGTGTTCAAGAAACACTGAGATGTGGCTCACTGGGAAATATTGGTGCTATGTGGACAGTTGGACTGGATGATCTTGGAGGTCTTTTCCAACCTTGGTGATTCTTTGACAACTGGCTGCTGTTTCATTTTTCCTTCTTACATGTACCTATCAAAGATTCACAGCACATCTTTCACCGCTGACCACTCAGAGCTTAAAAATACCACTACACAAAACTCCTGCTTTGGAAAAGCAATCTAACAAATTAAGACAGCTGGGACAATGCTGATGTTTACTTTGGAGACAGAACCTGAATCTAAAGCTTGTGAATGTTTAGTTATTCAATATAATCTTTCTATCATTCCACTTGTCACTGTTAACAGAAGAACAGGTACATGCTCTGAACAGAATGAGTTTTCCTTGATGAAACCCATACATGCACAAACAGCTATGCAACTTTTCACACACCTCATTCTCTTCTGTGACTTCAGATGATTCAGTTTTAAAATGAAAGAAAATTCACAGATACACCTCAGTGCATAACGCAACCCAAGAAGGCAGTTCAAGCTTTGCTGCAGCTTACTTTAGGAAGAGCTGATCTTCTAACATAGCCATAACTGTTCGTAGAAACACCACCTCCACTGGCAAAGTCACAGAACAGCTGGAGTTGGAATGAGCCTCTGGAGATGCAGTCCAACCTTTCTGCTCAAAGCAAAATCAATGACAGATGGCTGCCCAGGACTACACCCAGTGAGGTTCTGAGCATCTCCACAGCTTCCCTGGGGAACTCGTCCCAGTGTTCAACCACCCTCCCATTCAAAAAACCAGAACAAACCAAAAACTTTCAGACACTCCTGCCCAAATCTTAAAAGCAGCGGCAGCTCCACAAGGACAAGTGAGCTACAAAAGCACGTGAGATGAGGTCCTCACAAAGACAGCAGTCTGACATCTGGAACAGCTTGAGCAGTACGAAAACTGAAAGTCAATTCCTGGCTTCTGTAGTCCATGAGAAAGTACCACAACAGCAACAAAACAGTTCTAAGGATTCACGTTAAGAAAAGGGATACATAGGGACAGCTTTAAGATTCTTTGCAGATGTTTATCTGAGATAAACTGAGACTGAGGTGATGCTACAAGAAACTGCCAAGTGTGCTTATTTTAGAGTACATGGAAGTACTCTGTGGGGTGGCACTAAGACAACCCTTCCAATCTTAAACCCAAAGTTATGTAACACTTGTTTTTAACTACCTTCTCAAAGCTCAATATCTTATTATATTACACTGCTATCTCAGTGATATCAGCAAGACAGGATAAACTCACATGCCTCTTTTCAGAACAAAAAATAATTTCTTTTTATCTGTCACTGCTCTGTTTTATACAGTGATCAGCCAATGGAAGGTTGTGCACTTTGAAAAAAACAAATTTAAAAATGATACCATGGACACTAAACATTATCTTTTCTATAAACAGAGAAATCCCATGACAGGAACATGATTCCATGGAAGCAGTTCCAGTAAACTGCTGAGAGGGCCAGGTGCAAAACAAGCTGGGAGAAGACAGCTAAAAACATACCATCATCATCCTTGTTTTCCAGCGGGACGCTCCATGCAATCAGGTTCCTTGCTGTACGTCCCTCTTCTGCAACTATCTTCCTCACTTTGTCATGGCTGTTGGAGCGCTGGAAAGAAGCCTGAGAACAAGAAATGCAGGAATGGAAAATATGTATATATGTGTGTACACACACATACATACACACACATATATATATAGCTTTGACATACAGACATTTTATCCAACATGTGGTTAAACCCAAGTGGGTTCACAGTTAATGTATTTTTACCAGCTATTCAGAACATACATATGCTTTCACAACCATTTATCTACATGGCAGGCAAAGTGATTGGCCAGTATAACACAGGAGTTTCTACCCAGTCTTCAGAATAGGCATGTTTACATCACACTCAAATTAATTTTCATTTAATTGATGGCCTGTCCAGAAAGAGCATCACATTAGACTTTAAAACGTTTGACATTCTTTGAGTTAATTAGAACTAAGGACAAAAGCTGTGTGAGACCAAAATGCAGGTGCTGGGTAGCTGAGAAGAACCCAAAGAATGGTCACCTCCACTGGTACAGATGGTTTTCATGAGAGTGGTAGGGTGGTGACTATGCTGAAAAACAGTGAGAATTTCCTTTACCAAAACAGCGTTATTATCCTCTTCGTATATGTTGTAGTTTCCATGAAAATAAATAGGAGGCATTACTTTCACCTACATATATTTAAAAAACAAACACTTCTGTTTCATTGAGAAGAAAAGAAGCTAGAAAGCACATCCTGGCAACTAGAGCCAGCTGTTCTTACTAGAAAGCTGCAGCTGTTCACAGACAACATGAGAAGAACTGAGGATGAACTTTTTTCACCTAGGAAATACATTTCTTTGCACTGACAAAAGATAACATCACCAGATCTTAGAAACCAAATATATTAAGAAATAGATGTATCAGCTGATAGACATCAACAGGATGAAGTCGTTCCTCTTCTAAACTGATTGAAGTTATTCCTCAGAAAGTAATGTGAAACAAAGCCAAGTTACACACAGTAATGCAGTCTATATACAATGGTGGCGCAAAACCAATTTAACACTGACAAATGTAACCTCAAATAAATTACACGGATGAAAACATTCCTTTACGCACCGACACGCTGATTTTCTGCAGCATCAGTCAGAAGACACATTTTTCCTCTTTTCACCCTCACCATCAAGCCTGCAACCTTTGTGTTGTGCTACTAGCACATCTTCAGAAAGAAAATGCAGTGAAAACAAGTATAGCAGAGGAATGGCTGTAATTCCTCAGGGTGGTAGGAAATGCAGTAGGAACAACAAGCTGCAATTACTTGAATGCTTGTATCATAACTACGAACTAAAGTTTCTCTCATTTGGGTGTCCTCAAACACTTGTTTCAAAGCCACAGTGTGCCATCTAGTGCTTCACTGACCACCTGGAGACCATCCCATGCGATACACTGAGAGCAAACAACCAAAACCACAGCAGAACTATGGAAGAGAGCTGTCTAAAAACGTGATTATTTAAAAAACAAAACCAAAACACTCAAGTAATGCAGTTTGATACAGAGAAATCAACAGGGTCTATACTAAACTGGTTTTAGTCTATTCTGATTCAATATAATAACTCATTCTCTTTAGAAAATGTTAGTGACTGTCCATTGCTGTTGAATAAAGTTTGTTTTTTCTCTCCTTATTGCTTAACATTAAAACTTACATCCTGGACCTAGGAGTTAAAGACTCACAAATCTCACATAATTAATTGTTTTAAAATCAACTTAAACTGCTGCATAAACCAGTGATGCAAATATTTATGGAACCTTCACAACTGAGTTAAATGGTTTGGATTTATCTGAACTGCCTTTGAAATGTGGCTGCATTTTGCATTCACGTATCCTCAAACCGTAGCAACCTTATCTAGAAGCAGATCTCATCTATCACAACTTGCTGTCAAAGAGGGATAAGTAGACAAATCTTTAATGGATTCTCAATCCACACAACATTCACTCTGAACAATCCATGCAACACTGAACCACAGCTTTCCTACAACACGAGCCTGCTCATTCCTGCCATACACAGAGGACTTTGAAAACCCATTTGAATTCTTTTTCCCATTTTTTTTTTTATGCTGGCATTCGACTTCATTTCATCCTCCACTGGCACTCTCATTTTCCAAGCTGACCACCCTTCAGTCTTCTTTCTCAGATTTTCCACATCACAGATTACATACTCACTGAATCTGTGTTGAAAGGTTTCTCTTCAAGCTTGTCTTCAACTGGTTCCTATCTTTCTTTGAGATACAATGCCCAAGAGCAGATACAAACACTTCAATGAAGTCATTTTCCATGCTAAATAAGATTATTTGTATCCTACAGATGATGCTAATCCTGTTTAAACATCTCAAAACGACAATTGGGTTTTATTTCTTTGCAATATGTTATATTTTCATTACTCAGCATTTAATCACAACAAATATGTTATAACATCACACAGAAATTAGCACTCTTTCCATAGGCACAGAACAACAGGCTTCCACAGGCCTAATCCAGTCCACAAATGTCTGCACCCAGAAGTAGAGCCACCTCCTTCTATCACAGATTTTATCATATTATCACCTCCTTCAACGCAGATTTTCTCACGTTGCACCCAGAATCCTCTGTAATACCATGGCTCTTCTTTACACTTATTTCTGCAGATCAAAACAGTCCTGCCCTAACATACACAGGGACAACTTCCAAACAAAATTTAGAAACTTTGGAACTCGTAGTTTTGTTTTAACTGAAACAGAATTTGGTCTGAACAGCATTTTTCCCTTAAAAGTTCTAGTGAAAAGAAGACATTCATGATTGCAATACTCCTCTTCATTGTACAGCAGTCTTTTAAGGCAAGTATCAAAACCCATTATTTCACAGTACAGAGGTTTTTGCATCTCTTCTGTTTCAAGGTTTTCTGCCCCACTGCTCACATCACAGTCCATGACTAACAAGCTCACATGCATAGGGCAAGTGTGAGAGGGAGGATGGTACGCATGAAAATCAGCAGGGAGTCCTAATTTTGGCACTCCAGGGCTGCCAGAGGACTCGAGTATATTTTTTAACAGGATTCATTTCTTTATTCCATTTACAGTGTGGAACTCTCACGGGATGTGTAAAGAAGTAGCGACGGGAAAGCAGAAGTTATTTCAGCATTTTCAAGAATTCACATCATGGTGTTGATAGAATCAATTTCTAGAATCAGTAACTTCAGAGAAGGTACAAACGAATACTCATTAATGAATCCCAATGCAAAAGAGTATTTTTCTTGCAGCAGGAAAGTCCTCAGTACAGTGTTACAGTATCTGAACAACTTACCATCACGTTATAGCCTTCTTCTGCATCAGCAGGCTCATTTATTGCATTTTTGGACGACCCCATTGAGCTCTCATACCTGTGTCAAAACAGACACAGTTAGTCTTAGCTTCCCAGCAACATTTATGTCAAGGGCATCTGATGAACGTGGTAATGTTTCCAGAGGACAGTTATGTTTGTAAAGTGCTTATGTGGCTCCATATTAAAAGCAGCTCAAGAAGAAAATCAAAAGAGGCTGACCCTAAAGAAAATAAATAAAAAAAGAAACAACCTCAAAGTGGAAGAGACCCTTAAAGGCCATCAGTGCAACCCCTGCAATGCACAGGACACACACATAGCACATCAGAGCCCCCAGCCTGACCTTGGTGCCTGCAGAGACGGGGCACCACTGCCTCTCTGGGCAGCCCTTGGTGTACAGAACTTCTTCCTTACATCCAACCTGAGTCACCCCTCTTCTAGTTTGAAACCATTTCCCCTTGCACTGTCACAACAGACCCTGCTGGCACCCGTACCCTTCCTTCTCACAGCCCAGCCCCTTTACGCACTGAAGGCTGCTCTCAGCTCTCCCCACAGCCTTCTGCAGGAGTAAAACGAAACGCGTGGTTTCAGGGCTGGAGCCCCGCAGTTCGGGCGGAACGCGGCACGGGCCGACTGACACCGGGCACGGGCCGACTGACACCGGGCAC